>CM068965.1:49868157-49913237 GCA_035128595.1 Eptatretus atami | reverse complement strand
CTTGAAAAATCTTCTGATTTCGCCAAGTAACAAACAAACAGAAGGGGTGAAAACACAACCTCCTTCACCTTCGGTAGTGGAGGTAACGAGAACGACACGAGGTAGAGCACATACCTCTGCCAGGCTGAACAGTTTACGTTTTGTATCCCATTGATGGGTCGGATCTGGATTCGGACTTGAACCAAAATCTAATCGGCTTGTTTTTGTCACATACACAACCTCTCCACCAAGTTTCGGCCAAATCCGTGCCTAACTTTTTGAGATATCCTGCTCACAAACAGCCAAAAACATACAGGGGTGAAAATTCATAACCTCGGTCAACTTTCGGTGGTGGAAGTAATCTTCGACATATGAAGCCCGTCCTTGAAGGGCTTGTTGATGGACACATCGAGGGGCTGCAGGAGCGATGTCATTCTGCCTGGGATGATGATGAGATTGTTGTTGGTCTGATGGAGCAGCGCTTTGGTGTCATCGGTCATGTGACGACTGAACGCATCCAGGACTTGCATGCTCCGTCGTCGGGAGAGACCGCCATCAGGCCTACTACTCCAGACCGTGCGCACCCAGTCCTGGACCAGTCCTTTGTCTATCCACCCCTTCTGCTGCGCACGAACAATGATGCTGGCTGGAAACTTGTCTTTGGGCATTGTCTTCCTTTTCAACACGACATATGGGGGAAGCTTGTCACTATCTGTGGTGCAGGCAAGCATGACAGTGAATCGGCTCTTCTCGTGACTATTGGCTTCCCTCATGATCGCTTCTTCTGGTTATCTTATCCAGCCGCTACCACGTGAGTGCTCAGGGGTATTGCCCCTATGTTTAACATAAATAAGGAGCTGATGCTCTCATCCCCCACCTTTTGGGTGCCATGAAGAATGTATCTGTGTAAAATATGAAAGTGAAATATTGAACGGTTTTTGAAATATCACAAGCACAAGCCAAGTTACTGAGATGGTTACCATGGCAACGGAATTCAGCCAATCACCACCGTGATCGAATCATGTTGAGATAATGGCATGAGGAATAGATATCTACAATATGAAAGCTAAATGTTCAATAGTTTTTGAAATATCACGTACACAAAAGTAGAATTCACTCTCCTTCGAAAGATAGATAACACTGGGGAACAAATTTTTTCTTATTATCTGTTGCATGAGATTTTCAACTTATTCTATATATTTTTTCAACGCTGATTTCAAATCTGAAATCGGTTTTCCTCTACATGCTCTCGTTTTCATGCAATTTGAAACTGCGATTTTCGCAAAAAGGACACCCATTGCTATTTGCACGAGGATAACTTGAGAACTCGGGGTGCGATTCGGACTTTAGTGGAAACATACGATGTCTAAACTGCTAAATAACTACAGACCGTATTTTGCTGCTAATTATTTGACATCAATTTTCTTTATTTTATTGATATTATTGATATTATTTATCTTTATTGATATTTATTGATATTTATTTATCTTTATTGATATATTTCTTTAACTTTATGTTTTCTTTGTTTCAGATCTGATCATGGCTTCTTCAATAAGACATAAATGTGTAAATAATCCTGATGTATTCTGTTATGTATGTGGCTGCTACACACTACTTCGTCAAAAGCGCAATATGACATCGTTTGTAAGGCGTGCCTATAAAGCCTATTTTGATGTTCCCCTTGGCGACCAGACAAGAAATGGGCCCTCATATTGTATGTCATAATTGTGAGGAAATGCTTCGTGACTGGACAAAAGGAAAAACGAAGAGGTCTGCCTTTTGGAGTTCCCATGGTTTGGCGAGAACCCAAGGACCACGTAACTGACGCTGATTTTGCCTGGTCAAGACAAAGGGTGTCGGAAAGAAAAACCGGCAAAAGATCTCCTATCCGCTGATTCCTCAGCAATTCGACCGACTCCGCACCTGAAGGAACTCCCCGTTCCAGTCTTTAATGGTTTTGTCTTATCTGAAGATGAAGGCAGTGAACATGATCGAAGAGCAGGAGGGTCATGATGACGGGCTTCAAGAAATGTTTCAGAATCCGAAGCTCCTCATCTGATACCAACAGTCATCAGCCCCTCAGCAGTTTACCAACCGGAATTGAATGACTTGGTGCGTGATTTGGGGCTCTCCAAGAAAGCAGCTGAGGTATTAGCCTCCAGGCTGCAAGAAAAAATCTACTTGACACACTCTGCAAATGTTTCATATTTCCGAAAGCGGGACCAGATATTTGTCGCCTTTTCTCAGAAGACAAGCAGTTTGTTTACTGCCATGATATCCCAGGTCTTCTCAGGCAATTAGTGTTACTCTCGTATAATCCAACAGAATGGCGATTATTTCTGAATACCTCTAAGCGCAGCCTCAATGTATCTCTTGCACAATGGCAATGTTAGGAGCGGTTCCAGTTGGTCACTCAGTGCATTTGCGAGAAGAACATAATGACATAAAAATGGTCATTGACTTACTCAAATATCACGAGCACAACTGGATCATTTGTGTGGACCTGAAAATGGTCAACGTTCTCCTTGGTCAACAGAAAGGCTTCACAAAGTTTCATGCCATCTCTGCATGTGGATCAGCCGAGCTCGAGAGAAACACTGGATCCAGAAGGAGTGGCCCATCCGTGAAACTCTGGAAGCAGGCAGCCAAACATTGTGAATGACCCAATCGTCACCGAGAGAAGATCATTTTTCCCCACTCCATATCAAGCTCGGCTTGATGAAACAGTTCGTGAAGGCATTGAGTACTGATGGTGAATCTTTTCAACATATAGTTTCTGCTTTTCCTGCTTTGTCTTTCGAGAAGATCAAAGCAGGTGTGTTCGATGGATGTCAAATTCGTGCCCTTGTACGTGATGAGGAATTTGTAAGGAAGATGAATGACAAGGAGAAAGACAGCGTGGCTGTCTTCGTCGCAGTTATACAAACTTTCTTGGTAACAAAAAGGCAATAACTATGAGTTTCTGGTACTAGAATGCTGTTGGCTTTTCGTGATCTTGGGTGCAACATGAGTGTCAAGCTCCATTTCCTGAATAGTCACCTTGATCAATTCCCTGAGAACCTTGGGCTGTAAGTGGAGGAACAGGAGAGCATTTCCATCAGGACCTCATGACGATGGAGAGCGCTACCAAGGCGATTGGACAAAAATATGATGGCAGACTACTGCTGGAGCATCAAACGAGATTGCCCTGTGGAAGTCCACAAACGCAAGAGCTACAAGCACAAATTAATTGCCTGAATAGGACCTATGTTGAACTTTGCTTCCATCCTTATCAATGTTCTGAATCACCTATCGTCTTTATGTCGAAATATATGTTAATTTAAAGTTGCTTTTAATTCCAATTGTAACTTACCAAATAAATGTTGATAAGGTGGATTGCAAAAAATCTAGAGCTTACAGAGAGAAACTAACTTCAGATTTGAGTTCAGCACACTCAAATTAGGTAAGATCAAGTGCTGGTATCAATGCAACAAAAACTTTGTTCCCCAGTGTAATGAAAGAGAGGAATAGAGAGTAAGAGATGAAAGAGAAGAAAAAGCCAGAATTTGAATGAATGAAGAGAATTCTGAAAAAAAAAAATGAATAAAGAATTGTGGAAATTTTTTTAGATCCTCGTGGAAGATCTAGTCTTACTCACGTTGTTGTTCTTGGGACTTTTTGTTTCACAGCCCCAGTTTGCATGAAACTCCTAAACTTGGCAAATATGTAAAAAACCCTGCGCAGACAGTAACATCTCCGATTTTGAAATTCCTCCAGAAAAAAGTTATGAGTCAAAATATCTCGCTAATGAAATCGCCAAAAATTATCTGAAACTAGCAAGCTTTTGAATTCTGTTTGCGGGAATCGAACAGGGCATTAGCAGAGATGAATACCGCACATATAAAACATCACTATGACGTCATATCAATTTTTATGACGTCATTCCTTTTTTTTGACATTTTTTTGTTTCACAACCCAGAGTTTTCATCGGATCTTCGTGAAACTTGCCATGTATATGCAGAAAGCCCACGCGCAGGCAGTAACCATCACATTTTGGAAATTCTTCCTAGAAAAAAAGTTGACGTCATAATATCGCCGCTAAGGGAATCGCCTATACCATTATCTCCGAAACTAGGCAAGCTGTTTGAATTTTGTTTGCGGGAATCAAGCCGAGCATGTACACAGAAAATTTATCGCAAACCTGATACATCACAATGACGTCATATTCGTTCTTATGACGTCATCATTAAGAGGAGAGGATCTTAGCTCATTCGAGCTTGTTTAAAACATAACGAGAAATAGATGGAAATAAAAAATATAAACAAATAAATAGATAGCCCTGAACAAAGTCCCCCAACTTCATAAGTGACACAAAAACCAATTTGACATTTGTTCACACTAGCACTCACAAGTTTGAGTCTGTATCAGCTTTTCAAGCTGAAATGCATTTTCAGTTATCTGATTGATCCTGGAAAAGCTTGGACATCACAGAATGGCAACATGTCGTATGAGACTAGCATGGTTCAGTCTCATTGCATTATGCCATAAGCTAGTGGGTGCAGCATTATGGGGAATGTGTCTCATTCTGATTCTGATACACTAGACTCTGTTACAGAGCATCACTGCTCCCAAAGCAGTTTTTTGGCTTGGTTTGCTATTGGCTTCTCAGTTGTAGTTAGGGCAGGAATTTAGAATTTGTTCAGGTTGCTGGTGATTGCTCGCCAGCTCTTTGCGAAGGGCACCGTGGGATCTTTAACGTCCACCAACTCATGTCAGCAGATGGGATGTCCAGTTTAACGTCCATCCGAGGGATGGCACACATTGATAAATCATCCTATCTGTAAATCACCAGGATGACAGTTTATGGCTGGGTTGTGATTTTAACCCCGACTAGACAGCTTTGCGGCGAGTGTATTAACTCTAGACTAGACCGTTTTGTCCACGGTATTGTAGTGTAAGTGCTGTTTTTGTCAGCTTGATTTTGTATTTTTGTCTGTCTTTTGTCTATTTTCCACATAAATCCTACGCCTTTTCCAGTACAAATCCTTTTCCAGCACTGAGATTGAAATCCACCATGGTCCGGGTGCAGGATGTGTGGGCTTGAACTGGAATGGGATGGATGGATGGATGGTGTGAAACAAGGTTAACCCAGAATGACATGGTCGAGCGTGAAGTGTAGATGATTCCGGCTGCAGGATGTGTAAGCTTTAATCGGAATGGTGTGTTTATCGCAGGGTTGTCAGCAGGCTCTCCTTGATTACACACTTTTCCTAACTCGCATTTCATTGTTACCTCCACCACTGAAGTCGGTTCATTATTACCTCCACCACTGAAGGTGTTTATTGTTACCACTGCCACTGAAGTTGTTCATTATTACCTCCACCACTGAAGTTGTTCATTGTTACCTCCACCACTCTTGAACTAAGTGTTCTGCAGTTTGGGGCTCTGCACTATCACAGCTTGCTATGTCAGCCATGTTCCAGATGTACATACAAGCCGTAAAGCATCCATTGCATGTACGCAGTCTGTTCAGGCATCACCACTCCTTTCTTGGAAGTCTGCAGCCAGCTGGAGAGGTGGAAATAGGTGGCAGATGCTGCCTTCAGATTGCCTCCTTTTCCACTCTAAGAGGAGCCACTGTTGCCTGCTCTCTTGAGCTCTCAACCTCCTTGTAAAACTGGGCTATTCGGCTGAAATGTTTCCAACACTTAAGTTGTTGAGTTTGCAGTGGTTCATGTATCTCGTTGTAGAGGGGATAAACCTCGGAGTCAAAAGCTTTAAGTGCAGCATGTCTGGTTGCTGCTTCTCACCTTAGGTGGTGAGGCGGGATGCCAGCGAGGAGAGTTAGGTGGTGAGTGGGTGTCAGTCTGAGGCAGCCATTTGGTGACTCTTAGGGCAGAATTGAGCTGGACATCCAATTTCCTTGTGTGCACGTTTCTACCTTGTTATGTATACGGTTATATTTTCACACATTAGCTTGTTACGACCTCGTTTCTTGTTCCGAATCACTGTTCTAATGAAGAAACACATGTTTTTCATTCAATAGTGTGTATTTTAGCGTGTACTAAGCAAAACAACATTTTGCACATGAAACATTATTCATGCAAAAACGGTATAATTTACCTAAAACGTGTGTTTGTGTGTTTTTCACACATTAGTTTGCTCTAATATCCGTTTTTCACACATTAGCTTGGTCTGACCCTGTTTTTTTTGTCCAAATCACTATTCTAATGCAGAAACGCATGTTTCATCAAATCGTGTGTACTTCAGCTTGCACTAAAGAAGCCAACACATTTTGCGGAAGAAACCTTGTTCATGCAAAACGGTTTTATTTGCCTAAAACAAGCGTTTTTCACACATGAGCTTGTTCTCACGCCGTTTCTTGTTGCAAATCACTATTTTAAGGAAGAAACACAAATTTTTCATCAAATAGTGTGTATTTTAGCTTGTGCTAAGGAAAATAACTCATTTTATAAAAGAAACCTTGTTCATGCAAAAACGGTTTTATTTGCCTAAAACAAGCATTTTTCACACATGAGCTTGTTTCTCACACCGTTTCTTGTTGCAAATCACTATTTTAAGAAGAAACACAAATTTTTCATCAAATAGTGTGTATTTTAGCTTGTGCTAAGGAAAATAACTCATTTTATAAATGAAACCTTGTTCATGCAAAAACGGTTTTATTTGCTAAAACAAGCATTTTTCACACATGAGCTTGTTCTCACACCGTTCTTGTTGCAAATCTCTATTTTAAGGAAGAAACACAAATTTTTCATCAAATAGTGTGTATTTTAGCTTGTGCTAAGGAAAATAACTCATTTTATAAATGAAACCTTGTTCATGCAAAAACGGTTTATTTGCCTAAAACAAGCATTTTCACACATGAGCTTGTCTCACACCGTTTCTTGTTGCAAATCACTATTTTAAGGAAGAAACACAAATTTTCATCAAATAGTGTGTATTTTAGCTTGTGCTAAGGAAAATAACTCATTTTATAAATGAAACCTTGTCATGCAAAAACGGTTTTATTTGCCTAAACAAGCATTTTTCACACATGAGCTTGTTCTCACACCGTTTCTTGTTGCAAATCTCTATTTTAAGGAAGAAACACAAATTTTTCATCAAATAGTGTGTATTTAGCTTGTGCTAAGGAAAATAACTCATTTATAAATGAAACCTTGTTCATGCAAAAACGGTTTATTTGCCAAAACAAGCGCTTTTCACACATGAGCTTGTTCTCACGCCGTTTCTTGTTGCAAATCACTATTTAAGGAAGAAACACAAATTTTTCATCAAATAGTGTGTATTTTAGCTTGTGCTAAGGAAATAACTCATTTTATAAAAGAAACCTTGTTCATGCAAAAACGGTTTTTATTTGCCTAAAACAAGCTTTTTCACACATGAGCTTGTTCTCCAGCCGTTTCTGTTGCAAATCACTATTTTAAGGAAGAAACACAAATTTTTCATCAAAAGTGTGTATTTAGCTTGTGCTAAGGAAAATAACTCATTTTATAAAAGAAACCTTGTTCATGCAAAAACGGTTTTATTTGCCTAAAACAAGCATTTTTCACACATGAGCTTGTTCTCACGCCGTTTCTTGTTGCAAATCACTATTTTAAGGAAGAAACACAAATTTTTCATCAAATAGTGTGTATTTTAGCTTGTGCTAAGGAAAATAACTCATTTATATAAAGAAACCTTGTTCATGCAAAAACGGTTTTATTTGCCTAAAACAAGCATTTTTCACACATGAGCTTGTTCTCACGCCGTTTCTTGTTGCAAATCACTATTTTAAGGAAGAAACACAAATTTTTCATCAAAAGTGTGTATTTTAGCTTGTGTTAAGGAAAATAACTCATTTTATATATGAAACCTTTTCAGAGAAAAACAGTTTTATTTGCCAAACAAGCTTTTTCACACATTAGCTTGTTCTCACACCGTTTCTTGTTGCAAATCACTATTTTAAGGAAGAAACACAAATTTCATCAAATAGTGTGTATTTTAGCTTGTGTTAAGGAAAATAACTCATTATTATATGAAACCTTATTCAGAGAAAAACAGTTTTATTTGCCGAAAACAAGCGTTTTTCACACATGAGCTTGTTCTCACACCGTTTCTTGTTGCAAATCACTATTTTAAGGAAGAAACACAAATTTTTCATCAAACAGTGTGTATTTTAGCTTGTGTTAAGGAAAATAACTCATTTTATATATGAAACCTTATTCAGAGAAAAACAGTTTTATTTGCCGAAACAAGCGTTTTTCACACATTAGCTTGTTCTCACACCGTTTCTTGTTGCAAATCACTATTTTAGAGAAAACCAAATTTTTCATCAAATAGTGTGTATTTTAGCTTGTGTAAGGAAAATAACTCATTTTATATATGAAACCTTATTCAGAGAAAAAACGTTTTATTGCCGAAACAAGCGTTTTTCACACATTAGCTTGTTCCGACCCCGTTTTTTTCAAATCAATATTCTAATCAAAAAATGCGTGTTTTTAAACAAATAGTGTATACTTTTAGCTTGTACTAAGCAAAACAACACATTTTGCACGTGAAACCTTATTCATGCAAAAACGGTATAATTTATCTAATACAAGCGTTTGTAACAGATTAGCTTGCTCTGACACCGTTTTTTGTTCCATGTCACTATTATAATGCAGAAACGTGCATTTCACATCAAATCGTGGGCATTTTAGCTTGTAGTAAGCAAAACAATGTATGTTAAACAGGAAACCTTATTCATGCAAAATGGTCTTCTTTGACCATTTTTTTTTTTTTTAAATTAGCTTGCTCTGACACCGTTTTTTGTTTCACATCAACTTGTATTCGATGCTTCTTCGATCTGTGGAACCACCTTGCAGCAGCTGTTCTGTCTCATTCTTCCCTCCAGGGCTTCAAGCAAACAGTACACCGTCATCTTTTGTCATCTTTAATTATGATCCATGATCTTTATTACTTCCATTAACCTTTCCAAACTGAAACATCTTACTTGCTAGTTTCAGTGTTTCCTCTTTTTCAGCCTGCTCATGTACAGATAGAAAAAAAAGGAACTATTTGTGTTTGTTTGGCATTGAGAATGTGACAGTTGAGTAGGTGTTCGAGTTTTATGGATATTAATTTTTTCAACGATTGCTTCTTTGTCAAGACGTTTTTGGAATTAATTCAGCAATAAACTTTTTAATTTTCAGTGTTCATGACAACATTGGTTTTCTACGATCTGAAATGTTTCAATGCCACTGAAACAGCCATGATAGTAAAAGCTAAAATAAAATATTCGTGTTCAACTTAAAACGGGATCAACTTTAAAAGTTTCTTGTTTTGTGTTCCAAATCACTATTCTCATGCAGAAATGCGTGTTTTCAAACATTTTCAACTTAAAAATGCTGCATCTTGAATGGATCTTCATATTCTTTTGTTCCATAACTTAGGGAATTTGAGGCCTTTTTAAAATGTTGGTACCGGCAGAAGATACCAATGCAATGTGCTATGACATTGTGAAGCCAAAGCCCGAACTCGTACTTCCTGGTGGATGGTTTGGACTTGTGCTCCCATCATGAGTAAGAGGGCAGCACATGAAATATTCCGCCATATTTGCATACGTATATTAAGTAGGTGTCCCTATATTTCTTCAAACGTGTCAATCAGACTTGTGAAAATCAATTACTAATTATAATGATTAAACAGTCTTGCATTTGCAAACAAGCCTCCAGTGTTTGCCTGCCTTTATCCACAATTCAAAATCTGCTGAGCACGGACTAGGCCGACACAATGTCCAATGTCTATCTATGCAGTAAAAACTTGGCAACGTCCCCACGGAGTCTCCGTCTTCCAACCATACCTGTTGGTACCTCAGGTAGCTTGCATTTGAGCCAGGGAGGTAACTGCTGTAATCTAAGTATCCGGGTTCTTTTTCGACATCTTTGTTCCTTTCACACTTTATAATTTTTTCACAATTCTCTTTATTCATTCTAATTCTTGCTTTTTCTTTTCTTTCATTTCCTTTACTGTCTAAGTCTAAGAGAAGTGAATTCTTTCAGAAAATTTTCTGTAAGGCTCACTTGGCTGCAACTGGATGGGGTTGAGGGTTGTCGAGTAGCGGCTGAATCCCGAATCCTATCCAGGTTCCTCCTGATGACTTCATCTTTGCTCTTTGTTTATTTGGGTTCTTTCTGATAACTCCAATGCAGTATTTGGTCTTCCGTTTGATTTTAATGAATACAAAAATATGTAAAATGGATTATTTGAGAATCAGTGCTGATCATTATATGTTTAATATTTGCCAGCAGTATATTATCCAAAGTAGATCGTGTGGCATGTACGCCTGTCATGGTAGGAACTGTTATGTCGGTGCATATTACTGTAGTGTTTCTCTGCTAGCTATGCATCCAGGACTTGTCGTGCTCATTTTCATATGGTGCAGCACAATTGTTGTAACTGCTCGCATAACTTTTATTTATTCATATGCAGCTTGTAGCTGCTTGGCTACATCATTTTCTGGGGTCACAGCTGTGCTGCTGATGCAATGCCCCATTACCAGCACCCTGGTTCTCATTTTGCCTACCTCAAAAGGATGACAAGCTGTCAACCCAACCTGGTGTTACTTCAATGGCCCAACAGGGGCTGGAACTCAAGACTCAAGACAACCACCAGGCCTGCTCACATAACTGATCAATTCAATTGTAGTACCTTTTCAGAAGACTTGGCCATTGTTCTTACCATTCAGTACCGTAGAAAAATTCCTTCCTCCTGGTTTGCAATTGTACTCGCTCTTGGTCATGACAAAGGGTGTTTATATTGTATCAACTTGTGAAAATCCATGAGAACACTGAACACTAGCCACTACTACACTGAGTAGTGTAGTTCAGAGTACAGCCCAATGAAAACCTGTGTTTCACACCAATGTTATATGGCTTCTTCAGTTCAATGAAGTAGGAAAGAAAAGAGAACTGAAAACCAAATTATAGTTATTAATTGAACCTAAGCATTGTGTTCTTAATAAAAGATATCGTGGTAATTCAGAGGTTAATTAGGATGTGCTATTTGTGAACATTGCTGGCAGGATAGTCTAAGAGGTATGCACATGTGTCTCTGAGCTGTCTGGCCTAGGTTAGATTCCCAACCCAGCTATAAATTATCATCCCTGTGTTTCACAGGCAGGGCGATTCAGCAATGTGAGTGCTGTCTCTTGGATGGACATTATACTGGTGTCTTGTCTGCCGGCATTAGTTCATTGATGTTAAAGATCCCACGGTGTCTTTCAGGAAGAGCACCCTGGCCAAACTCCAAATTCCTGCCCCGACTGGCTCATGCAAAAGCAATGGCAAACTACCCAGCATCAACCATGCCAAGAAACTGTTTCAGTGTTACCAATGCTCTATAAAGCGTATTGTACATATCATATCATATGTGAACCAATGTCATCTGTGTGTGCATGTGACATAGAGTACTGGACTCTCTTGGCAACAAAAGCATTGTCAAGATGAATGAGGCAAAGTGAAAGACTTTTTCCAACACCATCTCTCGGAAGCTTCTTTGAAAGAGTGTTTTTGTGCAAGTACATGTATGGCACACGTCGTAGATGTATGATACGATTATACCCTTGTAAAGAGCAAGTGCTTGTGGAACAGGGAAACAAATGTCAATGGAAACAGCAAACTTTTAATTTTCATTCTGTATTCTGAAGCGTTCAAAGCATCATAGCACAAAAATATGTTTGCCAGAAACAAATTTAATCGCAAAGTATGGCAATAAAGATGCTTTATGGTAACATATACTTGTATTGACGTATTAAACATAACATATTTACAAGGATTGTCTGCTTTCCTACGTGTGCAGCATTGTAACATCACAAGGTAAAAGTGAATTGTAATGACACTGTGCTTTAAATCAAAAACGAAAAAATTTGAAAAATGAAATGGTAACATGACAATAACTATCGGTTTATAATGAGTTAAAACCTTAAATGGATAGAAGATCAATATGTTCAAAACCTTAACCATTCCTAGTGTCTGGAAAATAAAAAGATAAAATATTAGATGTAAAACATATTAATATACATTCAAACTTTTACTTGCTCATTCCTTAAAACAAGAAATTGAAGCGAAGCAGTTCACAATAGAGTACTGAACTTTGAGCCAATCAGCGGTCCTGACTGTTGCTGCTGACAATGTAGTTCAGAACAGCCTTCATTGGTTCCATCTAATGCAAGCATAAACCTCCATTTCCATAAAACAAAACTTGTACAATCACAAATAAGTAAATTATCGTCAATTAAAATATACAAGCAAGCAGGAAACCAATGTATACTTTTGGTTCTATTGCAGCTCTCCGCACGAAAAAAAAAAATAAAAACACTTCACGGTCAACACAAGAAAGAATGAATTTGTTTCAGACATCCACACAGCATATAGAGTACAGAGAGTAACGATGTATTCCTTTATATTATTCAAAACCTGCATTTAACAAGAACAGCATGTATGCTACCAAAAGCTTGAGAGGTGAAGTATCGAGAAGTATTCACGACTTCTTTTCCTGTGTCTGAGATTGAGCTGCCCTTGTTTCTGTAGGGAATCCGAGTTGTCGCGACACCTCCACAAACTGACCTTCCTCGCTCATTGTTTGCGTCGTTGTGGAATATTCTGTGCTTTTCTGGATCCTCGTGATCTTCACACCTTCTAAAGTGTCCACACCTCCTACTTCTCCACCTGAAACTGTGAGCACAGGTGACTGGGCTTCAACGCGTCTCGGACCAAGGTGCTCCACAAACGACCTGTGTTCAGTTGTTGAAGAATAAGTTGAGGTGGGTGACTTGTACTTGAAATGTTCTGTGCCTTCTTGATTCAGTCCCGCTGTTCCCTCTGCACTGCTCATTAGGACCCCGCTTGGAAACTGAAATCCCATTTGTTCAAGAGATGACGCATGCATTGGGGACTGTCCTGACTTTGATGTTACGGAATAGCTTGAGGTCTGAATTTGGTAACGAGTTTCAGATGTTTTGTAAGCTGAAGTACTCACAATTGTATCACCACTTGTGCTGGATACTTTACTCTGTATTTGGCTGGTAGACATCCCATCACTTGTATGTGGGGTTCCCATTTGGATAGGAGGTGCTGCATGATGACCGGAAGTTTTGGTCAGACCTGTTGTTGATGTTTCCACTTGGGACCCAGAAGAAAATGAAAGTGTTGCTTCATGCGGATGTAGTTCACCAGCATCAGAAATCAACTCAGTACGTGCTTTAGAGATCACAACAGAATCGTCTGTGTCTCCCGAGTAAACAATTCCCCTCGTCCTATCAGCTGGAGAAACATTTGGTGCGCCATCATTGTCTGCATGTGACGTAGCAGGATGCAAATCAATTGTTCCTTTTGGTGGAGTAAAACCAACTTTCGGAAGCTTAAACTTTGACATTTTGCCATCATCACTCTGCTTGGCATCACAACTAGCTTCCAGATGCAACACTTGTCCATACTGTGTGTCTTCAGAATATTCATGTTTGGATGATTCTGAGTCTTTTGCTTTTGTGTCAGATTTAAACTTTGGTAATTTTAATTTACCACCGATCACCTTAAAAGATGGCGTATCAGAAGACACTGATTTTTCAGATACAGCTTCAGCATCAGGGCTTTTCAATATCACATTATCCTCAAAAGTTTCAAATGCAAAATCTGGATCTTCTATGGTTCCTTCTTGTCTCGGAGCTGCCAAAACTACATCTCCTTTAGCAGTTTCCTTTCTGGCATCATCAACTGCTGGTGCCAAAACTTTGGCACCTGTCACATGAAACTTGGGCATTTTTAATTTATAAGGCTGTCTCATTGATTTCACATTGCTATCAACAGTCTTCAACTCAGTGCTCACCTCATGTGGCACCTTGTGACTATCAATATCTGCATGTGCTCTTGGAGGACTGATGTCCAATTCAACCTCTGGACTGTGGATATGTGGTTCTGAAAATCCAAATTTTGGCATTATTATCTTTGGGATTCTTGTGTGTCCATCTGTACCTTTAAAATGACCTTCTGGACTTTCAGTTCGTATTGTACCTGTCGGCATTGTGATTTCCCCTTTTGGTAAATTGATATCTAATTTTGTTTGTGTTGATGTATCCAATTCCCCCTTGGAGAGATGGATGTCCGGCATTTTTACTTGTCTTTCAATGATGCTTTGACTGGTCATCATGGACGTTACTCCCTCGGGTCCTTTGACATGCACGTCCTGGCCATCAACCTTAATATTTGATTTTGGACCACTCATATCCCCTTCAACTTTTGGTAGATAAATATCCACGCTCCCCTTTTGCTTCGGAGTTTTCGCATGAATGTTGATATCTGGAGCAGTAATCTTGGGTCCAGACACGTGGAACTTGGGCATTTTCAATTTGAAAGGTTTTCCTTCTCCTTCAAAGTGGGGATCAACTTCAGGACTTTTTAATTTAATTTCTGCTCCTGGAGCTTTGAGGTCAACATTGATGTCGGGAGTTTTAATTTCACCCCTTTTCACATCTATGCCAGGTACATTCAAATCTGTTGTTGGCCCCTTAAGATCAAAATTTGATGTTTCAGTTTTTGGCCCACTAGCACTGGCCTTTGGCATTTTAAAGTCCAGAATCCTCATATTTCCTTCAGCATCCTTCATTTTTGCACTAGGTCCCTCAAGGTCAATATCCAATTCTGGAACATTGACATGTGCTTTTATTTTGGAGGGAGGTAGGTCCATATCTTCCTTTGACTTTTGAACGGCAACATCCTCTATGTCAACCTTTGGTGCAGATATCTTGGGCCCAGATAAGTGGAATTTTGGCATCCTCAACTTCAGTCCCTTCCCATCTGCCTTTGGAAGGTCTGCCTCTACATCAGGAGGTTTAACCTTAGTATGTACATCAACAGCCTGTACATCCACATCCAGACCCATGGCAGTGTCTTCAGCTTGACCTTTCGGTAATCTGGCATTCAAATTTACGTCTGGACCATGAGCTGTAGATCCAGAAAAGCCTACTTTAGGTAATTTAAGTTTGGGTTTTTTTATTTTCCCTTCTCCACTTTTTACATCCACTGTGGGTCCTGTTAACTTGATTCCAATATCACCTTCGGGTAACTTTATTTCATTCTCTGGAACTTTAATTTCAAAGTCACCTTGTGATTGCAGCTCAGAAGTAGTGAGGCTTTTTCCTTTGTAAGAAGAAGACTCTAATTCTGTGCTTGGCAAATGAACATCAACTTCAGGTGTCTTGATTTTGGGTCCTGCAAAGCTGACCTTTGGTGTTCTGAATTTTGGAATCCTTATCTTTAAATCTGACCCTTCCACTTTCACAGCAGAACTTTCCATCCCACCATCTGCAATATTTAATCCACCTTCCATTTTGGGACCTGATACATTCACATCTTCCTTGTGTAAGGGTGGTGTGATGCTCCCTTCAACATCAGGAACTGAAATCTTCGGACCAATGACACTAAACTTTGGCAATTTCAGCTTCAAACCTTTCTTTTCTGCATCTGGCAAATGGACATCAATATCAGCACATTTCACTTCAGCAACAGCGTCAGGAAGCTCTACATTATCAACAGAAACTTTTGGCATGTTCATATCCACCTCAACACCAGAATGATGGAAATTAGATGAAGAAACTTCAAACTCAGGAATCGGCACGTGAGGCATTTTTATTTTCTCCTCGGGACTTTCCAAATTGAAAGCAGGCATGGTTATTCCAAATCCGCTTTCTGGCCCTTTAACATCAAACTTTGGAGATTGCATGTCAATATCTGGAGTCTTGATAATTGCTTTTATTTGGGGAGTTGACATATCAACTTCAGCTCTGGCAAGGTCAAAATCAATGTCTGGATCTTTAACTTTTGGTCCAGATAGGCTGACCTCAGGCATTCTCAATTTTGGCATCTTCAACTTTCCATCTGTTCCCTCCAAGTTTGCATCTGGAAGGTCAACATTGATATTGAAATCTGTAACTTTCACATCGCCTTCCACTTTAGGAAGTGAGACATCTACATCTCCTTTTCGCTTAGGAGCTTTAAAATCTAGGTCAACGTCAGGTGCAGAAATCTTTGGACCAGAAAGATTGAAGGAGGGCATCTTCAACTTCACTCCCTTTCCTTCTGCTTCAGGCAGCTCAACATCAACATCAGCACCCTTCAACTTCATGCTGACATCTGAATTCATCACTTTAACCTCAGGCACATCAACATTCAAATCTCTCTTTTCAAAGCTCACATCAAGTTCAGTGCTGGGATCTTGAGTTTTTGATGCAAAAAATCCAATCTTAGGCATTTTTATATGTGGCATTTTAAATTTACCATCAGGACCTTCAAGTTTTACATCTGGACTTGAAAATCCAATTTTGCCTCCAGATGCTTTAACATCGACCTCAGGTCTTTCAATCTCTAGATGTGGGACTTTAACATCACCATCAAACTTGGGGCCTGAGACATCCAGTTCTGCTTTTTGAAAGTCTGCAGATTTAACTTTAGGTGTACTTGATCTGACTTTTGGCAGTCTAAATTTTGGAGTTTTTATTTTTTCTTCTGCAGTAGCTAAATGTACTTCCGGTGTTTGGAAATCTTCAAATTTTGGAGATTCAATGCCTCCTTCAATTTTCGGAAGTGACACATCAACATTTTTTACCTTGGCTCGCTTTACGTCTAGTTCAACATCAGGTGCAGACACATTAAAGTTGGGCATCGTCAATTTGAATCCTTTTCCTTCTGTTTCAAGGATGTCAACATCAATGTCTGGGTCTTTCATCTTTGTGTAAATTTCTGAAGCTTTCACATCCACATTCAAATCTGGCATAGCAACTTCCATGTGTCCTTCTGGCAAGCTGGCATCAAGTTCAACATCACGGCCATGAAACTTTGGCAAAGAAAATCCAAACTTCGGTATTGTAACATCAGGCATGTTGAATTTTCCCTCAGGACCTTCGACGTGAACGCGAGGGCGTTCCAGGTCAACGTTGTCTGTTATGTTAGCCTCTGCAGATTTTACTTTGACAGTTGGTGCTTTAAAATGTGTTCTTATTTGTGAAGTCGAAACATCAATATCAGTTTTTGAAGAATCAAAATCAATCTCTGGAGCTTTAATATTAGGTCCAGTGAGGCTGACTTTTGGAAGTTTAAATCTTGGTGCTTTTGTTTTTCCTTCTGAATCCATCAAGCAAACATTCGGTGATTCAAGTGCAACATCAAATTCTGGGCTTTTGATGTCTCCCTCAATGTAGGGAATTGAAATGTCAATATCTTCTGTGAGTTTTGCTTTTTGCACATTCACATCAACAGGCAGTGAAAATTTTGTTTGTTTGATGTCCACATCTGGAGCCTTCAGATCTGCTTTTATTGGCGGTGTTGACACATCAACTTCTGCTTTAGGGAGCTCAAAATCGATGTCTGCAGCTTTAACTTTCGGTCCGGAGAGACTGACCTTGGGCATTTTGAATTTTGGCATCTTAAATTTCATTTCTGGTCCCTCCAAGCTTGCATCTGGAGCTTCAAAATCAATATCAGGAACTTTTCCTTCCCCTTCTACATTAGAAAGTAACACGTCCACATCCTCTTTCGCTTTTGGTCCTTTAAAGTCGAGGTCAACATCAGGAGGAGAAAATTTTGGGCCAGATAAATTAAACTTGGGCATCTTCACTTTGAATCCCTTTCCTGAAGCTTCAGGAAGGTCAACATCAACATCTGAGCCTTTCAATTTCATGTCAATTTCTGGAGCCTTCATATCCATCTTTGAATCAGGCAAGTCAACATCAACAGGTCCTTTATGTAGGCTGGCATCAAGGTCAACATCAGGACTATGAAACTTTGGGAAAGAAAATCCAAACTTGGGAATTGTAACATGAGGCATTTTGAATTTTCCCTCGGGACTTTCCACATTCACATCAAGATCTCCTTTTGGGCTTTTAAATTCCATATCTGGAGCTTTGACATCAATGTCTGATGCTTTGAAGTGCATATCTGGAGCCTCAATATCTATATCTGGAGCACCAATATCTGCTTTTAACTTTGGAGATGAAATGTCAAGTTCTGCATTTGGAAGCTCAAAATCACTACTTGGATCTTTAAACTTTGGCCCTGATAGGCCCACCTTCGGCATTCTGAATTTTGGCATCTTCAGTTTCCCATCTGTTGCCTCCAAGCTCGCATCAGTACCAGGAAGATCAAAATCGAATCCTGGAGTTTGCACATCCCCTTCCATGGAAAGAAGTGAAACATCTACCTCTCCCTTTGTCTTGGGACCTTTAAAATCAAGGTCAACATCAGGGGCATAAAACTTTGGACTAGACACATTAAACTTTGGTAACTTCACCTTGAATTCTTTCCCATCAGTTTCAGGAAGGTCAACGTGAACATCTGGGCTTTTCAACTTCATGTCAATATCTGGGGCTTTCAGATCCACCTTCACATCGGGAGCATCAAAATCCATGTTTCTTTTAGGCAAGCTGGTATCACTTTCCACAGCGGCACCATGAAACCTTGGTAAAGAAAACCCAAATTTAGGGATTTTCACATGGGGCATTTTGATTTTTCCCTCAGGACTGTCTAAACGTGCATCTGGACCCTCAATTTCAAATTCTCCTTTTGGACCTTTAATGCTCAAGTCTGAAGAATTCATATCAATATTTGGTGCCTGGATATCAATGTCTGGAACTTTGAAATCCAATGCTGAACTCTTAATTTCCATACCTGCAGCTTCTGGAGTCTTGATATCTAAAGGTGGAGCCTTAATATCTGCTTTTATTTCTGGAGTGGACATGTCAACTTCTGGTTTGGGGAGCACAAAATCAATGTCTGGAGTTTTCACTTTTGGTCCTGACAGACTGACCTTAGGCATTTTGAACTTTGGCATCTTAAATTTCCCTTCTGGCCCCTCCAAGCTTACATCGGGCCTTTGAAGATTAAGATCTAAATCTGGAGCTTTGACTTCGCCTTCCATTTTGGGAAGTGAAACATCCACGTCACCTTTTATCTTTGGACCTTTAAAGTCAAAGCCAATGTCAGGGGAAGAAAACTTTTGGCCAGGCACATTAAACTTGGGCATCTTCACCTTAAATCCCTTTCCCTCAGCTTCAGAAAGGTCAACCTCAACATCTGGGCCTTTTAACTTCATGTCAATATCTGGGGCTTTCAGATCTGCACTCACATCTGGCACATCAACATGCCCTGTAGGCAAGCGGACATCACTTTTCATGTCAGGTCCATGAAATTTTGGTAAAGAAAATCCAAACTTTGGGATTTTAACATGGGGCATTACGAATCTCCCCTCTGGACCTTCAATATCCATATCTGGACCCTCAACATCAAGGCCTCCTTTGGGACCACTAAAGCCCAAATCAGGGGCTTTGAGATCAATATTTGGTCCTTTCATTGTCAGATCTGGAGCCTTGAGATCAACATCTGGAACCTTGATATCTGCTTTAATTTGTGGAGTTTCCAAATCAACATCTGCTTTGGGGTGCTCAAAATTGATGTCTGGAGTTTGTAGTTTTGGTCCAGCAAGACTAACCTTCGGCATTTTGAATTTTGGCATCTTGAATTTCCCTTCTGTTCCCTCCAAACTCATATCAGGAGTATCAAGATCAATATCAAAATCTGGAGCTTTGAGTTCGCCTTCCATTTTCGGCAGTGAAATATCCACATCTCCTTTTATTTTGGGACGTTTAAGGTCAATGTCTGGGGTGGAAAACTTTGGGCCAGACACATTAAACTCCGGCATCTTCAAGTTGAATCCCTTGACTTCAGCCTCAGGAAGGTCAACATAAACATCTGGGCTTTTAAGCTTCATATCAATATCTGGGGCTTTCAGATCCACATTCACATCTGACACATCAACATCAACATGCCCTGTCGGCAAGCTGGCATCACTTTTCATGTCAGGACCATGAAACTTTGGTAAAGAAAATCCAAATTTTGGGATTTTAACATGGGGCATTACGAATCTCCCCTCGGGGCCTTCAATATCCGTATGTGGACCCTCAACATCAAGGCGTCCTTTTGGCCCTTCAATGGCCAAATCAGGAGTTTTGAGATCAATCTTTGGTGCTTTAATATTCAGATCTGGAGGCTTGACATCCACATCAGGAATCTTCACGTTCACGTCCGGTGCCTTTATATCTGATTTAATTAGTGGTGTTGTCACATCAACTTCTGCTTTGGGGAGATCAAAATCGATGTCTGGAGAGATAATTTTTGGTCCAGTGAGACCGACCTTAGGCATTTTGAATTTTGGCATCTTGAATTTCGCTTCTGGTAACTCAAAACTCACATCGGGAGCTTCAACATCAACGTCGAAATCTGGAGCTTTGAGGTCACCTTCCATTTTTGGTAGTGAAGCATGCACATCTCCTTTTATCTTTGGACCTTTGAAATCGAGGTCAACATCAGGGGCAGAAAATTTTGAACCAGTCTTGTTAAAGCTTGGCATCTTCAACCTGAATCCCTTTCCCTCAGCTTCAGGAAGGTCTACTTTAACATCCTTGCCTTTCAACTTCATGTCAATATCAGGTGCAGTCACATCCACATTAACTTCTGGCACATGAACATCAACATGCCCTCTCTTCAAGCTGGCATCACCTTCCATGTTGGGACCATGAAACCTGGGTAAAGAAAATCCAAACTTTGGAATTTTAACATGGGGCATTACGAATTTTCCATCAGGGCCTTCAATGTCCATATCTGGACCCTCAACATCAAGGCCTCCTTTTGGACCACTAATGGCCAAATCAGGAGCTTGGAGATCAATATTTGGTGCTTTAATCTTCAGATCTGAAGCCTTGACATCCACATCTGGAACCTGGATGTCGACTTCTGGAATCTTGATATCCACATCTGGAACCTTGATATCTGCTTTAATTTGTGGTGTTGAAACATCAACTTCTGCTTTGGGGAGCTCAAAATCAATGTCTGGAGCTATTATTTTTGGTCCAGTGAGACCGACCTTAGGTATTTTGAATTTTGGCATCTTGAACTTCCCTTCTGGTACGTCAAAACTCACATTGGGAGCTGCAAGATCAACATCAAAATCTGGACCTTTGAGATCACCTTCCATTTTTGGCAGTGAAACATCCACATCTCCTTTTATCTTTGGACCTTTCAACTTGAGGTCAACATCAGGAGAAGAAAACTTTGGGCTAGATATGTTGAAGCTCGGCAACTTCACCTTGAATCCTTTTCCCTCAGCATCAGGAAGGTCTACTTTAACATCCTTGCCTTTCAACTTCATGTCAATGTCTGGGGCTTTCACATCAACATTAACATCTGGAACATTAACATCAACATCCCCTCTTTTCAAACTGGCATCACCTTCAATGTCGGGACCATGAAATCTTGGTAAAGAAAATCCAAACTTTGGGATTTTAACATGGGGCATTACAAATTTTCCCTCAGGGCCTTCGATCTTCATATCGGGACCCTCAACGTCAAGGCTTCCTTTTGGCCCTTCAACACCCAAATCAGGAGCATTGAGATCAATTTTTGGTGTCTTCATCTTCAGATCTGGAGCCTTAACATCCACATCTGGAATGCTGAAGTCAATTTCTGGAGCTTTGATATCCACATCTGGAACCTTTATATCTGTTTTAATTTGTGGTGCTGTTACATCAAATTCTGCTTTAGGGAGCTCAAAATTTATGTCAGAAGATTGTACTTTGGGTCCAGAGAGACCGACCTTAGGCAATTTGAATTTTGGCATCTTAAATCTCCCCTCTGGTCCCTCCAAACTCACATCAGGAGCTTCAAGATCAACATCAAAATTTGGAGCTTTGACATCACTTTTCATTTTCGGCAGTGAAACATCCATGTCTCCTTTTATTTTTGGACTTTTAAAGTCGAGGTCAATGTCAGGGGCAGAAAACTTTGGGACAGACATGTCAATCTTGGGCATCTTCACATTGAATCCCTTTCCCTCAGCTTCAGGAAGGCCAACATTGACATCTGGGCCTTTCAACTTCATGTCAATATCTGGAGCTTTCATATCCACATTTACATCTGGCACATCAACATCAAAATGCCCTCCTGGCAAGCTGATATCACTTTCCACGTCATGACCATGAAACTTTGGGAGAGAAAATCCAAATTTTGGGATTTTAACGTGGGGCATTTTGAACTTTCCCTCTGGGCCTTCTATATTCATGTCTGGACCCTCAATGTCAAGCTCACCTTTTGGGCCTTTAATTTCCAAATCAGGAGCTTTGAGATCAATAGTTGGTCCTTTGATTTTCAGATCTGGTGCCTTGGCATCCACATCTGGAACGTTGATGTCCATTTGTGGAACCTTGATATCTGCTTTCAGTTGTGGTGTTGCCACACCATGTTCTGCTTTTGGGAGGTCAAAATCGATATCTGGACCTTTTACTTTTGGTCCCGAGAGACTGACCTTAGGAAATTTGAATTTTGGCATCTTAAATCTCCCTTCTGGTCCCTCCAAACTCACATCGGGAGCTTCAAGATCAACATCGAAATCTGGAGCTTTGACATCACCTTTCATTTTTGGTAGTGAAACATCCACGTCTCCTTTTATTTTCGGACCTTTAAAGTCGAGGTCAATATCAGGGGCAGAAAAGTTTGGGACAGACATGTCAATCTTGGGCATCTTCACCTTGAATCCTTTTCCCTCAGCGTCAGGAAGGTTAACATTGACATCTGGGCCTTTCAACTTCATGTCAATATCTGGAGCTTTCATATCCACATTTACATCTGGCACATCAACATCAAAATGCGCTCCTGGCAAGCTGATATCACTTTCCACATCAGGACCATGAAACTTTGGGAGAGAAAATCCAAATTTTGGGATTTTAACATGGGGCATTTTGAACTTTCCCTCTGGGCCTTCTATATTCAAGTCTGGACCCTCAATGTCAAGCTCACCTTTTGGCCCTTTAATGTCCAAATCAGGAGCTTTGAGGTCAATAGTTGGCGTCGTGACATCCACATTTGGAACCTTGATGTTCCCTTCTGGAACGTTGATGTCCAATTCTGGAAGTTTGATGTCCGTTTTAAGTTGTGGTGTTGTCACATCAAGTTCTGCTTTCGGGAGCTCAAAATCGATATCTGGACCTTTTACTTTTGGTCCAGTGAGACTGACTTTCGGCAATTTGAATTTTGGCATCTTAAATCTCCCCTCTGGTCCCTCCAAATTCATATCGGGAGCTTCAAGATCAACATCGAAATCTGGAGGTTTCACATCACCCTTCATTTTCGGCAGTGAAAAATCGACATCTCCTTTAATTTTCGGACCTTTAATGTCAAGGTCAATGTCAGGGGCAGAAAATTTTGGGCCAGACATGTCAATCTTGGGCATCTTCACCTTGAATCCTTTTCCCTCAGCTTCAGGAAGGCCAACATTGACATCTGGGCCTTTCAAATTCAGGTCAATCTCTGGGGATTTCATATCCACATTCACATCTGGCACATCAACATCAAAACGCCCTCTTGGCAAGCTGACATCACTTTCCACGTCAGGTCCATGAAACTTTGGGAGAGAAAATCCAAATTTTGGGATTTTAACATGGGGCATTTTGAACTTTCCATCTGGCCCTTCCATATTCATGTCTGCACCCACAACATCAAGCTCACCTTTTGGCCCTTTGATTTCCAAATCCGGAGCTTTGAAATCCACAGTTGGTGGCTTGATTTTCAGATCTGGTGCCTTGACATCCACATCTGGAACTTTGGTGTCCACTTCTGGAAGTTTGATGTCCGTTTGAAATTGTGGTGGTGTCATATCAAGTTCTGCTTTGGGGAGCGCAAAATCGATGTCTGGACCTTTTAGTTTTGGTCCAGAGAGACTGACTTTAGGAATTTTGAATTTTGGCATCTTAAATTTTGCTTCTGTTCCCTCCAAACTCAAATCGGGAGCTTCAAGATCAACATTGAAATCTGGAGCTTTCACATCACCTTTCATTTTCGGCAATGAAGCATCCACATCTGCTCTTATTTTTGGACCCTTAAAGTCGAGGTCAATGTCAGGAGCAGAAAACTTTGGGCCAGACATGTCAATCTTGGGCATCTTCACCTTGAATCCTTTTCCCTCAGCTTCGGGAAGGTCAACGTTGACATCTGGGCCTTTCAACTTCATGTCAATATCTGGAGCTTTCATATCCACACTTACATCAGGCACATCAACATCAAAATGCCCTCTTGGCAAGCTGATGTCACTTTCCACATCAGGACCATGAAACTTTGGGAGAGAAAATCCAAACTTGGGGATTTTAACATGGGGCATTTTGAACTTTCCCTCTGGGCCTTCTATATTCATGTCTGGACCCTCAATATCAAGCTCTGCTTTTGGCCCTTTAATTTCCAAATCAGGAGCTTTGAGATCCACAGTTGGTGCCTTGATTTTCAGATCTGGTGCCTTGACATCCATATCTGGAACCTTGATAACCCCCACTGGATGTTTGATGTCCACTTCTGGAAGTTTGATGTCCGTTTGAAGCTGTGGTGTTGTAACATCAACTTCTGCTTTGGGGAGCTCAAAATCGATGTCGGGACCTCTTACTTTTGGTCCAGAGAGGCTGACCTTCGGCATTTTGAATTTTGGCATCTTAAATCTCCCCTCTGGTCCCTCCAAACTCATGTCAGGAGCTTCAAGATCAAAATCAAAATCTGGAGCTTTGACATCACCTTTCATTTTCGGCAGGGAAACATCCACATCTCCTTTTATTTTAGGACCTTTAAAGTCAAGGTCAATGTCAGGGGCAGAAATCTTTGGGCCAGACATGTCAATCTTGGGCATCTTCACCTTGAATCCCTTTCCCTCAGCTTCAGGAAGGCCAACATTGACATCTGGGCCTTTTAACTTCATGTCAATATCTGGAGCTTTCATATCCACATTTACATCTGGCACATCAACATCGAAATGCCCTCCTGGCAAGCTGATATCACTTTCCACATCAGAACCATGAAACTTTGGAAGAGAAAATCCAAATTTTGGGATTTTAACATGGGGCATTTTGAACTTTCCCCCTGGCCCTTCTATATTCATATCTGGACCCTCAACGTCAAGCTCACCTTTTGGCCCTTTAATGTCCAAATCAGGAGCTTTGAGATCAATAGTTGGTCCCTTGATTTTCAGATCTGGTGCCTTGATATCCACATGTGGAACGTTGATGTCTACTTCTGGAACGCTGATGTCCAATTCCGGAACCTTGATATCTGCCTTCAGTTGTGGTGTTGTCACACTATGTTCTGCTTTGGGGAGGTCAAAATCGATGTCTGGACCTTTTACTTTTGGTCCCGAGAGACTGACCTTAGGCAATTTGAATTTTGGCACCTTAAATCTCCCTTCTGGTCCCTCCAAACTCACATCGGGAGCTTCAAGATCAACATCAAAATCTGGAGCTTTGACATTACCTTTCATTTTCGGGATTGAAACATCCATGTCTCCTTTTATTTTTGGTTCTTTAAAGTCGAGGTCAATGTCAGGTGCAGAAAACTTTGGGCCAGACATGTCAATCTTGGGCATCTTTACCTTGAATCCCTTTCCCTCAGCTTCAGGAAGGTCAACATTGACATCTGGGCCTTTCAACTTCAGGTCAATATCTGGAGCTTTCATATCCACATTTACATCTGGCACATCAACATCAAAATGCCTTCCTGGCAAGCTGATATCACTTTCCACATCAGGACCATGAAACTTTGGGAGAGAAAATCCAAATTTGGGGATTTTAACATGGGGCATTTTGAACTTTCCCTCTGGGCCTTCTATATTCATGTCTGGACCCTCAATATCAAGCTCTGCTTTTGGCCCTTTAATTTCCAAATGAGGAGCTTCGAGATCAATAGTTGGTGCCTTGACATCCATATCTGGAACGTTGATATCCCGTTCTGGAATCTTGATGTCCACCTCTGGAAGTTTGATGTCCGTTTTGAAGCTGTGGTGTTGTCACATCAACTTCTGCTTTGGGGAGTCAAAATCGATGTCGAGACCTTTTACTTTAGGTCCAGAGAGGCTGACCTTCGGCATTTTGAATTTTGGCATCTTAAATCTCCCCTCTGGTCCCTCCAAACTCATGTCCGGAGCTTCAAGATCAACATCGAAATCTCGAGCTTTGACATCACCTTTCATTTTCGGCAGGGAAACATCCACATCTCCTTTTATTTTGGGACCTTTAAAGTCAAGGTCGATGTCAGGGGCAGAAATCTTTGGGCGAGACATGTCAATCTTGGGCATCTTCACATTGAATCCCTTTCCCTCAGCTTCAGGAAGGCCAACATTGACATCTGGGCCTTTCAACTTCATGTCAATATCGAGGTCTTTCATATCCACATTCACATCTGGCACATCAACATCAAAATGCCCTCTTGGCAAGCTGATATCACTTTCCACATCAGAACCATGAAACTTTGGAAGAGAAAATCCAAATTTTGGGATTTTAACGTGGGGCATTTTGAACTTTCCCTCTGGGCATTCGATATTCATGTCTGGTCCCTCAATGTCAAACTCACGTTTTGGCCCTTTAATTTCCAAATCAGGAGCTTTGAGATCAATATTAGGTGTTTTGATTTTCAGATCTGGTGCCTTGACTTCCACATCTGGAACCTTGACGTCCACATCTGGAACCTTGATGTCTGTTTGAAGTTTTGGTGTTGTAACATCAAGTTCTGCTTTGGGGAGCTCAAAATCGATGTCTGGACCTCTTACTTTTGGTCCAGAAAGACTGACCTTAGGCATTTTGAATTTTGGCATCTTAAATCTTCCCTCTGGTCCTTCCAAACTCATATCAGGAGGTTCAAGATCAACATCAAAATCTGGAGCTTTGACATCACCCTTCATTTTAGGCAGTGAAACATCCATATCTCCTTTTATTTTGGGACCTTTGACGTCAAAGTCAATGTCAGAGGCAGAAACCTTTGGGCCAGACATGTCAATCTTGGGCATCTTCAGCTTGAAACCCTTTCCCTCAGCTTCAGGAAGGCCAACATTGACATCTGGGCCTTTTAACTTCATGTCAATATCTGGAGCTTTCATATCCACACTTCCATCTGGCACATCAACATCGAAATGCCCCCTTGGTAAGCTGATATCACTTTCCACATCAGGTCCATGAAACTTTGGTAGAGAAAATCCAAATTTTGGAATTTTCACGTGGGGCATTTTAAATTTTCCATCTGGGCCTTCTATATTCAAGTCTGAATCCTCAACATGGAACTCTCCTTTTGGCCCTTTAATTTCCAAATCAGGAGCTTTGAGATCAATATTTGGTGCCTTGATGTCCAGTTCTGGAAGTTTCATGTCTGTTTTAAGTTGTGGTGTTGTTACATCAAGTTCTGCTTTGGGGAGCTCAAAATCAATGTCTGGACCTTTTACCTTTGGTCCAGAGAGACTGACCTTAGGTATTTTGAATTTTGGCATCTTAAATTTTGCTTCTGGTTCCTCCAAACTCACATCGGGTGCTTCAAGGTCAACATCAAAATCTGGAGCTGTGACATCGCCTTTCATTTTCGGCAGTGAAATATCCATGTCTCCTTTTATTTTTGGGCCTTTAAAGTCAAGGTCAATGTCAGGGGCAGAAATCTTTGGGCCAGACATGTCAATCTTGGGCATCTTCACCTTGAATCCTTTTCCCTCAGCTTCAGGAAGGTTAACATTGACATCTGGGCCTTTCAACTTCATGTCAATATCTTGGGCTTTCATATCCACATTTACATCTGGCACATCAACATCGAAATGCGCTCTTGGCAAGCTGATGTCACCTTCCACATGAGGTCCATGAAACTTTGGAAGAGAAAATCCAAATTTTGGGATTTTAATGTGGGGCATTTTTAACTTTCCCTCTGGGTCTTGAATATTCATGTCTGGACCCTCAATGTCAAGCTCTCCTTTTGTCCCTTTAATTTCCAAATCAGGAGCTTCAAGATCAATATTTGGCACCTTGATTTTCAGATCTGGTGCCTTCAAATCCACATCTGGAACCTTGATGTCCACATCTGGAACCTTGATGTCCACTTCTGGAAGTTTGATGTCCGTTTTAAGTTGTGGCGTTGTCGCATCAAGTTCTGCTTTGGGGAGTTCAAAATCGATGTCTGGACCTTTCATTTTTGGCCCAGAGAGACTGACCTTTGGCATTTTGAATTTTGGCATTTTAAATCTCCCCTCTGGTCCCTCCAAACTCACATCGGGAGCTTCAAGATCAACATCGAAATCTGGAGCTTTGACATCACCTTTCATTTTCGGCAGTGAAACATCCATGTCTCCTTTTATTTTGGGACCTTTAAAGTCAAGGTCAATGTCAGGAGCAGAAAACTGTTTGCCAGAGATGTCAATGTTGGGAATCTTCACATTGAATCCCTTTCCCTCAGCTTCAGGAAGGCCAACATTGACATCTGGGCCTTTCAACTTCATGTCAATATCTGGAGATTTCATATCCACATTCAAATCTGGCACATCAACATCAAAATGCCCCCTTGGCAAGCTGATATCACTTTCCACATCAGATCCATGAAACTTTGGCACAGAAAATCCAAATTTTGGGATTTTAACATGGGGCATTTTGAACTTTCCCTCTGAGCCTTCTATATTCATGTTTGGACCCTCAACATCAAGCTCACCTTTTGGCCCTTTAATTTCCATATCAGGAGCTTTGAGATCAATATGTGGCACCTTGATTTTCAGATCTGGTGCCTTCACATCCACATCTGGAACCTTGATGTCCACATCTGGAACCTTAATGTCTGTTTTAAGTTGTGGTGTTGTCACATCAAGTTCTGCTTTGGGGAGCTCAAAATCGATGTCTGGAGCTTTTACTTTTGGGCCAGAGAGACTGACCTTAGGCATTTTGAATTTTGGCATCTTAAATCTCCCCTCTGGTCCCTCCACACTCACATCAGGAGCTTCAAGATCAACATCGAAATTTGGAGCTTTGACATCGCCTTTCATTTTCGGCACTGAAACATCCACGTCTCCTTTTATTGTTGGACCTTTAAAGTCAAGGTCAATGTCAGGGGCAGAAAACTTTGGGCCAGACATGTCAACCTTGGGCATCGTCACCTTGAATCCCTTTCCCTCAGCTTCAGGAAGGCCAACATTGACATCTGGGCCTTTTAACTTCATGTCAATATCTGGAGCTTTCATATCCACATTCACATCTGGCACATCAACATCAAAATCCCCTCTCGGCAAGCTGATGTCATGTTCCGTATCAGGACCATGAAACTTTGGTAGAGAAAATCCAAATTTTGGGATTTTAACGTGGGGCATTTTGAACTTTCCTTCTGGGCCTTCTATATTCATGTTTGGACCCTCAATGTCAAGCTCACCTTTTTGCCCTTTAATTTCCAAATCATGAGCTTTGACATCAATAGTTGGTGCTTTGATTTTCAGATCTGGTGCCTTCACATCCACATCGGGAACCTTGATATCTGCTTTAATTTGTGGTGTTGTCATGTCAACTTCTGCTTTGGGGAGCTCAAAATCAATGTCTGGAGCTTTTACTTTTGGTCCAGAGAGGCTGACCATGGGTGTTGTGAATTTTGGCATCTTCAGTTTCCCTTCTACCCCTTCCAAATTAATATTGGGAGCTCCATAATCAACATCAAAGCCTGGAACTTTGACATCGCCTTCGACTTTCGGTAGTGAAACATCCACATCTCCTATTATTTTGGGACCTTTAAAGTCAGCGTCCATGTCAGGGGCAGAAATCTTTGGGCCAGACATGTTGATCTTGGGCATCTTCACCTTGAATCCCTTTCCCTCAGCTTCAGGAAGGCCAACATTGACATCTGGGCCTTTCAACTTCATGTCAATATTTGGGGCTTTCACATCCACATTCATATCTGGCACATCAATATGCCCTCTTGACAAGCTGACATCAGTTTCCACATCAGGACCATGAAACTTTGGCAAAGAAATATCAACTTTTGGAGTGAGTGATTCTGTTATTATCTTAAATTCTCCTTTTGCAACTTGTGTCTCCTCTGTTCCGGTAAACCTTGGTGGTGTTACGTCATAACTGGCTTTTCCACTTTTTCCTTTGGACTTGCTGAAATGCCACTTTGGCATTTTAATCTTCATTTTCTTTTCCTTTGCTGCTTCACCAACAGACCTGGTTTCAGCAATGCCATCAGTATTATCTCCTTGTATTTGGCCATCATCATCATAATCAGAACTTGTCTTTGAAAACCTTAAACTGCTTGATTTTTGTGGTTTCTTCATTTTGGGGAGTTTCGGTATTGCTAGCTCTACATTTGGTAATTCTGCTTTTCCATGTACATCTCCATACAATATCTGTTGGAAGACAGAAATGTTTATTTATTCCAATATACATCATTATATCAGTGCCTGTCAGTCAATGCAATATACATTATTATGCCAATCATTGTATGCAAAAGCAAACATATGTTTGTTCACATGTGCATATGTTTTCATGCAGGCTTGAAGGAATCGATGGTTGTTATCTATCTCCATATGCAGGTTTCACAATGTGGAACGGAGCCCTCCCAGATGTCAAAGTATCCACTTTCGTGTCTGCGTGTATATAAATGAGTATATCTCCATACAATAAACATATGCACATGTGAACAAACATTTTTAAAAAAGGTATTGAAACTTCCAGGAATGGTTAAATACCACACATCATTGTAATTGTGAACATTCCATACTTAAAGATCCACATCATAAACCCATTATCACAGGTGATCTCAGAATAGTGAAAGATCGTGAATTATGTGCATTACTTACAAAAGGACCGAATTATAGAGAAAATAAAAGGATTAACTGGAATAAGGCATTGGAACTTACAATGATAGGACTGACAGAATAGACGAGAGAACAAATAGATAAATACAAAGTACCAAACACACAAATGTCTTTATGGTCGGAGTAGGTAGAGAAACATGTTAAAAGGAGAATTGTTGATTTGAAAATAAAAGTTGGAATCAATAATCCAAAAATTATTTTAAACAATCTAGAGACATATGATTATTTAAAACAGCTTCAAACACAACATGTTATTGTTCCAATTGACAAAGCAAATAATGATAATGCATTTGTATGTAAAACATTCCAACTCAAACACTTTTGGAACTAGAGGGGGAGCACTCGGTAGAGTGCAAAACCTCCACCGCCAATACTGCTGGGTCACTTGAAGTGAACCTGATATCCTATTCATGTAGGTCAAAACGGATCAGACTCTACTGAACCACGATTGAATAAACTAAACTAGATCGACCCGCATGTAGAAATGCCAAAAAAAAAAATCGAAATTTTTTGAAAAAAAAGTTGCAAAATTTCTTCTTTTTTCTCTAACAAATTTTTTTTGGGGGGGGGGGGTTGGAAATCACTTAAAACATGTAGAAATGCAAAAAAAAAATTCAAATTTTTTCAAATAAAATCGAAATTTTTTTGAAAAAAAGTTGCAAAATTTTCTAAGTTTTTTTTTTGGACCAAGTCCAAAATCTAATGGCATGATCCTTGGACCATACCTAATCCTCCCACCAAGTTTCGTCGAAATCCGTCCAGGAGTTTTTCCGTAATACTGTTCACAAACAAACAAACAAACAGACAGGGGTGAAAACAGTAACCTCACCATCTCGATGGCGGAGGTTAACATGAGGGGGAGCACTCGGTAGAGTGCAAAACCTCCGCCGCCAATACTGCTAGGTCACTCAAGTGAACCTGATATCCTATTCATTCAATTTGATGTCAACAGTGCTCACAGAGTTATAGCTTGCAACTTTCCCTTTTACTTTTAACTTTTACATACTCAATTCATTCGTATAACTAGATTCCTTGAGACAGGAATTGATTTTACGTGGGTATATCCACCTGAAGTTCCAAAATCAGCCGCAATTATAATTTGGCATGTTTTTTTTGGAAATCACTTATAACATGTAGAAATGCAAAAAAAAAAATCGAAATTTTGTTGAAAAAAAAGTTGCAAAATTTTTTTCTCTAAATTTTTTTTTGGGGGGGGGGGGGGGGGGGTTGGAAATCACTTAAAACATGTAGAAATGCAAAAAAAAAAAAATTCAAATATTTTTCAAATTGGCCGCCATAGCGGCCATATTGGATTTTGGCCAAGTCCAAAATCTAATGGCATGATCCTTGGACCAGACCTAACCCCCCACCAAGTTTCGTCCAAATCCGTCGAGGAGTTTTTCCGTAATACTGTTCACAAACAAACAACAATAACAAACAAACAGAAAGGGGTGAAAACAGTAACCTCCATCCATCTTCGATGGCGGAGGTTAATAATTGGGTTTACATTCTGGACTCTCAAAGACCTACAAAATAAGTAACGATAATAAAGTAGACTTGATACATCCATCCATCCATTGGGACCATACTCTGTACAGAGTGTTGGTGCTGCCTAAGTAGTCTCTTGGGCTGGCTATTGGGCACAATCCTGGACGGGTCACCACTCTGACATAGGATACCAGCAAGCTGGCACTGATTTTGCCGACCTCTGAAAGATGACAGGCAGAGTCAACCCCACCTGGTATTAATTCAACAGATATCAGGATTTGAACTCGGAATCCTAGGATCCCAAGCCCACCACCCTAACCATTAAGCCAACACCAGGCATACTTGATACAACACCACACAAATCACTCAAAAGGGAGAAGACTTAGTTCCAGATAAACACCATAAATTACCATTCATTTACTGGATCCCAAAAATGCAAAAAAAACCTTGTAAGATGAGGTTCATCATTGCAAGTAGAGAATGCAGTTTGAAGCCATTGTCAGGTAGTGTTACAGGGGCAATGAAACTAATTTATAAATGCTTGAAAAACTACAATGAAAAGGTGAGGTTTTATTCTGGTATTAAAAAAATCTGCATCATTGATAATTCCAAACTTGTCATCAATAGTATTCACAACATTCATAATAACAAGGGTAAGGCTAAATTTCTATCAACTTGTGCTTTTTCTACGTTAGACACAAACATTCCACATGGCAAGCTTAACCGCATTGGACAGAGCGGAAGATACAGCATTTTCAGGAAGTAATAAAGTATACATTAACGTTTATCAAAAAAGTGCAAACTAGTCAATAAAGGAAAATCAATATTCATGCAGTTTTTCAAAAAATAAACTTAAAGAAAGTATTTGATTTCTCCTAAATAACAGTTTCCTTACATTTGGCAACAAGATACTCCAGCAGACAGTGGGGATAGCCATGGGTTCAGATCCGGCCCCTTTCTTTGCAAATTTGTTCCTGCACATGTACGAGTCTGATTGGGACCAGAACATGTTCAGGAATGAACTAACAACTGTGCGAAGGTGTGGAAACATCTTGAGATTCTTTGATTATTTACTTGCAATTAATGATGGATTTGTATTTGATCAGCTTCATGATGATATATATCTAAAAGAACTCAAATTTTAAAAAGGAAAACCAAACTCACACTTCAGTTTCTCTTTTTAGAATTACAAATCGATATCAATGATAATAAATTTCACACCAAATTATTTGATAAACGAGATGCTCTTCCATTCCACATTGTACGAATGCCTTTCTTAGACAGAAACATTCCTAAGAAGCTATTTTATGGTACGGTTACAGGTGAAATAATTAGGACTGTGAGAGCAACCACACACTTGTCAACAGATTAAAACAACATCAGACGTTTACTGACACAGGAAGTTACATTTAGCAGATTAAAACAACGAGTCAGAGATGTGTTACCACAGGGAGCTACAGTTAGCAGATTAAAACAAGTTTTCTTTAAGATCATAAAACGACACCAGACGGAAGTCGTGAAATACAACACAAATTGTAAAAATATTATTAACGAGATATTTATATAAATACATTACAATAAACATATATATATATACAAATATATACATACATATACTGTACATATAAAAATATAAACATATATATATATATATATATATTGTAAAAACAAATAAAAATATATATGTATATACTGTACATAAATAAATAAATATGTATATATAAGAAATATATAGCAAAATATGTATATATATATATATATATATATATATATATATATATATATATATATATATATTATACCATTCAAACCTATTTCAGTGGTTGCGAGGAGACAAGAAAGGTGGTAAAAAAAAAAAAAACATTTATAAATAACCGTTTGAATATTTGAACAACAGTTTGATCCCGAGGTGAGTGCGATGGTCGTGTTTGTTGGTGGACATGTTATATTTAAGGTAAGATATGCATGATTTAATGTATTGTCATATAATAGAAGGTGTGATGGGAGTTGTAACTATGTGATAATACATTAAATCCTCCAGTGAGGAAAGTCTGATTAATGATGTTTCATTGATGGGTTGACTGACTGCATAGACGCAACTGAGGTTGTGGATCTGCTGATGGAGGTAATCTACTGATGTGGATCCGTGACCATGAAGGTTGTGGATCCGCCGTTTGGAGAGGTCCTGGGCTGAACGTATCGAAACCTCGAGGAAGAACTAGGTGCCCAGCTGATGATCCATGCAGTCGGAAAACCACAAATTTGCTTACAGGTTAAGGTTCTTACATTCGGTAAAGGAACTATGTTTTGAGGTTAACATCATTTATAACAATCCTTTAAATTATATTATATTTCAGGAATAGCCGATGGTCGTTGCTAATTGATGGCCACTAGAGGATGATCCAGAACTGCAGGGTCTACTGGAGTGCTCAGTTCCTCAATACTGACAACAGGCTTGTTGGAGCAACTTTGAAGTAGCAGCTTAAATCCAGGAGAATGGTACCATCCCAGCCTAGGCTGGATGATGGCAAGCTCAGGGATGAGAGGGTAGCTGAGGAGTTTGCAAACAGGCTGAGTGGGGATTTGGGGGGTTTGGGTGCTTTGGGGAATCCTGAAGAGTTGTGGAGTGCCTTCAAGACCACCATCCTTGATGTTGCCGGTGGATGTCTTGAAACTCACCGTAGGACAAAGAAGAATTGTGTCGCCCAAGGGACACTGGATACCATTGACGAGAATCGTAGGGCCAGACTGAATGGCAGAACTGAGCTGTTCAGGAAGTTGAGGCATAAAACTGTACGTGCACTAAGGGTGCACAAGGTGGCCTATGTGCAAGGAATCTGAGGGGATAGAGCATCAATTGTGGTCAGGTGATTCTCGTCCTGCTTACAGGGGAATTGTGCATTGCGTTCCTCCAAGCCCGTCCCTCGGTATACTGCAGTTAGAGCGGTGGGTGGTGGGCTCTTGACAGAGGAGTCCGAAGTGAAGGCTCGCTGGGCCTGTTACATTGAGCTGCTGGACCAGGCTGATCTACCAGCTGTCGAGTTGGATGTCAGGGGTGTTACAATCCCTATTGCTGACCCTCCAATCAACTGTGGTCCACCTCCGCTTGTGGAAACACAGGCTGCGGTGAACCGGTTGAAATGGGGTAAAGCTTCTGGGATCTGTGGCATCCATTCTGAACTTCTCAAGTCTGGTGGAAATGTTGTACTCGTGTCATTGCATGCAGTTCTGTGCTCTGCCAGGAATACAGGCATCATCCCAACTGAGTGGAAGAGGGACCTCTATGTCCCTCTCTGGAAAAGGAAGGGTGACTGCCAGGACCGCAACAACTACTGAGGGGTGACGCTGCTCTCAGTGCCGGGCAAGGTCTTTGCTCGGATAATTGTTGATGGGGTTCGCCACCATCTGCTTGAGCACCAGCATCCAGAGCAGTCAGGCTTTACACTAAAGAGGTCAACAATTGACCGTATCCTTGCCCTTTGTGTCCTCACCAAATGCAAATGAGAGTTTCGACAGGGGCTACTTGCAGCCCATGTTGATCTCTGCAAAGCACTTTATCCAGTCAATTGGGATGCCCTCTGGAGGAATCTTGGTCTTCGTGGGGTGCCACAAAGACTGATCAATCTGATGTCTGAACTATACTCTGGTACTGAGAGTGCTGTGAGATGTGGTGATACCATCTCCGACTTATTTCCAGTTGTTACTGTAGTTCGTCAGGGGTGTGTACTGACCCCCACACTTTTGATTTCGCAAATGATGCAGTCATCTTTGCGGAGACTCTGGATATCCTTTTGGGGGCCCTCGGGGTGCTGAATGAGAAGTCGGAGCCACTGGGATTACGGGTTTCCTGGGTCACAACTAAGATCCAGGCTTTCATTGACATCTTGGATGCTCCTATCTTGTCTGTACCTGTTTGTGGTGAGGATGTTGAGGTCATGGAGAGATTCAGTTACCTTGGCAGTGATATTCGCGTCTCTGCTGGCTGTGAGCCAGAGGTCAGTGGACGTCTGGGTTGGGCCTGGGGATTCATGGATTCACTGGATCATGGGGTGTGGTGCTGTTGGTACCTGTGCAGGACAATGAAAGTCTGAGTCTTCGGGTCCTTGGTGCTTCCAGTCTTTGTCCACGGATGTGTGACTTGGACTCTGACCCGGGATCTGAGATGGAGACATAATTCCTTTGGTACCAGGTCTCTTCGGAGAATCCTTAGCTATCATTGGTTGGACTTTGTGTCCAACATGCGGTTGCTGAGAGAGACTCAAATGAGATTTGTTACCTGCATAGTCTGTGAGCATCAGCTGCGGCTGTATGCACATGTGGCTCATTTTCCTGATGCCGATCCTGCTCACCAGATTCTCTCAGCGAGGGAGTCTCATGAGTGGAGAAGGCCAATGGGCCCACCACGTGCCTTGTGGTTGCAGCAGGTTGATCAGCACCTCAAGGAGATAGGGATGGACCAGGCATCTGCCTGGAGGATGTCCAGATGGAGGCCCCTGGAGTGCCGGCGGAAAGTGGACGCAGTGACGCGCTGCTCCTGCGCATGATCCCATACCTGACCTGACCTTTGAGTGATCTCATCTGCATTATACATCCGACCCAACTCTAAATTGTCACCTTGTGGTTTTGCAAGCAGTGCAATGCATCAAACAATGTGCCATCTGATGGAGAGGATGTTAAGCTGGAGACCTATCTGTCAGCATCAGTAGCTGTTGACATGTTAAAGATTCCAAAGTAGAATAGGCCATTCTGAGCTGGCATGACCCACATGGTCTCATGGTTAGGATACCTGTTTTGCACCAAGGTGGCTTGGGTTTGATTCCTGGTGTGGGCACCACACTAGCAGGAGTTGTGACCGCTGGTGTCACAACTTGACTACAATCAAGTGGCATTCAATGGAAAGGTATACCCAAGTTCACTTGATCAGATGATGATGGAATGCTGGCACGTTGGCCAAGTTCCCAATTCCTGTCCTTCCTACTGCTGCAAAGGCAATGGCAAAACACCCAGTGTAATCCTTGCAATGAGACTGTTTGAGCACCATTGATGCCATGGAAAGGGTCTGAAGTCTAAAACATCAATGACTACCTTGGTTATGACTGTTTTTTATAATTTTAATTACATGGTCTACAGGCTCCTGAAGGAGCTGCAACACAAATTGCTCACAAGATATGGAGACAAATACATGACAACACTGAACTTCACTTTAGACAATCATGGTCGATAAACTAGGCAGAAGTGACGTAACTTCCTGGGTCGCTCTGGGTACGATACTCGGACTCAGAACAGTTGCTCCAACCAAAATGCCATTGAGTCTGATTATATTGGTAAATGTGGCATAGCAAACTCTTTTAATTAAATGGAAAAAGCCTTTACAACATGCTTGAAAAAGGATGACTAAGCCATAGAAATATAACATAACAGTACACTGCTCTGCAATCATAGAAAACATTTGTATATATCATGTGGATCTCACCTTCCCTTCACCCCTGACATCCATCTCTGGAGCACTTGAAACCTCAATATCTGACAAATCCATCCCAGGTTTATGCTTTAGCTGCAACTCAACTTGATATGGTTCAGAAAACTTCAAAATCCTCATCGCATCTTCATACTTCATCTTGTCAAAGTAGACTGTTGCACTTAAGATTTGGTCACCTGGAAAACATCCATCAGCTTTGCTTGGATTCCAATAGTGAGTCCAATATTTTTCGCTGTATTTACATCATAGTTTTGCATTGGCTTTAAAATGCTCAAAGAGCGCAATGAACAATAGAACAATCCACTATTGTGCTTCCTCAGCCAACTGGAGAACTTTGTTAAGTCACATGTGCTAGCAACACACTTTCGGCCATCTTCTCAGCCAGCAAAAAACTTTCATTGTAGTGAAGAAAGGTGCCTTGGGGCCATGTACATACCCAGAGTCCACGTGTGGCCTGCTAAGGAAAGTGTAACGTAAAGAGTACAAGGTACCAGCACTTTCTTCAACCTGGCAGCCGTGCTCGAGTATTGATTCTAGAACTTTCTACGTGCACAAGAACCAGATTTGTATGTTCAAAGGTAAGGGGTGTTTTACCAGTCATAAAATTTTGCATTGAAGTTCCTTCCTGCAGCCAATTGTGGCTTTTTTCAATATAACTTTGCAGGAGGATGGTGAGAGAGCACTTATCCTTTTGCTGTTATTGAGGATGTATTCTGTGTGCGAGTTGTCTTTAAATGTTATGATGATTATATCATTATGATATATTTCGTTGCTTTGTGATACAAAGTGAAAGATGGTGGTTGTAGAGGCACATCATCTTGAGAAAACTTAGGAGCACTCAAGACAAGCTGCAAAGGTATTGGTGGCTAACAACAACAAACCCGAGATGGCTCTTAAATTAAACTCAGTCGCAGGCTGCAGACATTTCTGCTGAGTGTTCATGAGACTCAAACCCATACCAGTGAGGGAAACACAAGATGCACTCCATCACCAAGCCACTCGAGGTAAAAGCACTCAATATCAAAAAGCCAAATTGAGGTTTTTAAATCTTGTGCTTTTGCTCATTGATGAAAATCATTTTATATCTGTACTCTGGTATAATATGAGACCAAGCAATGTTACTGTCAGGTGAGTCACTAGGTTTATTAAATAAACATCAATTTATGAATGGGGACATAAACTGACCCATGTGGCTAGAAATAGATTTTGGGAAGGAAATGAAAGGAATCTAAAAAACTAGGCAAGTCTTGAGGGGGGACCAGGGAAGATTTTGTGCAAGCCTTGGTGAGCGCGGTCCGATTGGAGCTGGTCTCCAAGCAGGTGTGGTGAACCCCAATAATGGCTGTTCAGAGTATAATGTTTGATTGTATTGAGGTTCCTTCTATGTGGGGGGGGGGGGGGGGGGGGGGGGGGGGGTGGGGGGGGGGGGGGGGGGGGGGGGGGGGGGGGGGGGGGGGGGGGGGGGGGGTGGGGGGGGGGGGGAGGGGGGTGGTTGTGGATGATGTTGTAGAGTCATCAAATTTTATGATTTCATGCAATTCTACATCATGCGTTTGCTCATAATTTGTGTGTGTGCAAGGGTCCGTCATGGCTGTTATGGGTTGTATTATGTTTAAACTGCGATATCTTTCAGTTACAATTGCATCTCCACACCATATAATGGTTATAATACTACAACAACATCTTTTCTCCAAACAAAATCCACGACACAAATTAAATTAATATATTAAAGCTGAAAGCTTCTTCTCTTGTCATTAAGGTGTGAAACAAGTAAGTCATTCACCATTATTTGGCGACCTGGAATGATTTAATGAAAATGTACTTTTCTATTTATTTTCTTCTTCTATAACAGCAAGATAACATTTTATATTAAATAATATTGGAAAACATCAAGTGGGTTAACAAAATCGATTTGAGTTTGTACTTGTTTTCACCTTCTTTTATCTTTGAACATTTTGCTGCAGGAGAATCCTTTTCAACCTGCTTAATGAAAATTCCTTCATCTTCTCCTCCTCCGATATTCAATCCTTTCGTGGCTGTGATCACTCCTTTATCCTTTGAGTAAAACATTCTCTCAATTTCACCAACTTCCATGTTGATATCCTGTGCACAAAGTTACGGACACAGAAGTGCAGAATAAATATTAGCAATTACATCGATGGCCTTTCCAACATTGTTGGGTTTGGTGGTGTATGGATGTACAGTACAACATAATAATCAACGTCTTAACTTCAATTAAATCAGAACTAGAGTGAAATTGATGGCATGCTATCGCAAATTCCCACAATTCCCACCTAAGCAAAGTTGAAAGATGGAAAAACGTTCCACCAATAATAACCCAATATCAAATTTTGAGTTGAATATATTTTTTTCCCCATTTTGACCCCTGTGACCCTAAGTCCCCACCCCTTAGGGCATGAACCGTGGGTCAAATCCCATAAATGGTCAAATATTCATGCGTCACCCAATATTGATTGCATGTACAAAGTTTCATTAAAAAAATGTTTAAAAATGTGACCGTAATTGCATTTTTTTGGTATTTGACCTTTTGACACCACCCCAAGGGGTGGGGCCAAAAATGATACTGCTCTCACGCCTTCTTGCCATCTCGTGATCATAACTACCAAGTTTGGTGAATTTCTACACAACCATTTAGGAAGAGATAGCATAACGAAGAGACGGACAGACGGAGATGAATACAATACCCCCTAATTTGTTTTCAAAGAGCGTGCAGATAAAAAGATTTTCGGGTGTGTGATTAACTGGACTATAAATGGGAACTCTATTGACCATTGAACGAGAAGAAATGGACCTTCAAGGCGTGTGTGTGTGTGTGTGTGTGTGTGTATGTACGTGTGTACTCTGACTCATTTGTTGCAATCAAAGATCCCATAGTGCCTTTCAAAGGCTTAGGCCATTGTGCGTTTGTATCATGACCAAATTCAAGCAGTATTGTCCTGTTTGCTGCTGTGATTACAATGAAACCCCCCCCTGCGTCCTTTTCCCCTGCCATGAGACTGCTTCAGCAGTGCCTCATCTCCTGTCAAAGACAATGGGACATCGAATGGGTTCAGAAAAGGGAGCACAAACGGATTCTCTGATTAAGCTTCCCATTTTTATTTTTGGCTAGGGACACAAACAGATAATTTTGCTGCCAAAAAAACCTATTCAGAGTATTTCACAACGAAACTTAGACAATCTTCATGTTGTCACTTTCTATCCACCCATTTAAATGGCAGATGAATCCATAGCTCCAAAACATAACCCCAGTCGGCAAAACTACACAAAAAAAGGACGGTTAATGGTTTTATTGTGTGCTGTGTAATAAGCAGTGACAGCTGTAAATAAATAAATAAATAAATAAATAATAATAAGCAGTTATAAAGTTATTCACTGCCTGAGAACCAACAGTCTTTATAAATGCTTTGATAAAGAAATACTAGTTAGCTTATATTCGTTGGTCAGACTTTTCCAGCAGCGCACTTTACAAATGATGTTGTGATTGATGCTTCCATATCTACCTCTTTAGATATTTGTGCACTTTCGTGCTTTATTTAAATTTGACAATTCGAAATGAAGATCATGAAGAGTGACACTTTCAGGTATTGACGTGGTCTAGCTGCAATAGAGAGGTCGTGGGCTTTGTTCAGGTTATGAGCAATTTTCACAAGTCATAAATATGATGTGCAGAAACACACAAACAACAAGCTTTGTTTGTCCTATTTCCTGCACATTGTCGGAGAGTAATTCAATGTTGATGCCATACATTTTTATGAATAGATGAGGTCTGGTAGGAAAGGAGGTTAAGAAGTTTGACGTGTGGATGGTGGTGGGGAAGACATTAAATTTATAAGTAGTGAACTCCACATTGTTGTTTAATTTCATATTTTTCTTTAATTTGTGTATTGAATTAGACTTGTATGCTTATTGTAACGTATAATTTATTATCTATCTTACAGGACTCAATACTTGTGGGTTATGTTGGGGGTAGGGGTGGTAGGCTCTCAGACAATAACCTTATCTTTCTTTGTGTGTGTTATCGTGAATTCTACCAACTTTTAGATTTTTAGTTTAAATGTTGGTTTTTACAACTTATATTAATGTCTTTTTATTGAAACTGCAGTTCTGTTGAATTGTTCTCTCTGTGTAATTTTGATAGTTTGATAGTGGGGTTTTGTTGTACTCTTGCTGTTGTTTTTGTCATTTATTATTTTAATCGCATTTGTAAATTAATTGTACAATATTGTAACCTAAGATTGTGAGCTTTGTTTGACAATGCGATTTTCCATTTTTGTGGACAAATAGTGAATAATTCAATTCAATTGAACCAGACTCGATGGTATAAATGGTTAGAGCGTCCGCTCTGAATCCAGGATGTCGGTGGTTCAAATTCCCCGGCGGAGTCATACCAAAGACTTTAAAAATGGTATGTGCTGCTTCCTTCCTTGACATTCAGAATTTAAAAGGTTAAGAGCAAGGACAATCCCCATAGATTAGCGTTCATGGGGAGGAGGAAATAACTTGCTGAGTGCAGTGAGAAAAGCGGCACCATTGTTGTGATGTCACTGGTATCCAGAGTACCTCGGGAGGTAACGGTATTTCCCCCAAGCTCATTGGCTGTGTTGTATCGTTCGTGTATGTTCATCAGTATGTCCATATGTGTGTGTGTGGCAGCTCCACTACGAGCCTTAGATCATGTAAAAAAAATTAAAAAAAATGTTCAAAATCAAAAGACGGGTAACTTTCTGATCCTTCAACTATTTCCCAAGGTATTCCCCTCATAAACGTACACGCTTGTCCCAACAATGTGGTTGTGCCTTAATGCTATCTGTGTACACATTGTTGGGATGTGTGCACAGCAATTTTAGGACACATGTTTTAATGTATTAATCATTCTTAAAATCAATACCATCCAGAGGTCTGAACTGTATGGAAGATGATTTAAAACTTCCCAACCCATCTTTTCTCGAGTAGTATAGTCACATTTGCCATGTGAGGAGCATTAACATGTCGTAAAGTCACTCCCGCAGATAGCATACCTGGCTATCATCTGCATATTGCTCGTCTCACTTCATTTTGTAACGAGACACGATAGTGCTTTCCATTGATAGTTTTCCTATATTATTAATCCTACATGAATTTAACTGGTAAGGTCCCACAACACAATAAGCCTCGACTGATGGCTGAACCTTGAATCTGTTTTGGTGGGGAGAGTGGGGAGGGGGGGGGGGGGGGGAGAACGAGGTCTCCACTCCATCCTGGCTTGCTTGAACTCTGACATTAAATAAGTAACTCAAGACTAATCATGTGTCACAATCTTCTTCAATAAATCATCTCCCTCCGGTATTGTTCCAGGAGTGCTGTTACAATGATCACTCAAGTTTCCATTTGATCAAACCCAGGACGTACATTGATACCCACCTTGCACTAACCTTATTGCATTTCAAGTGAGGATGAATGATCTGTTAATTTTAGCTGATTGAATGTTCCCCTTCATTAAAAGAAAAACTTGATAATACTCCTCTGTACCACAGCACACAAGACTATGTTGCCCACCATCATGGTTTTATCGAAAATGTTTTGACAAGTATTGATTCAACTTCCTACATAACTTTCTCAAGGTAGACAAAATATCCTTGCATAAACTTGCATCATTCACATATATATATATATATATATATATATATATATATATATATATATATATATATATATATATAATTATATATATATATATAATATATATATGTTACAATATAAAGTCCACGTCAACTTTGAACCACCCATGTATGTGAAGAATCTGCCTTGGCAAATGTTAAGCTGTGCAAATGGTATATTCGGCAGCACTACTATGTGTCGTACCTCAAGTAAACAAGTAAACATTGTTTAGCAATACCTCAACACTGCCGGACAAGGCAGAGACGTCCGACGTAGCCATTGCCATTCTCTGTCCTGGAAGAAACCTTTTCCAAGCTTCCAGCAGCTGCTCCTTACTCGACTGTCGGGAAAATGAAGAAAGCACAACAAACAAACATAATTATGTTCTAAAACAAACCCTGCTGGCTTGAAAAGTAATGTCAACAACACATTTGCACTGAGCTGCTGGGCTTCTCCAATATCTCAATCTTGTCACTTTCAATGTCCTCCCTATATTCTCAAATCCGTCCTTCTCCCATCACACATTTATGCAATATATATATATATAGGAAAAATTACACACCCAGGCAGGGAATGAAACCCAGGTGCTCTGGTGAACCATACCAGTGCTCTGTCATCTGAACTATCTGGGTGACTCACCAGCTGAGCACACAATTCTCTCACATATAAAATTGCAACTCTCTTTCTGCTGCTGCTTCCGGGACACTCACTGCCAACCATAGGAGCAGCGACAGCCTGTCCATGAGAGGGTATATGTAAAGCTCTCTCAAACCACTGACTCACTGAATGATATTAATAATCGGTACATTCCGTAGAAAGCTGGAATTTTGCTTGCCAATGGACATCGAAGCCCATGCACCGGGAAAAAAATCACAGAACTATCGAAAAACATCCGTAAATGAAAATATAAATAAATGAAAAAAATTAATGAAAATAAATAAATGAAAAATCAAATGCAGGTGAGCAACCCAAGACAATGGGGAAGCACAGTTCGTTGTTGCTTACAATGTGTAAGCATACCTCACTAATATATACATATATATAATATATAAATATGTATATATATATATATGAATAAATACACACACACATATATATATATATATATATATATATATATTTAATATATATAATATATATATATATATATATGAATAAATACACACACACATATATATATATATATGTGTGTGTACTTGTACACAGTAAATACAGCCATGGTGAAAAATATTAGCACCCTTGCAGTTTATCAAATAAATCACAATTTTCTCAAAAATAAGTTGATTGACAAAAGTATTTGGTCTCCACAATTCTTTATTTCACTGTTAATATGACAGAACCTTTTGTTTTTGATTCATAACTTAATATATCCTTTTAAATCAGAAAATAAAAAGAAATGGCACTGAAAAAATTATTGACTCCCAAGACTTAATATTATTTTGGTATCACAGCCTTTGGACAAAATAACTGCAGTCAAGCACTTCCTATAGCCATGAATGAGCTTCCTCCACCTCTCTACTGGCAGTTTGGCCAAACACTCTTCTTGTACAAACTGCTCCAGTTCTCCCAAATTTGAAGGATGCCTTCTCCCAACTGCTGTTTTCAGATCTCCTCACAGGTGTTCAATGGGATTTAGATCTGGACTCATTGCTGGCCACTTCAGAACAGTCCAGCATTTTGTCGTGAACCATTCCTGGGTGCTTTTTGAAGTGTGTTTGGGGCCATTGTCCTGCTGCAAGACCCATGACCTTCGACGGAGACCCAGCTTTCTGACACTGGGTTGAACATTGTG
>CM068965.1:49850154-49860214 GCA_035128595.1 Eptatretus atami | reverse complement strand
AACCCTGTGCCCACGCGGTTGATTTATTGACCATTCACGGTCTTGTAAGGGACCCGTACCTTCGGAGTTATCCGAGGGTAACGATCTAAATTCCAGGTGTTCAGTGGAGCCGACTCTACTGCTCCATCTAGCGGTCGCGCTTGTCGCCGATACCCGGCCCATAACAATATGTGTCCTTGTAAACCTTTAAATTTACAAGAAGTATCATAGTACCCAAGTTCTCGGAACTTCTTCTAAAAGACTGGAACAAACTTCTGATCTCCTTTCCTTGAAAATCCCTGGAAAAAAAAAAAATTTAAATAAGGGGGAAAAAATGGCAAATCAATGTTCGTATTTTAATGCTTCCTGTAAAAGTTGAAAAATATGAAAACTCTGTAAAATTTGGTGTTGTTTGCATTAATTACTCTAATAGCCAACAGGCAGCAATCAACAACAATTCAACCCAAATAATTATCCACTGTGAATATTTATCCTATTATTTGCCATTTTCCTTAAACATAGAATAAATGAAACATCTCCTCTTTGGGTACCTATTTTAAATAGTCATATGAATAAAACACAAAGAAAGCTATGTGAGGAAATGATTGCCTAAATCACTCAGCCATTGGAATACGTACTGTACTCACGTATTAGATATATGACACACAAAAATTACACTAAAATGAGAAAGTGAGAAAGTTGGGAAATTTGTTTCCTCAGGTTAAAACATCACGAAGTCCAGGAGGATGATAGGATGCTTTATTCATCGGCTGCTAAAAATAGAGTACACACAGCAGTATGTATGCTCTCATCTACCATGTGTGATTTGTTGTGCGAACAGCATGCAGGTGAACTCAACAGATATGTGAATGGCTCTCACATTCTTATAACACGTTTTCGGGAACACCTGACTCTCTACATAAATGTACTCCAAGTCAATCTGTTTCACGCAAAAGTCCAAAATAAGGGAATGTATTGTCATTCCATGAACGTACTATAAAATATTTTAATAAAACCCATGCGGGTAAAAAATAAATTGATTCATTTCAGCTCAAAAGAAGTATTATTTCCATTACACTTTACAGGGTGTATTGAGCAAAGTAAATAAATCAAACTCCATGTTGTTGTTTTTTTGGGGGGGGGGTTGTTAATGTCCGTTTGTAACCTTTTCATCCGGCTGAAGGCGTTGTTTATGGATTTACTGATGTGGAGTACTTCCATTCAGTATTGTCATTGTCTCGAGATAAAGCAGACGGTAACATTTTGGAAAGAACCGATCACTGGACAGTCTTGGTTGATGATGAACACAGACTAATAGTGTTCCCTCTGCAAATAATTGAAGCTGCCAAAAGGCCAGATATAATTAATTATCTACCCTGGAAAAAAAAACAAAGAATGTCATTCTTATAGAACTGACTTCCCCAATTGAACAAAATCTGTCCTATGCTCATGTCAGAAAGACATGCAAGTCTCAAGATTTGATCGCTGATTGTGAAGACAATGGCTGGTATGTACATTACATTACCTTTCCTATTGAAGTTGGCAGCAGATTATACAACACATCATTTAGCAGATTCCAGATGCCCTCAATACACAGGAAGGAAAATTAAAGACCATAATAAACACTATATAACCAGAACTGCACTAACAGCCAGCTATACTATCTGGTAATGATGAACTACTAAGGTATTCCACTGGATGGAATTACTACCATAGCCAAGAATAGCCTCCAAGTGATGGCTGGGATTCCTTACTGTTAACCCATGAAAATCTGGTACAAAATCCAGAGACCTTGGAGCATAAATCTAACGAGATGACTATAATATTGAGATCTGGAGAATGACTTTCCTCGAGATACCTTCAAATATTACTTCACGAATGCTCGGCTTTCTTGAGATGACATAATGACTCCAAAGGTGAGTTCTGATGTTGTTATTACCATGTTGTTCTCACCATTGAACTAATCCTCAAAATATATTTTTTTAAGTGGCATGTTAGAGTAGACAAGTCTGGAGGCAGCAATGGTTCACGAAGCGGCTATTTGACGATGTAGATTGTTTCAGAAGTCAAGGATGAGACAATGTGATAATGTTTGACCAAGTTATAAAAATGATCAACATGATGTGGTAAGGGTGACAGGTTATTAGCTGCAAAATTCGAAAACCCGGTTTCGTTCAACAACTTAAAAAATTTGACCTTTGCATAACCTTTAAAGGTCCAAAACAATGTTGTGGACATTAAAATAAGGAAACAGGATACTGCTATACCTTATTGAGTTAGTTCGTCGAAGAAGGTCGAAACCCGGTTCAATTCCCACAACTTTGAAAATTTTACCTTTGTGAATTTTAAAGGTCAAAGGTCAAGGATTATGACCTTTGGTGCAAAACTTCCTCTGGAACATTCCAGGAACAATATAACGTCATATAGGCTATATGCATTTCGCACTCCTCGGATTATCCATACTTTGATGAAATCAGCGTAAAAACAAACTTGAAGGGGGCGCCACGGCAAGGTGTTCGAGATAGAGCAAAATGGGTTCAAGACTTTAGGTGGGGAATGACTCAAGTATGCATAAAAATATTGTCATCCTAGCTCTCAAAGTTTGGGCGGTCGTATGATTTTATGTCAAAACGCAATTTTCTAAGTTCGTGACCTTGTGACCTTGACCTTTGGACAAAATGAAAAATCGAGCTCCGTGGGGCTATGCAGGTGCATTGGGCTAACAATACCGAAACCCCTGCCAGATTTTTTATGATTTTTCAAAAATTTCAAAGTCCCGTTGCTAGGCAATGGTGGTGTCCATAGCAACGGTTCATATTGCACACACAAGGTCATGGTATGAACCTACCAACCAAGTTTCATCAAATCCCATTGTATTAACTGAAATCGCCATTTTAAATACTGATAATAAGGGTAGAACAAAATCTCAATATTTTTTTTCGACTACATCGACTACCCAACAGACAGACATATCGACGGAATACTGATAATAAAGGTAGAACAAATTTCAAAATTTTTTTTTGAAAAAAATTTTTTTCGACGAGATCGACGACCCAACAAATATCGACGAAATACTGATAATAAGGGTAGAAAAAAAAAATGTCAAAATTTTTTTTTGAGATTTTTTTTTTTCGACTAGATCGACAACCCAACAAGCCGGTAGGCGGACATGGGTAGTCGATCAAGTCGAATTTAGTCGTTTTTCAGCGCTTACTAGCCAACAAAAGCATCCATAGCAACGGTTCTTTCTCACACATAACTAGGACATACATGAACCTACCATACTAGTTTCATGTATATCTGACTCATAGTCTCTGAGATATAACGAACTTCGTTTTTTTATTTTGTTTTCACCAGGGTTCATTCAAAGTCTATCTTCTCGGCAGTTTCATAGGATCCGGCTGGAAATTTTTGACAATATGGCTGAATGTACTGCCCACAGTCGCTCGTGGCCCGATTTTTGATTTTTCGAAAAAAAAAAAATTGAGATTTTTTGAAAATTTCAAAGGTCCGTTGCTAGGCAACGGATGGGTCCATAGCAACGGTTCTCATTTGCACACAACTCGGTTATGGTATGAACCTACCAACCAAGTTTCATCGAAATCGCCATTGTATAACAGAGCACTGGACCGAACAGACATACATACAGACAGATCAAAACATATCGACGGAAATACTGATAATAAGGGTAGACTAGATCGACTACCCAACAGACAGACAGACAGACAGACACCAATAACAAATATAGTGGTCACTTACTGACTCGTGAACCAATTTGAATGTGATCTTGTGTTGGCATATCGACATATGGAGACGACATGGGGGAATTGACTTTTTCTCCACCTCATACAACTGGTCTCGACCACATCCAGTACTGGTAGCTGTATTGAAGTCAGTGCCACCAATGGCCAATACTAATATTTCCACCCCTTACCTTTATTGCTTCTGAGCTCACATGGGACACATAAACAACTGCTTGTTTATCACTAATAATAATAGCAATAATATTACTAAAAAATAAAATAATAATCTCTACAAGTGGACCTTGCAAATAAAAAAGTCAAACAGCAATTACGTTACAGAATGCAAAAGGGTTTTTTTTAAGTTAGTCATGAAATTAAAAGTTGCCCAAAACAATGTGCAAGGTGTTTATGTTTAACATGTCCTTCTTCTTCTCCTTTCGGATGCATCATATGGCTGCGGGTGGTACGTGGTATCATTTGCTGAGGGTGCAGCTGTGCTGCCAAAAGCAGTGTGCATCCCTCTACAGGCTATCGTGCCAGCTGGTTTAGCATGTGATGCAGAAGTATTAGGTTCTTGCTTGGCAAACAGGACATTACCTTTGAATCAGCGTCAATGTATTCTATAGGAAGGCCTTCGTACACCGGTGAAGAGCCTTGCGGAGGAGGACGGTATCTCTCTGGAACATCGGCCGCCACGTCCTAGGAAGACAAAATAAATACGTGCCATGATGGTTTAAACTCCCGAAAGTTATTTCAAGTGTCATGTATGCACAAGTCACATGATAAAATGTATGCGATGAGTGTTGTTTACACTTTTCAGAGTGAGACATGAATTTAACGAGATGACTCAATGAATTACTTTTTACATCAATCCCAGAGTTTCATCAAGTCTGAAAACAAATCAATAATATTTTAAAAATAGAACTTTCTTTTACACTACCTACTTCATATTAAGAAAGACGTTTCAAGAGTAAAATGTCTATTGTAACCCAAACCAAACTTACTGGATAATCATTTCCAGTCACCAAGGTATCGCTGGCATGGAATCTCAGAGGACCTGCACAGAACAATAATTCCCAGCTAAAGAAGGAAGACGTAACTTTTTTAAAAAAAAGAAACTCATTTTTAGAGATTACCCTTCAAAGAAAAGAAAGATCAACTGTTTTTAATTTTGAAATGGACATCAATGAAAAAATGGAAGATTTTATGTCAACCACAAGTTTCCATCACTGATGAAAGTGACAATACATTTAATACAAAGAAAATGTGGAGATCAATCATTTATGACCCATGTACACATCTACCCACACCCCCCACTACTTAAACAGGTGACATTGTGCATTATTAAAGGTGTGATGTGAATGTACATTGAAATTTCTGTTTCAGGTGACTCGCTTTAATAGGACGGCAGATTACGCCTTAAAAAAACAGGTTTGAAGAGGTCAAAATGGTAATTGTCAGGTACCAAAAGCTAATTTTTCTATTTTATGGAAAGTGAAGGCTCTGACATCACCACAACCCCAAATTACCCAGGTTTAAAGGTCACACGAAAAATAAAAGCTTTCATCATACTTTGGACTACATCAAACCCTAAAAATGAATGTCGTTGTTGGAATGTTTAGGTTATGCATGTAATAAAGCAGAAAATGCCACTTGATTACATAAAATACATTCTAGTGGTTCAAATTGGCTCAAAATGTAGCCAGAATATTCATCAATTTATCCAGACAATTTCATTGGAGGTAATCACCCTGGCCACAGGTCCCTTGCTGCTAGAAATGTTTCCATCACACGATGTTATTATTTTCCTTCTGTTATTACATCACACGATCCTTCTGGTTATTATTTTCCCACTTTGACAGGCCCCTCCATTTTGGGAGAGAAGAAGAAGGAAACGAAGACAAACTTACTGATGCATAGAGTGCTTTAATCATTCCCCTCTCACCCCCTCCCCATCCCCGTCCTCACATCCTGCCTCCATCCTTTGCCTCCCGTTTGTCCTAATGTCCCTTCCCGCAACAAATGTCTCACACACGATGACAGGCTTTGACAGGCCCTCCATTTTTGGGGGGGAGAAGGGAAGGTCAAATTTACCCATGCAAGGAGTGCTTTACCCTCAGCATTGCCCAGGTAAACAAGGAAATTGTAATACCCTCTGCCACCACCACCAGGTGGCGCTACATGGTCACCATTTTCGGAAGGGAATTTACACCCCCCCCACCCCACGTAGGCTGCGACCACATAACCTACCCCCCCCACACACACAAATTTGTATCCGTATCCCAAGCTTGGAGTTTGTTACTTAAAATATGTGGCCGTGCATAAGGAAGAAAAAGAAAGAGAAAGAGAGAATGGCGTTTCTATATATATATGGACTGCTGAGCAGTGGAGGAATGTGATATGGTGTGATGAGTCATCCTTCACCATGTTCTCAATGAATTGACGTGTGTACATGTACCAATAGCGCAGAGAGCTCAACAGGCCTGAGTGCTTGGTTCCAACACTAAAAGATTCTGGTGGTTCAATAATGGTGTTATGGCACATTTTCCTGGCATAGCCAGGGCCCATTTATTACATTATTTGGCAGTGTTGATGCAGCGTGCTACGTTACCGTTCTTAGAGATCATCAGTATCCAATGATGCAACATTTCTTCCATGGTGGGAGGGGTGTCTTTCACGACGACAAGGCTTTAGTCCACAGGGCGCGAGTTGTCCCCGGGTGGCTTGAGGAGCACGACGATGAAGTTACCCATCTTCCATGGTCCTCCCAAATGCTGGACCTCAATCCCATAGAGAATTTGTGGGGCTGTCTGGAGAGGCACCTGAGACAGCCGTTTTCCCCTCCATCATACCGATGTGAATCGGAGGACTTCATAGTCGAAGAATGGTACCACATTACTACAGAACAGCTCCAGACACTCGTTGACTCCATGCCAAGTCGGATCCATGCTGTCCTTGATGCAGATGATGGTCCCACACCCGACTAAGTCACATTCTGTTGGCGTTTCCATTTTTTTGTCCACGACCTGGTATTTTCATGGCCATCACTTGAAAATCACAATCTAGAGCCATCTTATATATTATTTCCGAGTTTGTGGTTTCGTGTCGCGCTATCTTCGACTTTGTTCTGCGCTCGAGTAACGTGATATTCGGCTTACATTATCTCAAAGACCATATGAGGTGCATGGTACAAAAAAAAAGTAAATAAAATGGTTCTGAAACAGTGAAATCGTATTCCACTTACTGCATTAAAGTAAAATTACTACTGATACTCTGCATCAGTTCCTTTCTCAAACACACCCACCCAAACATGTCGCGCAGAGCGCGGGTTATGCTAGTTTAAAACTAAGCTTCAAATTAATAAACATCCTTTCAAGTATCCAAGACTGCATTAAAACTAGGTTTCTCATTAAACAGAAAATTTTGTTATGGGATCCCAAAGCTTGGTCCTAATTATTTACGAATACAATTATCCAGGTATATAGTCATGTGACTCATATTCAATATTGGTTGAACAATTATTCTAAGTATCCACATGTGGTTCCTTCCATACCAATTCGGTGTAATAGAATAAGACATTGAACAAGTGAGTAAAAAGATTTTCTGAGTATGAATAAATGACCACTCAACATGAAACAGAAAATACCAAAGCACAATAAATGTTGGCCATTTTGATGATGTCATTTGGGCGTGTTCCCCCAGTGAGATTCTGGGTAATTGTGGTATGTTATGATGTCAGGATCTTTACTCTCGATAAATATCAAAACTGATACACAACTTGCCACCTGGACTCCCAAAACAGGAATAATCTGCTGGCCTAGAAAGCTAGGAATTGTATACCGTTCCGGATTTGTATCTGTTGCCGTTCATTGTCGTCCACTTTTGTTTGTGTCGATTGCTGTTAGTGTCATGTGCTCATTGCTCTTTCTTCTTGCGTGCTTCCAGTTATTGTTACCTCCTCCACTGAAGGTGAATGGAGGTTATGTTTTCACCCCTGTCTGTCTGCCCTTTTGTTTGTGTATTTGTGAGCAGGATATCTCAAACAGTTGTGGACTCATTCGGACGAAACTTAGTAGACAGGTTGGGTGTGTGCCAAGGATGAATTGTTTAGATTTTGGTGAAAGTCCGAATCCGGATACTAGAATTTTTAAAAGTTGTTCTTCACCATTGAGAGATTGGGCCAAAAACGATATATAGCAGGATATCTCAAAAAGCTGTCGATGGATTTGGATTAAACTTGGTGGACACGTTGGGTGTTTGACAAGGACAAATTGGTTTGATTTTGGTGAAGATCCAAATACGAGAAGCATTTAAGTAAGTTTTCACGATTGAAAAAAGGGGCCAAAAACAATATATAGTACAGCACAATATTTCATTAAAGTTGTGGACGAGTTATGACAAACTTGGTGGATGAGTTGGGTAGGTAACAAGAACAAGCCGATTCGATTTTGGTTCAGGTCCGGAACCAGATTTATATATATATATATATATATATGTATATATATATACTATATTTTAAGATTCAGTGGTGGCGGGATTCGGACGAATGATGTCAATCACTGTCCGTAACCAGTTTGGGTTTTCGCACCATACTCTCGACAGCCAAATGTTACATATTCGGCGTCACTCAACCACCGCCGTCTCCGGGTTATAACGCCGGTGGTTCGGCACAGGCCTCGGGTCACGCGTCTCGAATCGCGATACAATGTACCCTGGACCTTACCAGTTGGGGGAAATAGACCGGTTACAGACTGGTTTTTGTCAGAGACCGAGCGAATTCTGCCAGTCTGTAACCATTTTGGTTTTTATATCCAAATCGAGCAGATCGTACCTCTGCACGGCACGAATTAATTCAGAGCGGCAACTTCATACGAATCAGCCAGATTTATTGGGGACACACCGGGGAAACACAACACAAGCAAAGCATTCACGACAATGTTATAATTAATCTATTACCCCTTCTTAACTAGGGAGCTACGGATTACGGGTTTCGAAGGGGACCCTAACGAGATAAACCTTAAACAACATGACGCCGTGGGACTTGTATGCTAGGGAATACTTCCGATCCTGGATTGATAGTATATTTGAGATCTAGCATCAGTCATCAAGGGTTGTATAGAGACATTAGTACACTGACAGATGCATTTATCACAAAGCATATGATGTCGTTACACTTACATGTTGTTCTGTCGGACATGACGACTCTGGTGCAGTATGAGTCGAGGCCCTCGGAGATGAGATATTATCTAGATATACTCATAGGTTATTACAGGGCTGATGGCTGTACTCAGATATGTTCTACAGAGAACTGGCGGATCATAATCTGATACATAGTGTCAGATCATGGTTTTTCTAGCAGGGTCTGACGGCCGAGGCTGCGTGCGGTAGGGCTGCGACATCATGGAGTCGAGCGCCATTTTTGCCACGACGGCTGTGTTTGAGCTTGGGTGCTTCGAAATCGTGGACATACGGCCTTGTCACGAGCCACAATTTCGGGCCTTTGACACCTTCCTCTCTAATGTCCATGAACAGCACTAAGTACCTCTGTGTCTTGTCGCTTTTGGCATCCCTGTCTTGTCTGCATGTTGTTTTAAAGATGGTTATCTCGAGTTAGGTCCCTTCGAAACCCGTGAATCCGTAGCTCCCTAGTTAAGAAGGAGTAATAGATTAATTTAAGACATTGGTCGTGAATGCTTAGCTTGTTGTTGTTCCTGCGCGGAGTGTGCTCCCAATAAATCGTCTGGCTGATTCTGTATGAAGTTGCCGCTCTGAATTAATTCGTGCCGTGCAGAGGTACGATCTGCTCATTGGATATAAAAACCAAATGTTTACAGACTGGCAGAATTGCGCGTCGGTCTCTGACAAAACCAGTCTGTAACCGGTGGTCTATTCCGCCAACTGGTAAGGTCCAGGGGTACATTGGTATCTGCGATTCAGACGCGTGACCCGAGGCCTGTGCCGAACCAGCCGGCGTTATAACCCGGAGACGGCGGTGGTGAGTGACGCGAATATGAAACATTTGGCTGTCGATGAGTATGGTGCGAAAACCCAAACTGGTTATCGGACAGTGATTGACATTCATTCGTCCGAATCCGCCACACTGAATCCTTACAATTATATATATTATATATATATATATATACATATTATTATATATACATATTATATATAATATATATATATATTTATCTGGTTCCTGACCTGAACCAAAATCGAATCGGCTTGTTCTTGTTACCTACCAAACTCATCCACAAGTTGTCATAACTCGTCACAACTTTAATGAATATTGTGCTGTACTATCATATTGTTTTTGGCCCCTTTTTCAATTTCGGTGAAAA
>CM068965.1:49822108-49838030 GCA_035128595.1 Eptatretus atami | reverse complement strand
TATATATATATATATATAGTCGTAATGCAGCAGAAGGAGCTGATGGCTAAAGATCCAGTCTTGTTGGATTGTATGTTGTTTGTGTGCCCTTTTTTTATCTATAATGAATAGGTAATATACCTTTGGTCTGACAACTTACCTTTCATCTTCAGTGACACTGGGCAGTACCACCTCTTCCTCTAAATCACTCTTTGTTGCATTTTCTACGATCCCGTCTCACCATCCTACTGCATTCCTTCCATGCCGTCATCACTTGGTTAAAGAATTGCCTTCTGTTCTGTTCTGTTCCGAGTCTGGTCTCGCTCACTATTTAACCATTCTTTCAACAGAAAACTTATCTGTTCTTGCTGGCATACTCAGCCTACTGCATTTTACAATGGATTGTATCATTAGACAATGATCTTTAAACATGACAAATGAGGAAGATAAATAAGGCAGTTCAAATGCTGTGGCTTTCTACCAAACTGACAAGGCCTAACATGCTACAACAGATGCAAAATCGAAAACACTTCAATGTTAATAATGTTGTTGGTTTTCATTTCAGGACCTGAGCTTTCAAAAGCACTCTCTGTGTCTGATTCCACATGACTAATGTTTTCGAGATGTTCAATGGAACAATCAACATTTGGAGTTCCAATCACGTCACATTCTTGAAATTACTCCAACAAGATTGATTAATGAACAGTGAACAAATGGTGGAGATATTTTCTGGTTTCCTTTAATGTTCTATTCATTGGTTTGTCGAGCATCATCCAGCATCAATCTGATGGAGAGAATAGGCAAGTTTGCTTTCACATGTTTGATTTCAGTCCAAAAAGGGAGAACAACCTCAGAAATGTGATTTCATGGGGAGGTCATCGAATCCTCATGAAGGGCATCTTTTGATGCTTTTTGTTTGTGTGTTTGCGAGGATATAAATATTAAATCACTAAAACTCTGCATGCCAGAGGAGGTCGATATCAGTGTGAACGACTTGTTCGTAAGATATTGAACCAGAATCTGAACATCTGGGAAGTGTATTGTGGCCTACTTTTCAAAAAGCAAACATAATATCATGAATATCATCCAATGATTCAACTTTTGCATAAAAAGCAATAGACTACTTTTGTGTTGTGCAAGCTGGTCTGATTAGCATTCCCACCTGAGCACATCGCTCATGATGCTTAAATCCTGGGTTCAAATCACAGGTACTATACTTTGCTTCTTCCTTGTCTATGGTACTTGTTATTCATGCAAAAAAAGTACACCTTGCATGTGATGTATGTACATTGTACAAGCTTTCCCATGAGCTTGAGCATATTGTGAGAAAGCAAGACTGAGCATGTCATGGTAATGAAAAATATCAATTATTTTCGAAAAAAAACAGTGCTGTACTTTGAGGGTGCCATTGTAATACATAAGTAATTTTTGCAACATTCTCATTCATTGAATCTCATATAACTTAGAAACACGAGTCATTTGTGTGTATCTTCGAACTGTGGGATTCTGGGTCTCAGCCAGTACCCTTTGTCTTGGTTCTAAAAGATGCCTTCCATGAACTTCTGGCTGGACCCAGAAAGTAAAGAACTGTGACCTCGTGTAAACTCAGGCTCCAAATTTATGGTTGTTGTCATGGAAACTGTGCCAAATGAATCTACAAAGCTGGTCAGGAAGTTGAGAATACGCCAGTGGAGAAGCTAAACGTTACCCAAGCCATATTTACAGCCACTAAAGCTATGTAGCTCTTGGTGACACCCAATTTCGTTTTGTATACACCCGATCTGTAACATAAGTAACACAGTGGAGCTGTGGGATTATCACAACTTCGTGCAGTTTTCTCCTCCTACATTCTTACTCCATGTGCATTCTTTCCTTCAACATGCTATGCAACTGGGGAGTGGGGCCCGGTTATGCAGCAGGCACACAAATGCATCTTGCGACATATCTCCTGCAGACAGTGTTTTGTCGGTCCTTCAATTTGGTAGCGCAACGAAGGGTTAACGTGCTGTCCAAAGTCAAAGTCATATACAGTAACCAAGAATTTAAATGGCACAGAACACCGCAGGTCAAGGAGGTTGAATATGGTACAAATATCAAAGCACATATTGATATGTTAGCGTTTTCACACATTTCACAAGCAGAGAAGTTTCTACTAGTGATGTGCATCGGTTTGAAAACATTAAAAGCGTTTCTGCACTTTTGATGATCTGAAAAGATTTTGTGTACTTTGCAGGTGGAATTGCAATACTAAGAAGAAATTCAAAGCGAACGCTAGAAATACAGAGTGCACACTGTCTGTCAGAATCTGCATGCAATACACTCTATCTGATAAGACTTCCTGATGGGAGAAACCGCCTTATCTTGGCTTTCCAGTAAGTTCTGGCAAAATATGCGCCCATTTACTGGCGCCTAAAGCACAGCTTCATGTAAAACAGTGAAAATAATAAGGTTGAAATCCTTAATCATGAGCAAAATAATTATAAATAAATAAAAAAAAGTTAAATAATCCATTTGCAGATAAACATCTTGGCTTTCTACTTGCAACGTAAACCTCTGGCACAGCGTTTGGTCCCCTCTTGTTGTTTTGGTTGCAACAGAATTCCACAGCTCCAATGCAATGCGGCCTCACCAAATGACTGAGATACCAAAACTATAAATATATTAGCAGGTGCAGGACCCCAACCACAATTTCGATGAGGTGGGGGGTTGGTTGGGGGGGGGCAGATGTAAACAGTTGCCTGTCAAGTAGCAGAAATCACGTTAAAAAAAACAAGTATGGGACAGAAGGTCGATTTCTATAGACATAACATTCTCTGCACTATGGACAAGAGACACGGCCCCACGACTCCACCACATCCTGCATGCCCCAGAGCAGGTGGGTTCAAAATCTTGTGCCACTCGCGGTCCTTTGGGCGTAGCCGATTCATGCGCGGGATTGAAAAGAAAGAAGACGCTGTTACCAGTTCTGTTTTGCATTGGGCTGCACTCTGAAAACATGCTATTCATTTGAATGCGGCTTTCAAGCAATTTGATAGTGCACCGAAAGCCAGAAAATATTGCCAAAATGGAATAATCTCATGATCCCTTTGGAATGAGCGATGGACAATGGAACAAAGAACTCTTTTTGATGGATTCCAACGGTCTCGTGTTCATCGGTCACACTCGAATTATATATCTCATCAAAACAAAACCGAACTTTTTAATTTTTATTTTCCACCACCTTTCACAACTTGGTGTTGATGAAACAAAATCTTGCACTCGCATGTTATTAATTAATTAATTAATTACTGCTTGGGCCACTGGAGAGATACAATACAATGCAGAAGTTATCTAATCGGTGATGTGGAAAACAGTGACGGTACAAGACTGTTTTTGGAAGCGACTGCGAATGAAATCAAGAACATGGCAACAAGATCCATCCTAGGGGTAGTGAGTTGGTTGGCTTTCTCAAGGGGAAATTCTTTGGGGGAAGAACTCATCCTGTGAACAATCGCACTACATTGCTTTAGCGAGCGATAATAATAGCTCGTACCGATTCATGTTTATATGGTATGTGAAAAAGTTGGAAGTATGTGGAAACTAAATTCAGGGAAAGTTTGTGTGACAGAATTCATCAGGAACGCGTGGGTTATGAAGATGTATTTTGAGATTTCTGGTTTACACCCAATGCATGACCGTCTCCATGATGTAAGTGTCCTATTTGAGCCCTCGTGTGTACTGTGGTGATATTTTGCTGGCAGGGCAACTTTAAGATAGTATGCAAAGTCGACTTTGAGCTGTCAAGCCTGGGTTTGAATCTTGACAACTATAAACTGTCATCCTGATGTTGCGCATGCAGGGCGAGGCATCGATGTGTGTGTGCACTGTCCACCGGAAGGGCGTTAATCCGGAGGACTCGTCTGCCAGCAATGGCCATCGGTGAATGTTAAAGATCCCATGGTGTTTTCGCAAAGAGTAGGTGAGTACCAGTACCCTAAACAAATTACAAGCTCCTGCCAAGCGAATATCAGGTCTGCCCAGCATGTACATGAAAGACGAAAGCCAGAACCATTCCCACCAGCTGACCCTGCATAATGTTTATTACACTGATAATGTTACACAAGCTAATGTCTGCAGGTAGGTGAGAAACATGGCAGGATTTATGCGTGTAGCAAGAAACTACGACAAGTCTGCTGAGGCTTTGTTTGAGGTTGAACATTACACACCCCTTGTGAAAATCACGAGTTGTAAAAACTTTGGCATAGCTGGAAAATTTTGGAGGAAGTTCAAATCACTGCAGCATCTTGGTGAATCACAATAATAAAGTTTCTGCTTCTCAGCAAATGCCCTCCTTTCTCCACCTCATGCTCATAGATCCCAAGCATCTTAGGCAATCTGGGAGTTCCACATTCAAATTCAGCTGTAACCAAAACCTCATTGGGACAGCCGATGTAAAGTCACCTTCTGAGTCCAGAAAACATCAGTCGATCCAATTAGACAATTTCTTTTAATATTAATAGCACATTCATGTCTACAATGGATCTGTGGGAAGCTCGATGAATGAGATGATCACAAGGGTCCAAGATAAGTCAAGTTTTAAAAACATTTTGAATGTGTAAGTCGGCTTACAGTGGATACGATGAAGAATATATGTAAAAAAATATATGTTTACTTCTATTCATTATAGTTTTTCTTTTTGGCCCAAAATTGGACTATTCTGATCATCTCGTTAATGGAAAATTTTCAATGCCCCATGCACCCAAACCCACATGCTAAGGATATGCTATCCGGTCTCTCTCTCTCTCTCTCTCTCTCTCTCTCTCTCTCTCTCTCTCTCTCTCTCTCTCTCTCTCTCTCCTTCTGGGAAGCAGCTACAATTTCACATTCCACTTCTCAACATGCCAGATTAAAAATTTCAAAGGCAGCATAGCCGGTGCCATTGTGAATCCGTAAAGGTAAATACAAAATGATAGCCCCAGCATCAAATTGAACAATTGAGAGAAAATTGTGCTGCTGCCAAACTTAATTAGGACAAGCATTATCATTAGAGATGAATGTTGTAAACACAATCTGATGGTTACATCTGCCAATGTAAGTCATTTGTGTGTGGGATGGTAGACTGACCCCACTCAAAGATCAAAACTCAACCTACATCACAAATAATCACATTCACTACAATGAGCTTTCAAAAACTTATATGAACAAGATCATCACAATAGTCCATCCAAGACGTGCCAAAAGTATTATATATATATATATATATATATATATATAATATATTATATATATAATAATATATATTATATAATATATATACACACACAACACACACTGAATCACTGTAAACTGGAATGGTGACCATAAACACACCTGCTGCAATCGTTCTGACCAACAGGGGTGCCCACACCCACCCCCACCCCATCCCCCTCTGTTGGGTACTACCATTACTCGGCCATAAAATCTCTAAATTTGAAAAACGATTTAATAATAAAAGGCTTCCAAAGCTTATGTAAGTTGAGTGATGCTGTGGTTCGCAGGGTAACAGCTGACACTGCTTTATGCAGCGGGTGGCTCTGTATTTTTCACAGAAAGCAATTGAGCAGGAATGCATATTTAATTTTAATATATAACAGGTATTATTAATCATCATATATACTTATATGTTGAAAAATTGAACACGAATATCATGGTGTGGCTGGAACTATTGTGAGTAATTAGTTGTTAAAAATTTGAACGCCCCCCCATATGTAAGTGAGCAGGATGGCCTCGATGCACACACTCACCTCTAAGCTGTCTCGCCTGGGTTTGAATCCCAGCCCAACTATTTACAGCCACCCTGGTGTTTCACGGGCAGGGTGATTCATCAATGTGCATGCAATCCCTTGAATAGACGTTAATCTGGGCGTCCCTTCTGCCAGCATTAGTTGGTAGATGTTAAAGATCCCACGGTGTCCTTCACGAAAAGTACGTGAACTTTCACTGGCAAGCTGAACAAATTACAAATTCCTACATTGACTTCTTGTGTCGGAGTGGCGACCCACCCAGGATTGTAATCCTAGCCATAGAAACTGCTCCGGCAGCACCGACCCTCTGTATTGAGCACGGACCATGATCTGATCCTCATACATCACTGATATTTGGTGAGTAGCTCTGTGAGTGGCACTTGTCTCTACACAGTAAACTACATATGCATTCTTTAAGAGAAGCACCATAAATGCAAAATAATGAGTAGAAAGAATGTGATATTCATCTTGAGTTTTCCATGAACCTTGGTCTGACAATTGTCCGCCATAATTACTCAATTATACTCCGCCTTGATGGCTGGGAAATGCCCCAGTAATGTTGACGTCATTAACACTTTCACACTGCCCACAGACATGTCACCACATGACGAACAGACTCCCTTTTGATATCATTATACAACGTTTGCTTTTGCCGAACAGATTCCAAAACTGTTCGGGAAAAGCAAATGTTGTGTAATGATGTCAAAAGTGAGTCTGTTCGTCGTGTAGTGACATCGACACCACTGAGCATAGCATTTCCCAACCATCAAGATTGAGTGTAATTGAGTAATTATAGCGGGCATTTGTCAGACCAAGGTTCATGAACTTCCAAAAATGTTAAACCTATCATTTTTGAAAATGTGTACATTTATTACCTGGACAGAAACTTGGCACCTTGTAAACATTAAATCCCCAAATAACAAATCATATTCAGATGCAGACGAACTATAGAATACTGCAAGCATGTGAACCTTATAACTGCAATGGGGGAATTACTGGAATGCTTGACCTTTACAGATTCGGAACTCTATTCAGCAAGATTGAAATGAAGCAAAAATTATTTTGGAAAGTTTTTGTATAGAATTGGATGTAAAACGTTAGGAATGTGCTGTGATAAGCAAGCGTTAAGCTGGTGAACAAACATTGGAGTTAAGGTCAAGGCCCAAGAATTCCATTTCCAAACAGCAAATCCATAAGGCATGATATATGGTGGCCATGTCCACATCTGCAAGGCACAGGAAATGGAGACATTGCCTGCAGAATGTTTCAGGGTATTGTCTGGGTTCTCTGAACTGAAAGCGTGCATTGCCGAAGACAAATTACCCATGTGGCACGTGGTTGTTTCCAAACATACGACAAGAACTTAAAATATCATAATTATCAACTACAACCACCAAACTTCAACCTCATTGATAATCTGTTCAAGTGGTTGTAGCAGGCTTTGTGAGTGTATGTGATGCCCCACAAGCATCATCTATCCATCCATCCATCCATTGGGACATACTCTGTGCAGAGCATTGGTGTTGCCAAAGCAGTCTCCTGGGCTATTGGGCATAATCCTGGGCAGGTCGCCACTCCGACGCAGGATACCAGCAAGCTGGTACTCATTTTGCCAAGCTCAGAAGGATGACAGGCTTAGTCAACCCCATCCATCCATCGGGACCATACTCTGTGCAGAGCGTTGGTGTTACCTAAAGCAATCTCCTTGGCTATTGGGCACAATCCTGGACAGGTCACCATTCTGATGCAGGATACCAGCAAGCTGGTACTCATTTTGCCGACCTCAGAGGATAACAGGCAGAGTCAACCCCACCTGGTATTAATTCAACAGCCAAGCAGGATTTGAAATTAGGACCCTAGGATCCTAAGCCCACCAATGTAGCCATTAATCCAACACCAGGCATATCATCTATGAGGTTTAAATATCATATATGACTCGTAGAAGGGGCTGGCAGGATCGTCAAGAGGTACAGGCACTCACCTTATGAGCGGTCTAACCTGGGTTTGAATCTAGGCGCAGCTATAAAACATCACCCTGGTGTTTCATATGCAGACAAGCCATCAATGTGTGCCCTGTACAATGGAAGGATGTTAAGTCGGAGGATTCGTCTGCCAGCAATGATCATTGGTGGATACTGAAGATTCCATTGTGTATTCTGCTAAGATAGTTGAACTATCGCCGGCATGCTGAACAAATGACAAATTCCAATCCTGCTGAGAAGGCAATGACAAACCACCAAGAATAACCCTTGCCAAGAGATTGCTTCAGCAGCACCGACACTCCATAAAGATGTGGCACATGGATGATGGTGATGTAGCTCGAGGGCTTTGAGGGAAACCTTATTCTCTTCGAGAACATTTATTAAAATAATTATAAGGTTTATGCCACAAAACAGTGATTATCAAACTTTAAATTTTTTTTAAACTAAAGCCCATATTTTCAGAATTAAAAGTAAATCATGAAAATCCAACGATGAAAACTTAATTTACAATGTGCTAATCAGGATATCAAAATTTTCAAAATTAACATATGAGGAAAAATTATGGGCCCAGACCAGGAATCAAACCCAGGTCATCTGGAAAATCCTGGAAAACCATACCAGTACTCTGCCATCTGAGCTATCTGAGCTATCTGGGCAACCCGCTGGTTGAGCAGTGAGCACCTCAATTTTTCCACATTTACAGGTGCCGCTCTCTTTCCCCCACTGCTTCCGGGGCACTCACTGCCAACCAGAGGAGCAGCTCGGGCCTGCTCTCGAGAGGGTCTTCTCCCTTCCCTTTTAACTGTATGAATTTGCATCAGGATCAACTGTGTTGTTTGAACACTTCTGATTGGTAAACAGCTTAAGCTTCCTTACATCCAGCAATGCTGATAGGAGGGTGGGTTGGTATCGCTGAATGTTATGGTAGAGCTGAAACCAGTACTTGACAATGCTGAAAGTTAAGGGTACCACATAAAGGGCAGGTGAAATTGAGTTGTGCATTGGATGGGAAGTTGAAAGCAGACATTCCAAATATCAAAGAGTGAAATTATAATTTTTGTAAATGTCATTTTATAGACAGACCTTATGGGCTGGCAGGATAGCCTGGAGGAATGTGCAATCATCTTTGAACTGTCTAGCTTGGATTCGAATCTCAACCGAGCTATAAACTGTCACCCTGGTGTTTCACAGGCGTGTGCACACTGTCACTCGGAAGGGCATTAACCCGGAGGAGCTGTCTGCCAGCACTGGTCGTCGATCGATGTTAAAGACCCTTCATTGCCTTAAGCAAAGAGTGAGTGAATTATCGCAGGGACCCTGAACAAACTCCAAATTCCTGCCGCCTTAAATCGAATACCAGGCCAAGCCAGTGGGTTCGTGAAAGGGGAATTACCATCGGTAAAATTAGGTAACTACTGTTGAATGTAATAAACATCACAGTTTATTGAGAATTTGTGAAAAGAAACACTTTAGAAGGTTTATAAAAAAAAGTTTAGTTTCAACAATCAGCCTCACACAAACATCCACAACCTCAGGCACAATCCAGGGAAGTTGCTTTCCTCTTATGCTCGGTGTCCCGTTCCTGGCTCAATTTCCCGGTGGGGTCAAGACCATCCAAACTTTCCGTTTCCGGCTCATTGTGTCGCTCAGAAGCAAAAAGGTCCGGCGGAAGTGCCATGCCTCTGGGCCAGATGCCTTCTAAACCTTTGGATATTTCCCTTCAGATGGCAATATATGACAGTGCCAATGGAAAATAGAATGGAACGCTTTATCATTCCACTGGCCTTGAATTAAGGCCGAGTTGCCAACAAAGCTACAAACTAAAGTTTTGGTTCACGAACAACTAAGTTTTATTTTATTTTATTTTTTTACTGTATGAAACCAAATGATAAAAGAAAACAATGGCGTGTGCTTTGAAGAATTAAGCATCCTTTCTATTTTGGAAAAAAAATAACAAAAACTTTTTTTACCATCAAAGCAAAGGGAATTTTTTGTTTGGATCAAGTGTAGACCCCATCCGCAGCCATTGCTTGAAGGTCCATGAGGAAAGGGAAGCTTCGCATGAGAGATCGGATCAGATGAGCTTTTCAATTTTCATATCTATTTTATCTTTTTCAACCTGTGATCGCCATTCCTCAAATACCTCTTCTACCACCAGACAGTCTTGCACAAAATGCTTACATCCATTTAACCAAATAATTTGTCGAGAGGTAGAAATAATTGTGGATATTCTGAAGGAGTTACAAGGTTGAAGATGGCGATGGATCAAAAAAAATCCAGAAGAATCCAATAATAAGAAGTTTCTTTTATTCCGCAGCACCTTGTGAGGCTGAGGTTCCAATTGACCACAATGGGTGGAAAGATTCCTCATTGGAGGTGTGGGAGGAAGTCCGGCAACCATTAGTTGAACCTCAAATTTCAGGTAGCAAACCAGTGCTCGAATCAAACCGATATCCCACTGCTCCTTTCAGTGGCACGTTAGATAAGCCGATCGTCACACGTAAGATTCCATGAGCACGTCTCGGTGAACGCACCAATTGCAGGCAGTGGAATCTTCAAAATCATACCTGAGCGTTGCAGGATTAATTTCATTATTTACCAATCACCTTCATTCCAAACTGGCTGAATTCCCATATATTTTTCCCCAAAAAACGAATCAAATCACTGCTCTCAGTTAAAAATCAACACCTTAATCTGCTCTAACAACTTAATCAGCAACTTCTCTGCCAATTTAAACTACTGTTATGCTGTGAACCATTCATTTTGTACATTAATTGATCCAGACATCAGGATTAATTAACCTGTGCAAAACATTATGTAAAAGGGAAAAGCAGATGGCAATTCATTATATATGAAGTTGAGAAAGGAGAAAGGAGAAAGAGACAGAGAGGTTACTGCGTGACCTTTTTCCTTTGGAAAGGAGAAAGAGAATGAAGGACCACTGTTTTCATACTTTCAGAAGGGCTACCGAGGGAGTTTTCCTTGGCTGGAGGGTCCAATCTAGGATGGGTCACCATTCTGACGCAGGATACTTGAATGGCTCATTCTTCCCAGTAAGCTGGTACTCATTTTACCGACCTTGGAAGGACTGAGTCAACCTACCTGATAATATGTTAATCACACGACAGGGGCTCAAACTCAGGACCCTAAGATCTTAAGCCAGCCACCTTAACCGTTAAGCCAATACCAGGCTTCATAAGAGAAAGAAACTTTGGAATTTAGTCAAACTCACTCCGACTAATTGTAAGACCATTGTGTCAGAAAGGAACGCCATGTAGAAATACCATAACGTGCACAAGTTTTGAACATGTCATATGTATAAAGAAACAGGCAGAAACTGTGACTGCCAAGAGAAACAAGAGCTGCCTTTCCTGTAGGAAGCCACTCTCGAATTGCTCTCGAATGTGAACACAATGCCGTGACGATGAAAATGATTAAGCATTTGGGAGAGCGTGTGATAAACTCGAGAGAATAATGTACCGAGCAAAGTATGCAGTTTTCACCATTAAAATGATCACTTAATTTTAATCTGGAGAATTTAGATGCAACTAGAAGACTTTCCTTTTATGGAACTTTCTACTACACACATTATAACTTGTGCCATGTGCTGAGGAAACATGCCAGGACCTTCAGGAAAACTTTTCAGAACTTCCATGATGTCCTTTAAGAAGACATTTGGAGATCAATTTATTTATCAAGAGACTAATAATAGCGAGAGAAAACGAAATCATTATCTAAAATTGATTTGAGCAGTATACAGGAATAAAACTTAATAAATGTAAAAAAAATGGCACAATTTTTAACAACCCAAGATCCAGGCTGATAGCACACCCATTCAATCGTTTGCTCCTCTTTTCTCTCGTTTACCTTCCTGGGATTGTTCAACCGCAGTCTTCCCTCCAGGGCTTAAGGCAGGCACTACACCGCCATATCATGTCATCCCCCATCTTTTAATACCCCAATTACCCCTACCTCACTCAACCTCTGACTTGCAGGTAACTGACTTGCGTGACCTTCCCTGATTCTCTTTTACTGTTCATTCATTCCCTTGCTTGTTGTGTCAACTTGCTGCCCCCAATGCCCCATTGTCAACTATGTTGCCTTTTTACCCTCTCTGCCACCTCACTTTCCCATGAGCCTCATTCTTGTCGAGAAAGAAATGCCCCCACCTCACCCCCTTCCTCTTCTCAACAAACTTCACCTGTTCATATCATTCCCTTTTCCTCTCATCCACCATTCCCTCTTTCCCTCTCAAATCCCGTCCCATTAATTCTCCCACATCTCTCTCTTCAATGCATATATATTACTATATATATATATATATATATATTATATATATATATATATATATATATATATACTATATAAAGGCAATGTGTGTGCGTCAGTGTGTGTGTCTCCTCCATAACTCAAAACTATAAAACCAAGCAGCCTGAAACTTTGCATGCATACAAAGAAAACTCCAAGGAAGTGAAAGAATGAAATTTGGGTGTTTGGGTTAATTAAAACACCCCTTTTGAAGATAATTTAGGGGGTGCTCATCACAAAAAAAACCAAAGCAACCCTTCCAAGATGGCGGCACGTCATGTTGGTCAGCCTTTTGTGCTTTCTCTCTCTCTCACACCACCTCTCTCCCCCTCTCTCCTTTCTCCCTCCTCTCTCTCTCCCACACTCTCTCTCTCTCCTCACCACCTCTCCCTCTCTCTCTCCCCACCACCTCTCTCCTCCACCACTCTCTCTCTCCTTTTCTCCCTCTCTCTCTTCTCCTTCTCTCCTCCTCTCTCCTCTCTCCTCCTCTCCCCTCTCTCCTTTTCTCCCTCTCCCTCTCTCCCACAACCTCTCTCTCTCTCTCTCACACCCTCTCTCTCTCCCTCTCTCTCCTACCACCTCTCTCTCTCCACCACCTCTCTCTCTCTCTCCACCACTCTCCCCTCTTCTTCCCACATCTCTCTCTCTCTCCCTCTTTCCCTCTCCTTCTCTCCCCTCTCGCTCTCTCCCCCTCTCCTCTCTCCCCCTCTCTCTCTCTCTCCTCCACCACCTTCTCTCCTCTCTTCTCTCTCCTCTCTCTCTCTCTCTCTCTCTTCTCTCCTCTCTCTCTCTCCTCCACCACCTCTCTCTCCTTTTCTCCTCTCTCTCTCTCCTCCTTCTCTCCTCTCTCTCTCTCTCTCTACCACCTCTCTCCTCTCTCTTCCCTCTCTCCTTCTCTCTTCCCACAACCTCTCTCTTCTCCCCCCTCTCTCTCTCCCTCTCTCTCTCTCCACCACCTCTCTCTCTCCACTACCTCTCCCTCTCTCTCCCCACACCTCTCTCTCTCTCCACCACCTCTCTCTCCACCACCTCTTTCTGTCTCTCTCTCTCTCTCCTTCTCTCTCTCTTCTCTCTCTTCTCTCTCTCTCTCCTCTCTCTCTCTCCACCACCCTCTCTCTCTCCTCTCTCTCTCTCCACCACCTCTCTCTCTTCTCTCTCCACCACCTCTTCTCTCTCTCCACCACTCTCTCTTCCACACTCTCTCTCTCCCCACCTCTCACCCCTCTCCCTCTCTCTCTCTCCCACTTTCTCTCCCACCCCTCTCCCCTCTCTCTTAATATTCCATCAGCGAATTGACTAGTTGTATTTGCTTATGTATGAATATATTAATATATATATGTCTCCATTTACATAATGACACTCGGTGGCATAATGGTTGGTGTTGGCTCTGAGTCTATGAAGTTGGTGGTTTGAACCTCCATCTGAGTCACACCAAAGATGAAAAGTGGTATGTGCTCCTTCCTCCTTTCTTGATGCTCAGTATTTATAAAACATAGAGCACAGACAAGCAACCATAGGTTGGCAACTATTGTGCAAGCTTGATGGGCTTCATGAACTCCTCCTGCATCGAAGTTCCTTCGAAGGGAACTCCCATTTTATTTATTCTATTTCCAAAGGCGTACATAATATGTGGATTAATCTTTTCAAAGTCAGTGTCACAAGTGTAGGCGGTTTTTGAAATGTCACTTCACTTGCCAAAAGCCAACAGCAAAGACCTGCTTTCATTCCTCAAAGCATGACAAATTACAATGATAACAGGCAACTGACATTTCGAGGACATTTCACACTACTGTACAACTTGTGAAATAATAACGACTTTGTTTGAAATGCACTTTCCTTCCAATTCCAAAAGTTTCTCTCCTATTCCAGATGCCCAATCTCCGAAGTTCTTTGCTTTATCATTATGAAACGACAGGAAATTGTTCAGCATATTTACAACAGCACAATATCATTACATAAATATGGGTAGCAAGACATAAATTATTATTATTATTACACATTTTGAGAAAATATTACAAAGAATGAAAGAAGGAGCAAAAGGTCAGGTGGATCATCACACCTGTATCACCAAACCAATGACTATACTTTTAAAATTAACTTAAAATTTATTCTAAAAAATCAATTACAACTAAATGAACTCTTGTGAGATCAGTGTTTGAACCCGTGACCTCCAGTGAGATCAGTGTTTGAACCTACGACCTCGAGTGAGATCAGTGTTTGAACCCACGACCTCTAGTGAGATCAGTGTTTGAACCCACGACCTCTAGTGAGATCAGTGTTTGTACCCACGACCTCTAGTGAGATCAGTGTTTGAACCCACGACCTCTAGTGAGAACAGTTTGAACCCACGTCTTCTAGTGACACCATTGTTTGAACTCACGACCTCTGGTGAGATCTCCCACAACCTCCAGAATATCTTGGTTGAATAAGTGTCCATCCCACTTATAATAGCAATTGTAAATTATCTCAGGTGTAAGCATTCACCTTCAAAATCACACACCAAGTTAATTGGCCTCCACCTGTGTTAAAATGTAGTGATTCTGATTATTTTCAGAATAAAATCAGCTGTACCTGTAGGTTTCCTCTTGCTGGGTAGTGCATTTCACAGCAAAGACTCAACCATGAGCACCAAGGAGCTTTCAAAAGACCTCCGGGATAAAGTTGTGGAAAGGCACAGATCAGGAGATAGATATAAAAAATATTTCAAAGGCATTGAAAATCCCTTGGAGCACAGTCAAGACAATCATTCATAATTTCCTGGGAAAGCCACATCTCCAAGCTGGCCTCCAAAACCAGTCGCCGATTGGGCATCCTCTGTCGTGTAAAGTCCCTTCTTGGCAAACCTGAGCTCCTGACCACATACAAAGCTTTCATCTGCAGCCTGATGGAAGTAATTCTCGCCACTCTGGGCTGGTGCTCCTGCCTCTCACCTTTCTCGGCTTCACGCTGTGGAAACCAAGGCATTGAAGACCATTGGTATCTCCTGCGATGAGGCTGAGTCGTTGGGTCTCTCACTCTCTCAATGCAGGCAGGTCGGTGGTCTTTCTGTCTTCCGCCTCCTCTCCGGCCTCGCCCCCTGCTCTGTCTGCTCTCTGTCCCACCCATATTTCCACAGGGCGCTCAAGGTCCACCAGCAACCCCCTTCTGGTGTAACTACCAAAATCAAGAATCACTGCTCACCTTCATTTCTTCATTCCTCTTTTTTCCTGCCTTTGGAACAAACTCCCACACACTCTTCAATCCCACTCTTCCCTCCAGGTTTTCAAAATAGCTGTTCACCACTATCTCTTATCTTCCCCCATCCAAAACGTTGATCTTCTCTACCCCCATTAATCCACCCCAAACCCACCTCTTTCATATTCCCTACTTTACTTCCTGAAAGTTCCTGTAGTGTCCATCTTGTTTACCCCGTGTACCCCGCCCCATCCCTCTCCCTTTCATAGATCTCCTCATGTGTCCATTCCCCACTGTTTTGGGTTTCCTTCTCCCATCCCTCTTGTCTCCTGCTCCCATTGTTATATGTTCTGTGTGTTAGCTCTTATATGAGCCTTGACATTGTATATTAAAAAACAAAAAAATTGGAAGGCATATGGTACCACGAAGACCCTGCCTAGATCAGGCCGTCCCTCCAAACTGGATGACCGAGCGAGGAGAAGACTGATCAGAGAGGACACCAAGAGGCCAATGGCAACTTTGAAAGAGCGACATGCCTTTATGGCAGACTGGTCACTGTGTACATGTGACAACAATATCCCAAGTGCTCCATAAGTCTGGCCTGGATGGTAGAGTGGAAGAAGGAAGCCATTACTCAAAAAAGCCCACCTTGAGTCCCATTTGAGGTATTAAAAAAAAAGAGAAAACCACTCTGGAGATTCTGAAGCCATGTGGCAA
>CM068965.1:49809227-49822098 GCA_035128595.1 Eptatretus atami | reverse complement strand
GGTCTGACGAAACCAAGATGGAACTTTTTGGCCTAAATTCCTAAATTGGCACGAAATGGGCAAAAAACCCCCCAAAACGCTATGTTTGGCGCAACCTCAACACAGCGCATCACCCAAAGAACACCATCCCGATTGTGAAGCAAGGTGGTGGCAGCATCATGTTATGGGGATGTTTCTCATCAGCAGGGACTGGAGCACTTTTCAGGATAGAAGGGAAAATGGATGGAGTAAAATACAGAAAAATCCACGAGGAAAACCTGCTGATATCTGCAAGAAAGCTGATATTGGGACGGGAGTTCACCTTTCAGCATGATAACGACCGAAGCACACAGCCAAAGCTACACTGGAGTGGCTAAGGAACAAAAAGATGAATGTCCTTGAGTGGCCCAGTCAGAGCCCCGACCTAAATCCAATCGAAAATCTGTGGCATGACTTGAATATAGCTGTCCATCAATGCTCCCAATGCAACTTGACTGAACCTGAACAGTTCTGTGCAGAAGAATGGGAAATATTGTCAATCAAGGTGTGCACAGTTGGTAGAGACCTTTCACAACAGACTCACAGCTCTAATTGCTGTCAAAGATGCTTCGACCAAGTATTAACTCGGGGGGGGGGGGGGGGGGGGTGACACTTATCCAACCAAGATATTCTAGTTTTGTATTTTTGATTAATTTTCTGAAATTTGTAGAATTTGTTTTTCACTTGGAAGTTGTGGGTTACGATGTGTAAATAAAGGTGGGAAAAGTCTGATTTAATGCTATTCAATTCCAGGCTACAAGTGAACAAAAGGTGAAAAATTTGAAAAAGGTGTGTAGACTTTCTATAGTCACTGTATTCCCATTGTAACATTGTACACTATTACCGACACACGTTACCTCGTCCTTTCGAGAGTCCATTGAGACCGAACATCATCATCACCATTGTCCTCAAGAGTGGGTGGTTTGCCATTGCCTTTCCAGCAGTCGGTCAAGGCAGGAATTTGTAATTTGGTCAGGGTGCCGGCGATAACTCACCCCATTCGTAAAATACACAGTGGTATCTTTAATGTCCACCAGCAGACAGGATGGCCAACTTAACGTCCATCCGATGGAGGGAGGACACATATTGATGCCTCGCCCCGGGTGGGAAATACCTGGCTGGGTAAGAGTTTATAGCTAGGTCAGATTCGAACCCAGGCTAGACGAGTGAGCATACCTCCAAGTTATCCTGCAAGCCCATTAAGACATAACACCATTATTTGAACGATTTCTAGTGAACACATCCTTTAACGAGTTTGACCAAGTATTTACAGAAAATGCAAAAGTAAATTTTTTTTTTCATTTTCATGCTCCCATGTTATATTTTATGGTGAATCCTGCCTTACTATTGCGGCGGATGGCAAAATTCAACAAGAACTTTCGAAGAGTTTTAAATATCAAAAAAAGTTTCAAACAGAAACGTGGAATGTGGGGCTTCCCAAAATGGAATTTTAATCCTGAAACCGAACAAATATAACTTATATACGTGAAGTTTCTTTCTTATTACAGTACTTCAAAAGTCTATCGTACGAGGGACGTTCCAAAAGTTCGACAAACAAAATAATTAAAAATAAATTCATGAAATTCATATGATAGTGGAAAATAAGTACAAAAAACAGGTTGTACAATATGTACACAAATTACGTGGGATATTGGCACGAAATGGGCACAAAATGGACCAGACAGTGACCATTTAATGCCAATGGTTGTGGCGTGATGGTTGGAATGTTTGCTCTGAGGATAGGAGGTCGTGGGTTCAAATCCCTACGTAGTCATATCAAAGACTTTAAAAAGGGTATGCGCTGCTTCCTTGCTTGAGGTTCAGCATTAAAGAGGATAGAGCACGTTCAAGCAACCATAGGTTGGCAATAATAGCGCAGCCTTTGACTACAGTACACCATTGCAAGGACAAGCAGGGTCCACTCAAGAAACCGACGGTCAACATCGGCCGCGGCAATGCACCATGAAGAGGCGTTGGTCGATTCGGCATGTGTGGAATGCCCTCGGACAGTCAGGCCATTCTGAGCGACGTCTCCTGATGCTGTGGTTCTGATGAGTCACGTGTTTGCCATTTGCTAAGGTTTGCTATGTCTCTTGTGACTTGCTTTTTCTGAGTCTATTTGAGGACCCCACCCTCCTCACGCACACACACACACCTATTAGCTGAGTGATGAATCATGCTCACTCACTCCAAAGAGTGGGATCAACTCTGAAACTGCTGTTTCCCATATTTTGACCTACACGAGCACTCGCACGTCCGGTGACAACATGCGCACATTCTCACTCCCTGCATCCTTCCGCGCGAGTGGTCAATTCATTCATGGATGATAACAATAAGCGAAGGGAATAACAGCAGCCATATATTAGTTACATCTACAGATATGATGGAATTTTACCCCCTTACGTATGTTCCGTATCTGCCCTTTCCCCTATCTTATCCCCTCCCAAATTTCCTTCCTGCACACACACTCCAACTCTCCTTTAATCCTTCTTTCTCTTCATTATATGTGTCGCTTACAGTGCTCTAAGGCTTAACAGAAAAGCTTGCACCTCAATGATATACAGGCAAACACATTAGGCGACATAAGTGTACTTCCCATTAATTACAAAGACATTGGCAGACAATCCACAGATACAGATTTCATGACTTTTTTTTCTTTCTTTCCTCTTCTCTTCCTACTTGTACGATTATCTCTCCCCCCTGTGTCTTTCTTTCACTGCCAGTAAACTTTGTGCCCAGATACTCTTTACAATTACCCCGTGTTCCTCGGCTCGTGCCGTTAAGGACATCAAGTCCAAAACAGTCTGATACAGCTTCGAACAATAGATAGCACCGCTTGTAAATATGGATATCTTGTAATAAGAATTGTTCTCAGCCGCAGCTTTTAATAATTTTGAGTAAAATCAGCTTCATTGGCGGAAGAAAGTCTAAAACAATGTTAATTATCCAACACTGGTGTTGAAATCAACCTTTTCTCATCCATGTGATAATTGCGCATTGCACGTCTCTTTGGGTATCGAGTTGCAACACCACCCCGAGCAAAGAGATCTATGAATTATTATTATTATTATTATTATATGATTATTCGCATTATTGTGCTTATTTATTTTGAATATGAAAGCAAAGATGAGGCAAAAAAGCATTTGAATACAATGGGTGACACAAAGATGGATATCAGGTCGTAATGGATGCAGAAATCAAACCTACAGTTTGAGGTCATAGCACAAGTTCAGAGGTCAGTGAGAACAAACTTTCACCACATTGTCACAGTGTCTGAGAAAGTGTCCATATCCAAGTATATAATGTTTACCGATACAGATGAAATACAGTGCTTGGTCCTTCCCAATTAGCTCACCCTAAATTGTGTATTCTAGTATGAAATAATCAAATGGAAGACCAAATACTGCATTAGAGTCGTTAGAAGGAACCAGAATAAATAACGAGCAAAGATTGAGTCATCAGGAGGAACCTGGATAGGATTCGTATTTCAACCGCTACTCCACTACCCTCAAACATCTCGAGATGTACACTCATAATGTCCAAGTACAAGAAGTGATCATGAAAATTATGTCCATAACTTGGTTGCCTGTCAAGCCAAGAAAACCCAGGGTATTTCCTATTTTTTTTGGCAATATGTTTACAATCCGTTACTTCCTTGGCAAAAAATTCAGACCTAAGATTGGCTCAAGTTTTGGAATCACAAGCATAGCCACCTTCAACCACCCACCTTTCCTCCTTCCCTTTTAACCACTTAACCACTGCTGCCCGCTAACCTGTTCATTTCTTAACTATACCAGAAGTTTCACGAAGTAAAAGTTTGTAACCTCGATTATGGAAAACATATCAAAGCAAATCATGAAAGGCAAGGCCCCAAGTCTTGTTGGAGTTCCTAATAAGAGTGCCACACCCTGCACTCTTCGCTGTCAACACACCCCGCTCAGCGCCCCATTTCAAGGCGGATCATCGCCGATCCTCCCAAACCCACTCGCTCAGCTCCCTCCCAACCCCAATGCAACTCAAAAGTTTCTCCATCAACCTTATGAGCAAGTCTTTGGCCAGTTTACTCTCCATCCATGAACACCAAAAATTTTTTTTTAAAACACTTCCAAAAATGTCCAACAAAGGATGAAGAAAGTAAACGTCTCAAAGCGCAATCCCAACCTGACATTCACATTTGGAAGTTGTAAAATAGCAGTTAGCATATGATTATTAATCACCAAGATAAATAACTAACAATTAGTCCATTGATTTGATCTGAAATATAACATTCCTTTGCCTTGGTGATGGAGGAATATATCCTTTTGCAATGGTGTTGCCATAGATGGGCTCAAAGATCCCAGGAAATAATCCTGTAAATACGCACACCGATCCTGCGTATCTTTTCCGAGCATGGATTTGATACTGTGCATTCAATTGCTGAAGTTTTATGCTTATACAATAGAGTTAACATATACTTGTACAAATACATTATGCATGGTACCAGTGAAGTTGTTCGTGAAGACTCAAAGAAGATGTTAGCGAGAGCTCGAATAGATTCTCAAACTATAAAGACTGCCATATAAGACGCGTCGCAAAGATGTGAACGAGGACGAGAAGAAGTACCGTACTTAAGCGATGAAGATGTTAATGAGAGCAGATGTGTCTAAACAAAAACTCTTATTTACTCGTCAAACACCACCCCCCCCCAAAAAACATAGTGCTTCCCTGCTGCATATGTTTAAAAATGCCAACTGAAGTTGGTGAAACAAACAAGCATGCTCCAAATAAAAATGTAAACAACTTGGCACTTTAGATCCTCGTCCAAACTAACCTCTGCTTATCCCATGTGGGTGAAAAGCAGAAGGCGACACGTGTGGCTTACTCCAACGCGGGGCGGGATGGAGGTTTGGGCGCCTCCTGTCACTTCCAAAAGTCTCTCTTGAAGGTTTCGTTGGCTGCCGTGTAGACTTTGTCTTCACTTCACCCGCAGCGGCGGCAGGGAGCACGACTCGGTGAAGAAATGAGAGTACAGGCAGTTGCCACCCTCTCTCAGAACTCCTTGCGCTATCTCCCCCTTCGCAACTGTGAGTGGCACGGCCGAGGCAACAGAGCTAAGAGCTTCGGCCCCGCCCAGCCAAAAAAGGAGGACCACATGGAGGGAATGGTGGCTGATGGAAGGGAGTGGGAGATGCTGGGAAGGAGAGACCATTAAAGTTGTTGGCTTTGGAGACGTGCTCGGGACTTGATGCGAGAGGAGTGTGGGTGGTGTTATTTTATGTCCTCATCACTGTGGATGAGTTCTTCATGTTTGACCTTGTGCCATGGCGGAATGGATGTGCGAAGAGGAAAATAAAACTTAGCTACTTTCAGCTTTGCCGTAGGACCGCTGAATGTAATCTTAAGGAGGGGAGTTCGATGCATTTCCTAGGTGGAACTTCAAGATGCTCCAATGCATGTTAGGATAAGAGTTTTCAATCAAGTGCTTTTGGATTTTACATCCAAATGACCCTTTAACATTGCTTTACGTTTTGTGATAAATTGAACTCACCGACGACCTTTAAAACACATTCCTTTGAAAGCTCCTGATCCCTTAAGATTTCAACAGCTAAGCAGAGTCGAACCAGGTTAAAACTTGGATGAAAGAGCTCCAAGAATGGTTCAGTGTTGTCGGCGGCTGGGTATGACTTAGCCGGTATCTTGCGTCTCAGCTAGCTCTGGATTTGGGGTAAAATCCCATTAAAACTGCATTTCAGGTGCAGTGCCGGCAGAGGGAGCTGCATCTCAGAGTACACCATCCTTTGGATGAAGGTGTAAAGCCGGCTGTCTTCTGCGTACTTACAGTCTGTAGACATTAAAGATCCCATTCTTTCTCCGCAAGAGACTTGGTTATCGTGTGCTGGTACCCTGGCAAAATTATCTGCCGGAAGATTAAACAAGGTAACCAAGGAGTTAATTATTAAACATACACATGTTTGGTTCTATTAAGATTATGATAAGATTGGGATGAGTAGATAGAGACGACGTAAATTGATATACGGTATTGGACGAAGTAAATGGATGTGGATATGGCACGGGCATGGTGGGCCAAATGTCCTCCTCCTGTGTCTCAATTTCCTTGTGCAGAGATGTGAGTGCAGATAAATGTATCCATTGCAAAACGTCCCTCTTGTTCTCATCAACACACGTTTGCATGGACAGCAAAGAGGAAATTATAGAAGTTTAAAAAAGGAAGTTAAGCTAATAAAACTTTTTTTTTAGTCATCAAAAATGCTCCCAACTTCAAGCTACACTTCAAATGTAGTTCTGAAATGTATTGAAAACACACAAAGAGCATTGATGTACATCACCAAAGGTCTTGGCGGACTCAGGAAGCATTGCCAATCTATATGGAATGCAAAGAGGAGAACGGCAAACTCACGAACCCATCTTCTGTTTGATTTGTAAAGCCAATCTGAGGACTTCTTGAGGTATGTGGGTATGATGGGGAATAAGATGAGACTTGGAACATTCCTTTGCTTTCTGGATTGAATTAGGTGGGGGGAGGAGGCTACAGCTGCTTGCAAGGCACAAGCAATGGATGGTTTCAAAGATGGTATAAGAAAAGACAGCTTCAAGTTTAACTTATGGGGAATACTGGCAGGAATGTGAGCAATGCTGTTAGAGAGTGAGGAGTGAGGGTGCGAGGGCGTGGAAAAGCAAGGAGGATGTAGGAAAATGAAGGCGTGTTTGACCGTGGGGGATACGATGGAGTGAGGGGTGAGGCAGCATGGAGAAGTTGGGGGAAATCTGAAGGGTGAGAGAAGAGGGAGGGCCTGGTGAAGGAAAAGGCTCACCCAGAGCTCTCCACCCACAACATGCTTCTGGTATTAATCAAAGCAGGCAGAAGGCACGTGCTAAGGCAGCTGGGGCCGGGAAGAGGGAGATGAGAGCAGAAAGAGTGGCGAATTGCTGCAAATTAGGGACAGTGAGCAGGTTGAGCAGCAGGCAGGCAGGGAGTTAAAGCAGATACAGGAAAAAAAATAGAGGCTCTGAGCATGGCTAGGCAGACTCCTGCAAGAGGACAAGCATATATAGAGCGGAAGGCAGTCAGACAATAGAAGACAAGCAAGTAGACAGTGAAGAAGATCAAGATGAAAGTGAAAGCTTTTCAAGAAGATGAGCAAAATATAAAAGTGAAGCGAGAAACAATTAAGTTGGAGATGGTCAACAAGCAGAAAAGAGAGAGGCCGTGCTACGAGCTGCAAGAGCAAAGGTCGTGTGTCCACAAGCGGGATTCTTGAGTGGCATGGAATGGCAGTCGAACATTTCTTTTCTCACGAGGACATGCCGCGCATAGAATGATGTCCTATTTTCAGACACGTCCGTCCGACAAACCAGATACTATGCAGTCCGGCACACCCGCGGAGGGGAAAAGAGGGAGAGGGGGAGGGAGAAGGGGACATCTCTGCAGGCCAGTGGAACATTTCATGAGTTAGTGCAGCATACATTGGCCATGTTGAATTTGCAAAACGCTACATCAACAACCGGTATTGGAGAACTGATTTGGACAGAATGGTTGATAAAATGATTGCGCAAATCGAAAAAGTCAAATATTTTCATATTTTATCCCTTGGGATATATTTTTTTGCCGCCCTCAACCTACAAGTGATTTTCAACTGATGAGAAAGCTTGGTGTTGGCTAAGTGGTTAGGGTGGCTGGCTTGGGATCTTAGGGTCCTGAGTTCAAGCCTCGTTGGCCACTGAATTCACACCAGGTGGGGTTGACAGCCTGTCGTCCTTCCGAGGTCAGCGAAACGAGTACCAGTGTACTAGTATCGGGGCACAGCATCAGCTGTGCATAGCCAGAAAATCTCATTTCCATAGTTTGATGTTTGGTCCGACAGGAAATCCACCGCACCCCCACTTTTTCCCTCCACACCCCATGAAAACAATTCAAGGACGAGAAAAAGTTCCGTAAATGTCAACAAACACACTTCACAAATTTCTTACAGTACAAAAAAGACATGAACATGTTGACGACATTCGTTTTAAGATGAACAAACCGAAACAATGATTTTGACAAAAGAAAAACCGAACACATTCTTCCAAAATTCTTGCTAATGTTCAACCCTTCCCTCTGTTCCAGCATGGCTGGTCATTTGGAATAGCATGTGACATTGTCTATACTCAAGGCTCAGATTCCCATCCACACCTCTTCATCAGCCCCCCCCTTGCAAATTCCAGCCCATAAGCCACCCCCTCCCCATCACTTCATGAAGGACGGCCTGCTCTGCATCTCCAGCTGCACATTCCTAGTTTTGTAAGGGACCCCACCCAATCATGCGCAGCCAGCCAGCAAAGTACGGAATGAGCAAAGGAGGCAAGGAGGCCCGAGGCTAGCTAGGGAGGGAGACCAGGCTGCGTGCCCACTGTGACGCTTTTAACCTAAAGCACATGAGCTTCATTGCAACCAGCTACCCTGACACCATGTATCCGCAAAGCATGGATGCTCGACGTGGTCACTTCCAATTGAAACCTATCGGGAATTAAAGGAAAACAAGACATATCTTGAAAGTTTGTGCTTTGGATTCCTTTTCTTTGACAAAAGGAAATGCGAGCCTCACTCGACAGTCGATCATAGCCGTGGTGACATGGAGACGATACCTTGGATTCCTAAACACAAGTTCAAGCGAATGGTCTTCATCGTTCAGTAACATGCTGTTAGTCAAACTCCAAACTGTTGGAAAGTATCTCTGTAGTATGACTGAACTTCCAGCAACTGTTCCTCACTCCCGGTTGCAAGTGTCGGTGGTATGACTAATTTGAAAGTGACCATTCCATGGCCATTTTCATAAAACTCACTGCAACCACCATCCCTGCTCATCACCCTTGCCTGGAAAAGTTGATGCCTCACTTCCCCCTTCATCAGCACCATATTTTATTTCTCCCCACCACACCCAGTAATTCCATTTCACTTCCAGCAAGCAAAAGCCAAAAATCCTTTTTCATTGTCAGTTTTATACAGAAATGCTGACTGCCTCGACTCCTCCGTCTGGTTTTGCAGCTTGTACTCAATAGAAGAAAACAATAAAAGATATTGTCGAGATTTTTCAACGTACCTTTGCCAACATGAAGCAGTTTTCTTCAAAGAAGATCTATTGATCCGCCTATTGTGAAGCATTCCTACAACCTGGATCAATATTCAATTGAAGGCACAACGTGGAAATTGTTTCATGCTCGCAGAGTCGCTCCAAAATGCATCTTCTGATGTGTAACCTTAAAAAGGTACACACTTTATTAAAGTTTGTGAATAATTCAAAGAGATGTCAAGGTGCTAGCAGCCGCTCAACACCACAGCCAGGACTGTAGGGTGGCTCAGGTTCCACGGGACACGTGAACAAAAGGCCTTTGGCCCTCATATAGAATAGGGTTACATAGTCCTTGTGATTTCTCACTGAAGGTCCTGTAACACGAGCTGCGACGCATTGTAAAACGGAGGCAAAATAACCTCCATTTTCATCATCAACGCAACAAATCCTTCTGTTCTAACTTTTTAAACATCAAGTAAAACTCCTCGAACAATGGCGCAAACTTTATCATGAACCCTGGTGCCACATGTCAGACAACGTGAGGGTAACAGAAGTCAAGTTGAAGAATGAACCGGAAGGGTTTTGGGGGTAAAGCTTTTAAATGGCAATCCATCTCAACACGGCGAGAAACTCCGAAGGTGGCTTACTTGTAAATAGGGCGCCAGACAGACTATGACAGCTGCAACACGACTGGGTAGAACCTGATCAGCGAGACTGTAAGACAAGGTCAAAATAATTAAACTTGGAATTATAGAATGTCATGAAAGGTCAATTTGTCCTGATGAACCTCTCAGCTTGTGCAGTGGGTGCGAAAGGCCATCAGAACATGATGACTCTCGATTCTCTACGTCGAATGATCGGATGTTTAACAGTTACCGTTACTGCTTTTCAAATCCCTTTTCAGCTCAGTAGAGATTTCTGGTTAGTAAGAGTTGGAGAAACCATTTGCATTTATCCTCCGAGTGATTTTCCAGTCCTTCTTTGGCCAGAATGTCATGGAGAGCTTGTTGTGTTCTTCCGAGAAACAGCTTCATCTTGAAAAAATTCTTCTCCTTATCCCAGTAGGACAAGGAGCTGGAGAAGTCTAAAATGAGAATGCAGATTGAATTCCTTCCCCAAAATAACAAGGAAACCATAACATTTGAATGAAGAAGCACAAACGTCCTTCCTTTATTGCTGTGAGCATTGCTCCAATGACGTTGCACTTGTACTCCAACATTGAATGATGGTCTACACCTGAAACATCATAGCACTTGAGCCATCATACTAACATGAAGTTGAGAAATGAATCGATAATACTGTATTTGCATCTGGAAACAAGAGAAAACATGGTGAACAAAAAAATTTGTCTTCTCGGTTCGAGGATTGATATCGAAGGAATGGAAATCGTGGTACGTTATACAGACAGGTAGCATCTTGAAGCTCTTTCAAAGGAGACTTTAACCCAGCTGCATGCATGTCCTCATGGACGTACATTATGTCATTCAAAAACAAGAACAGGCCTTTGGGCATAGTCTCACTCTCTGTAAATGGTACATCCTCGAGGAGTGGTCTCCATAGAGTACTGTCATGTGGACCACCACACAAAAGGCGAAAGGTGCAATGGTAGCGTGTATTTTGAAAAGTTCATAATCACGCCGGTTGTGACCACAATACTGTTTTTCTGCCTTAACGGGTTCATGAATAAGAAAAAATGGTCGATATGATAGTTGTGAAAAAAAATGGTTGTGTTTGAAGCTGAAGGACAGCGATCTCAGAAAAGCCTGGTGTTAGCTTAACGGTTAAGGTAACTGGCTTAAGATTTTAGGTTCTTGAGTTTGAGCCCCTGTTGTTCTGTTGAAATAACACCAGGTGGTTTGACTCCACCTGTCATCCTTCTGAGGTTGGCAAAAATGAGTACTAGCTTACTGGTAACAGGGGGGCACTGTATAAGTGGCACAGATAAGTGGCACAGCTGCACCCCGAGAAAGTGATGCAGCCAAGCAGCCAGAGGCCGCATATGAATACGTAAAACGACTTATGTTCTTCCCTTGGTCAAGCTACATGGTTTTGAGCTTCGTTTTTACTTCAGGTAGCATCGAAGCAGCTTGTTCAGCAGCAGAAACCTCGTTTGTTCTCTGCTTTACAAACACGCGGGAAAAAAAGTTATGGATGCTCAAGAACAGCTACCAAGGAGGATAAAACTACCATACAACGGTTACCCATTGGAACATTGTGCTTATTGAGCATTCTTGCACCTTCGCAATTATTGTGCCATTATGGGACTATTCGTAGAACCCCACCTGGCTCACAATTTACCTACAACTCTAGCTAGTTGTAAGGCAATTACTGTGTCACCTGAAAGTATTATGTGGGTTATGCAACAATAATGGTATCGTTTAATCAAACAGGTGCTCCTTCCAATTACAAGTGACAAGTCAGGAGGAGGAGGAGGAGGAGGAGATTGTGACCACACTCTGTGCAGAGCGTTGGTGCTGCCTAAGCAGTCTCCTTGGCTGTTGGGCACAATCCTGGATGGGTCGCCCCTCCGACACCAGTATACCAGCATGCTGACACTCATTTTGCCGACCTCGGAAGGACGACAGGCCGAGTTAACCCCACCTGGTATTAATTCAACAGCTGAGCGGGATTTGAACTCAGGAGCAAGTCAGGGTTTTAGTGTAATCAAAACATGAGTTCCCTTAGAAGGAGCATCAACACCCCTGTCTGTGCATTCATGCACAGATTTATCCCATCTCGTCTTCAGTTGTCCGACCCTTCCTCCTGCCCATGGTACACTGAAGCTTGTGGCGAGACAGTTGTGCTGAAAAAAAACTTGCCTTCGCCTCATGGAAGGCTAATCCAACTGAAGGCAATCTTAATTCCTTCCACAAAGCTTGGAACAAGTGTGTGTCTACCCTCAGGAGAGCCAGAAAACAATCTTTCTAATGTCAAGTCTGAACTCTCAAACCTCTCTCCCTCCTCCAAATTCTGGTGGTGTCCAGTCAAGTCTGTTTCTGGTGTATGTTCCCCCTCCATCCCCTCCCGTACCTCAAATGGCTGCACAGCTGACACTGCACGTGAAAAGGCTGAATGCCTAAACTTCGTGCTTGCTTCGAAGTCATGTGCCCCAAACCCATCGCTTTCTGTAGCCACCTTACCCAGTCGCAACCAGCTGTTCCTGGACTCTGTGTCCTTTTCTTCTGACAAGGTGGAGAGCTTGCTGTCAAACCTCGACTCAGATTCTGCAACCGTCCAGACGGCATCAGCTCAGTGTCCGAAAAACCTGCCCTTCTGCTCTTGCTCACCTCTGTCTGTTCTATTCACCCTCTCATTTGCTCAAGGTCATCTGCCATCTGCTTGGAAATCAGCAAACATTACTGCTCTGCATAAAGATGTGCAAAAACAGATCCCTGCAACGACAGACCAACCAGCCTTCTCCTAATTATCAGCAAGGTTATGGAATCCATCATCGCTTCAGACATTAAATCCTTCCTCTTCTCCAATGGCTTGATTTCGATCATCAATTTGGTTTCAGACCAGGTCACTCTACCCTGGATATGCTGCTTCTGCTCTCCCAACAATGGATGGAGGTCCTCAATGCCAGACATGAAATCAGAGCCGATCCCTGGACATATCACGTGCTTTTGACACAGTCTGGCACCCTGCCCTGCTCACCAAACTCTCTTTCTAGGATCCAAGGCCATCTCCACTCATGGCTCGCAGACTTCCTCTCCTGTCACAGCCAACGTGTGTCCCTTCATCGAGTTCTCTCATCCCCTCTTCCTGTCCAGGCTGGAGTTCCTCAAGGTAGCGTTCTGGGCCCT
>CM068965.1:49786980-49802930 GCA_035128595.1 Eptatretus atami | reverse complement strand
ATTGGTCTGTCGTTGCAGGGATCTGTTTTTGCCCTTTTTTATGCAAAGCGGTAATGTTTGCTGATTTCCAAGCAGATTGCAACGATTAGCACAATATCTCAAACGGTTATGCATGGATACAGACAAAACTTGGACGAGTTGGGAATGCCACCTGGAAGAATTGATTCAATTTTGGTGAAGATCCGAATCAAGATCTGGATACGAGAGTTATTTAATTTTTAACTGATTCTTCACCATTGAGAGACGGGTCTAAAAACCATATGCATGATGATATCTCAAAAAGTTGTAGACGGGTTTGGATGAAACTTGGTGGACACGTTGGGTGTCTGACAAGGAAGGACCAATTTAATTTTGGTGAAGATCCGGATCCGGATCGGACTACTAGAATTATTCAAGTGATTCTTCATCATTGAGAGATCTGGCCAAAAACGATATAGTTCAGCACAATATCTCAAAAGGTTATGGATGGGTTCCGCAGAAAGTTTGTGGACAGGTTGTGGACATGTGATGACGATGAATTGATTCAATTTTGCTGAAGATTTGAGTCCGGATCCGGATACGAGAATTTTTTTAGTGATTCTTCACCATTGAGTGATGGGGCCAATAACTATGCATAGCATGATATCTCAAAAAGTTGTCGATGAGTTATGACAAAACTAGGTGGATGAGTTGGTTCGGTGACAAGAACAAGCCGATTCGGTTTTGGTGAAGCTGATCCGGATTCAAATCCGACCTATCAGTGGGATACAAAATGTTCAACATGGCGGAGGTATGCGCCCTACAGAGTGCTGTTCCATTTCGCCAAGTGCTGTTTCTGAGTGATTTTTACTTAGGAAATCTTTATATTGATGACTTCCGTCCTCTGTTTGTGTTTGTTTGTGTGTTTGTTTGTGTGTTTGTGTGTTTGTTTGTAGGCACGATAACTCGAGAACGGGAAGAGCTACCAATGTCAAATTACACCACGTGATTCAGGAGGGTGATGGCTAGCGCTGATTAGATTTTGGTCAAAATCGGTCAAAGGTCAAGGTCACAGTGAGGTCAAACATAATTCCGGAAATTCTTGTGGAGAAATGGAGTATTTTTGCTTCGGTCGACGTTACGAGTTCGTTTTAACTTCGATTTTAATTTTGTCTTCGGTTTTTGCGATCGCTTAGGACGCTTAACACTCGGTTGTCGAAATTCTGGTAAAAATCGGATGTTTTGGAGACGTTTTAAGATTGTATAAAAAATATTTCACTCGCCGCATCACGGCTCGTCACGTGGTGCAGCGCGCTTGAGCAGACACGTCGTTGAGTCACGTAAAGGTTTTGCGTGTGCGCGCTGACGGTGTTTTCGATAAGATGGTGTTTAAAAGTCATTTTTTTTTATCCCAATAAAGGTTATCGTCGCATGCTGACTCACTAAGCCGTCGGATTATGTAAAGATTGTTGGTGGATGGCCGAATATTACGTTTTGTGACTTTGATAAAATAATATTAAATAATTGCGTGGAGAAATGGAGATTTTTGCTTCGGTCGACGTTACGATTTTTGATGGTTTGGTACAGAATCATCGTAGAAACTTCTGGTTTGCGTCGCTAACTTCTCTAGAGACAGCTTTTATTAGACAAGGTCAGAGGTCAAGTTGACGATTTCGTAAGTACCAGTCTATGACTGCTTGTTACATTTGTCTGTCTGTTTGTTTATATGTGAATCACCCGCAGGTCACAATTTTAAATCGATCTTCACAAAACTTCACCACATGGTAGAGTTCATCAAAAGTAAGAAGCCGATTGTTTTTGAGGTCAGGTGAGGTCATGTCAGGTCAGGTATGGGAGGATGCACTGGAGCAGCGCATCACTGCATCCATTTTTCCGCCGGTACTCTAGAGGCCTCCGTCTGGCCATCCCCCAGGCAGATGCCTGGCCCATCCACATCTCCTTGAGGTGCCAATCAACCTGCTGCAACGAGGCACGTGGTTGGCCCGTTGGCCTCCTCCACTCACAAGGCTCCCTCACTGACAGAATCTGGGAAGCAGGATCAGTGTCAGGAAAACGAGGCACATGACCATACAGCTGCAGCTGACGCTCACGGACTATTCAGGTAACAAATCTCTGTCGTGGACCTTACTGGATGACTATTGGGAAGGACATAGATTTTTTTTCTAAGTTAATTTACAAATGTATGAACATGTCTGAAGTGCATTGCCCTTTGACCCCCCCCCCCCCCAAAGTTCCAGTGTCTCTGACCGATAGACCAAGAGATGTAAAATTTACTTGGTACTTTTAGGCCACCCTGCATTTTTTTCATTTGTATGCACACCTCATTATACGTTTTTGGCATGTCCTGGACTGTCGTGAGTATCTTGTTCGGACAACGTTTTGAATGCTCCATATATAAGGAGTGGATTTCTAAAATGTGAGTTGATGTTTGAAAAATGTTTCACGACAAACGTTTGGCGTTTTAGTTTTTCTATAGTCCATTTTTTTGGATGAACTAGTAAGACGCCCATGCCCCCACGGGATTCCAGATGGATTAGGGATGGAGGTGTCAAAGCCGTTAGTAGTCGGATTTACAAATTGCAAATTAATAGTAGGATTGCAACGATTCCATAAGCAAATGAGATATAGTATTTAACCTTTTCTTCTTTTTCTTTTTTAGATCCTCGTGGAGGATCTCTAAGTCTTACTCATGTTGTTGTTCTTGTGGACTTTTTTGTTTCACAGCCTACAGTTTTCATCGAAACTTCCTGAAACTTGGCGTACATATGTAAAAATACCCTGCGCAGACAGGAACCATCTCCGATTTTGAAAATTCCTCCGAGAAAAAAAGTTATGACGTCAAAATATCTCCGCTAATGGAAATCGCCTAAAAAATTATCTCCGAAACTAGGCAAGCTTTTTAAATTCTGTTTGCGGGAATCGAACAGTGCATTAGCAGAGATGAATTACCGCACATATGATACATCACTATGACGTCATATCAATTTTTTATGACGTCATTCCTATTTTTTGACATTTTTTGTTTCACAACCCAGAGTTTTCATCGGATCTTCGTGAAACTCGCCATGTATATGCAGAAAGCCCACGCGCAGGCAGTAACCATCTCCGATTTTGGAAAATCTTCCTAGAAAAAAAGTTGACGTCATAATATCGCCGCTAATGGAAATCGCCTATACCATTATCTCCGAAACTAGGCAAGCTGTTTGAATTTTGTTTGCGGGAATCAAGCCGGGCATTAGCACAGATATATAATTTATCGCAAACCTGATACATCACAATGACGTCATATTCGTTTTTATAACGTCATCATTCAGAGGACGAGGATCTTAGCTCATTTGAGCTTGTTTTTAACCAATGTCCAACAATAGATGGCAAACAGTTATTCAGGCTATTCACCTTATTGATATTTTCTCATGCAGCAGCATCATCATCATCATCAAAAACTAATGGACGAGCTTGTACAATTGTTGGTACATGAAGGACATACATTATGGGACAGTATTTACGTTCAGGAAAAACGTGGGAATCAAACTAGGGGTCCCAGTTAGGGTTAGTGCATGTATGTGTGTGTGTGTGTGTGTGTGTATATTTGTATGGCATCGAGGTATGCACACTCGCCTCGAAGTCATATAGCATGGGTTCGAATCCCGACCCAGCTATAAACTGTCATCCTGGTGTTCGACAGGCAGGGTGATTCATCAATGTGTGTCATCCCTCGGATGGACGTTAAACTGGATCATCTGCTATCATTAGTTGGTGGACGTTAAAGATCATCCCACGGTATCCTTCGTGAAGAGTAGGAGAGCTATCGCCCGCAGCATGGACAAATTACAAATTCCTCCCCTAACTAATGCTGGGAGAACGATGGCACATCGTCCAGCATGACCATGAATTAGGAAGAGACCGCTTTGGCAGCACCAACACTCTCGAACAGAGTACGGTACATCGAATTGGGATAAATATATACATACACCCAGCACCATGAGACATGCCCTCAAGACATGCAGAACAAAGCATGAAAATAAAAATGTTCAAATAGAACATCGAATCCTGTTATAAAACTGGTTTTTCAACATTACCTGCCAATTCCGATACCAATCCCACAATGTAATGTTTCCAGGTGAATAAGGAATGCATCCCATTCATGCCAACATGACGTCACGTCATTGCTTCAGGTGACACAATGGAAAAGACAATATAAAGCCTTATGCAAACGTCATGTCAGCTATTGAGAAATATTTTAGACAGCTGTGTTTTTACTTTAATGGCAGACCAGTCAATCCAAACCGAGTATGAAAGCTACAATGTCCCTTCTGGGTTTAAAATGAGGATCAGCGTTAAATATACTAACTTCATCACATTTGTTTAAAATTCATCTTAACACAGGTTTGAATAGCTAGTTCAAAATTGGTCACCTAATGTCAGGTAATCATTTTCCTTCGTGCAATATGTTTCTTTTTTAAATTCCCAGAAGTCGACGGTCATGGAGGCCACACAATATGGGTATACGAGTCGGGGGGTGCTGTACGAGTGACTACACATAGCTGCAGGTAGGTAGAGGGGCTAGGATATTCTCAAGGTGAGTAAGAGTTTTAAAAAAACAAACAACTCAAGTGTAGATATATTGAAGACAACATGGATGTCAATTGGCTACTGTCTTGAAGGACTGGAGGGACAGCGTGATCAGATTTTAAAGTCTTGAAGGATCATTTAAAGGCGATTTCATATGTGAGAGAAAAGGGGGACAAGAGAGTGGTGGTGAGCATCGGGCTTGAGATTTAAGGAGGATAAGATTTTGTATAATATTTCATCAGATTATGGGCAAGATTTTGTTCACATAATATCCCAGTTGATTTGCCATTAAAAATATGCAGGAGTTGAAACCTTTGGAAGAAAGAGGTGACAGTAATTCAACACCCCGAGAAAACTGCTCAGCTGGCTCACATTCTTTGGGTGGAGCATATCTTCTGGACAGGCCAAAAAAACAATCCTGTCCATCCGGTAGCCAAAGTATGTGACATTCTGCAAAGACGTGGCGTTTTGATTGGTTCAACTGAATTCCCACCTCCCGCAGACGACTAAATGCTTTTCCTAAGTGGTCCAGGTGGTCTTCCTGGTTTCTGCCTGACACAATCACTTGTATCCAGACGAGGAACTACAAATTGTGTCGATTTTATCATGTCTTCCATTAATTTCTGGGAAATCGCAAGGGCTGATGATATACCATATGGCACACGGTTGAAACGATACAAACCTTGATGCATATTAATTAGTGGGGCAACTTAGCATAACAATTGTGCATTTTGTGAGGAAAGCACCAAATTTGGCACACTAGTAGCATATCATATTATGAACAGATTTGGATAGTGGGCCATCTCAAATTCAGCCGCTGATGGCTGTGGCAGCCATTTTCCACTGCCATCAAAAATTTTGAGATGGCCCAATATCCAAATCTGTTCATAATATGATAGGCTACTAGTGTGCCAAATTTGGTGCTTTCCTCACAAAATGCACAATTGTTATGCTATATTTAGCTAAGTTGCCCCACTAAATGGAAATATAGTCCTTCGAGCCCTCCTCCAGCTCCAACTGTTGCTATGCGGCTATTTACTTCAAAACTTACACCGTCTGACCACTTCTTATCGCAGCCAATCGGTCTTCAATCCTAGGAATAGGGGACTGATCAATGACTGCTATCCAGTTGAAAGTTGACTTCGAGTCACATCATAGAAATTTTGGTGGTCTCTTTATCTTCTGACACCTCCTTTCTGTCTTTCCCTCTCTGCTCCTTCCACGCTTTATCCCCCCCCGTCCATCCCACCTACTCCTCCAAAGTTTCTGCAGTGCACACACTGTCCACCAGAAACTCCCTTCTGGTTAAACTCCCAAAATCCAAAATCACTGCTAACCTCCATTCATTTGTTCCTCTTTTTTTCTGCTTGTGGAACCAACACACCTGAAGTCTTACCCACCTAAAAGGCCTTCATCTGTAGCTTGATGGACTACCGGTTTCCACTCTGGGCTGGCACCCATGCCCCACACATTGCTCAGCTCGACGCCATAGAAACCAAGGCCTTCAATATTACCAGAATGTCCCACGAGGAAGCAGAGTCTATGGGCCTATCACTTTCCCATCGCAAACAGGTCGGTAGTCTCTCCGTCTTCTCGCACCTCCACTCTGATCTTGCACCCTCTGCCCTTTCAGTGCTTTGTCCCCCCCCAACCCCACCCCACCCACGTTTATGCAGGGCACATGTGGTCTACCATTAACCTCCTTTTGGGGAAACTCCCAAAATCCCAAATCACTGCTCACCTCCACTCATTTGTTCTTGTTTTTTTACCCCCACCTGTGGAACAAACTTCCATACTCTCTTCAATCTAATTCTTCACTCCAAGTCTTTAAGACAGCTGTTCACCATCTCAGATCATCCCCCATCCAAAACCATGATCCTATCTATACCCATTAACCCCATCTCCCCAAACCCAAGCCTACCTCTTTCCAAATTTCCAGTTTTTTCTTCCTGAGAGTTTGCTTCTGTGTCCATTTTGTCTACCCCATGCATCCTCCCCCACCCTTCATTCTTCCCCACATCCCTTATTTGTCCAAGTCTCCCTTATTTTGTCCCTCAACCCTACTGTTGATGTGTCCCCCCCTCTTTTTCTGCTGTTCCTTTTACTCTGGTCTTCCACGAGCCTCGACTTTGTATACAAGAAAGAAATCTCCACATATCTGAAGACAGCCATCAGCTTTCAGAAGTGGGACCACTGGAAATGGCCATTCTGAAAAATTGGTTCTCTCAATCATTCAGGCCTTGCCTTCAGGAATTCAGGGCTTGCTCCTTCCTTAATACATTTAACCTGCCATATTCTAGTACTAAACAAGTACTTATATTCTCTCACCAGGCTTGCCACAAGGCCTTGCCCTTGGTCCCTTCCCCTCCCCCTTGGCTGCAACTGTTTGATATTTAACCAATTCGATCTCAAGTTCTCCAGCCAGTTCCTGCCCATCAGGCTAAGGCCTGTTTTGGTTACAACCACTCAAAATATTTTGCTGCTCCTGAAACACCACTGCAACATCAACTTTGCTAACTACAGGGAATTGCTAACCTGTAAGCATGAACATGTTAATTACTCAGTGACATGGTAGCAAGATCTAGGCTTCTCTGCGAGTGAGTTAAATACTTACTTGTTGACCACAGAGCATCATTGTAGATACAAAGCTCCCAGCACATGATTTATGATTGATGACCTCATACTCCACCTTACTCAGCCCCTAAGTGACCTCTGATGGTTGGATGCTTTCGACGTTACCCTTTTCAGACAACAAGTGTTCCACCTCTGACTGTTGATGTGGTCTTGGCTTGCCACCCTGTACGACAGTAGGTCTAAGTTATACAGCGTCGTGCAATGTGTCCCATTTTATTGGAGACACTTCTCATTTCAAAATCTGCAGATTTCTGGGACATGTCTGGGCACCTCCATACTTCTAGCTACCTATTCTCAGTCGGCAGAATGTGATCCTTCTACAGGAATGCTTCCCGAAGCCATCTTTTTGAGACCTGCATCCGATGAATGATTCAACACCCCTCTGCTCTAATATACAGTATATGTAACAGGGTTAGGCTGCTTTTGTTAACCACATCACAAAAGGCTGTTTTTTCATGCGTAATCCAATATATAAAGCTCCTTCTAACCACTGACTGATTGACTGATATTAAAGATCGGGACCTTCCGGGTGACATAAAAAGCTGAAATTTTGCGTGCACATGGACATCGAAGCAGACACACCGGAAAAAAAACAACAAAATCACAGAATCGTCGAAAAGCATCCGTCAACCAAAATATCAATAAATGAAAATAAATTAATGAAAAAAAAAATCAAATCCAGGTGACGGGTGAGCGATCCGAGACAATGGGGAAGCATGGTTCGTACGCCTACACAATGTGTGCCCCGCTAGTATAAAATATTCTTGATCCAATATCATCAAGCAAAAAGCTGGAGTTGCGAACAAACCTGCAGGTGATCAACGTCTATAGTTACACTCTATTTTGCCAGCTGGGCCTTTGGGGGCAAAGTAAATGTAATTACGTATAAGAAACCACATTTTTCTTGAATATTTCTTGGATTGAGTGAAGGATGTCTACTCGAAAGAACGTGAACTCCGGATTGAGAACAGCATTCCTGAAACTCTCTGATCAGTTGACTTTCGGATCACATAACCAGGAACACTCAAAACTCTCACACTCTACACAAAGTCAGCGAAATGCACCACTTCAAGCTGTTCACGACAAGCAACGTTGTTCATGTGTTACCGAATATGGGGAACAGCTTAAGCTGGATCAGCTCCAACTTCCTGCCTAATGTCTGGAGGCCAAGTAGTCGCTCTGTACAAAGACCACCCAATGACAAAAATCGAGTTTTTGATATTGACATCATTGGCAGTCGATTGGATGAATATTCTAATTAAACAGCTGAGCTCCAATGCTCCGCTAACGTATTGGAGATGTTATAAATGGAGGGGGGGGAAGGGATTTGTGAGCAAATCACTGAGGTTGCAAACAGCAAACAAAACAGGTACAATTCGGCAGCAGTTGTGAAGAACAAGTATAAATGCAATCAGGTGTGGACGCACGTATGCTGTGTATGTGCAGCAATTCATCCCTGGCATGTAAATCCAGGGAACGGTGCACTGTTTCTTTAAATCAAGTGCTGATCAAGCTCATGAATATACTTCTTGCTCCATCTGGGATTAATATTTTGAGCAGAATGACATCAATACCTGGGGTTGCTCCATCCCCATCCTTCCCTCCAGGGCATCGTGCAGGCGGTTCACCACCACCTCATGCCACCCCCCCTTATCCTTACCCACGATGTTTTCGACCCCTATTAACCCGACCTAACCAAACCCAACCCTCTTACGTCTAGCTCACTGTTTTGACTCCGCTCCTCTCTCCGCTCCTTTTATATAATATGTTGTTTTTGGGAGTCGTGTATTTTCACAGGAGGCTGTATGATCAGTGTCCCGTGCTTGCAGCATAGCTTTCCTCCTCGGTGTAACAAATGGACAGAGAGGGGATTCTATTCACTCACGGATACGCTTCAGCGGTGAGGTTTGAGTTGAATCTTCATCTGTCCCTCCACTATCTTGCAGCATGTAGTCATCTCTGGACACAGTTTCTGCTGAGACAGACCACCACACATGTCACTTGAAGTATGTCCATCCGTTCATTCGTATTACATTTTGGGGAAATCATCAGAATGTTAAATCATTAAATACATGCTGAAAAGGTGATTTTCGTTCTCAGAACACAATGTTAATATAACACACTAATATTCCGGTTTGTGCACTGAAAGATGAAATGATTCAGAACACCTTCCGATGATCAAATGAAAACTGTGATGAGTAACCAGATGTTGCTGGTTCGACCTACATAACCGAATTATGGCCATTCACCTGTGACGTGTGAACACCTGGGTGTGTGAATCTGTTTATAGCGTGGAGCCGCAGCCCACACATCACCCACACCATGAAATAGCAGCAAGTAGTGTCACTTGGTGTCAGGGAACACCTGAGAAGAACAGACTAGATTTGTTCAGGATGCAAGGGTTAACTTGCCTACTCTTCGTGAAAGACACCTTTTGGTGGTTAACGTCCAACAACTAATGCCAGCAGACGGGACGCCCAGTTTAACATCCATCTGAAGCACGGTGCACTTTGCGATCCAACGCTCTGTCAGTGAAACACCAATCCAACAGTTTATAGGTTGAGCCGGGAATCGAACCCAGAATAGACGGCTCAAAGATACCTCTGCACCGTCCTGCCAGACATTGACCATATATCTGCGGTTATTACGATGAAAATTGTTCTTCAATCTTCAAGCTTATGTAAAGTAAGTTGTAAGTTTCCTTCATTCCAGCTAAAAAACAAACACCAGGGATTCAAACCTTAAAACTGATTCTCCCCACCCAAGTGGAGTTATGCTGTGGACTGTCACAATGTCGAGCCATCACCGGTGTTCGAAAACAGAGAAGTCTTTGTGGTTCTTTTTTTTTCTTCTTTCCAGCACAACATAAGTTGCTAATATGTTTGTGCCCAGTCAGCAAATCATAATGACGTAGATGCGAATGAGGTATTTCAGTTCTCAGAAGACACGTTCAGTAACTGTGCAAAGCAGGTCTCGACTCGAAAGCGATGGCTGGATGGAGTCATGCTCGACCAGGTTTGCATGGAGTCTGGCTGCGCTGTGCTCTCTGGATTATGGCAGGAAATTCCTGTCTGTATGACTCATACTTATGGAGAAATCAAAGTCAGTCTTCACAAAAGAGCACCAAAAACTGAACAGACTAATAAGAGGCTGTTATTGAAAGGTTGTTTAATTACCACCTCTTCAATCCCCCCCCCCACCGCACACACACACACACAACAGTTGCCTCGCCATATATGAGACACTCAATTTGAAGCCATTGAAGAGCCGCACAGCTCTTGTAACATTTCAACAGAAATGGTCGAAGCACGTCTGTGACCTGCACGTCTGTGGCCTGCAAACCAGGAATGCTTACTGCTGGCTCAATACGGCCCCGGCTTCTCTGACGCACCAGTGGCAATTAACCCTCCCCTGACATTCCAAATTCCTCCAGCCCCTCCATATGGTATGTTTTAACTCATTTCAGAGGTGAAGTTTCAAGTTCACGTAAACAACTATTTCTTAATAAAAATCAAATGTCTTCACATCCAGGGTCTACTACAAACACAATTTTGGTTCAACGGATTTTTTTTTTTCTTGCATAAGTGTCTAATGCCGGTATAGCAACTTGTACGTGCACCGAATGAAGACAAATGGCATTAGGCGACAAGGTGTTTTTTTAACATAAGGAAGTCCAAGGAGACGCGCAAGGAACACCTCAGGCATGCCTGAGATGTATCCTTCCCCCCAATACTCCCACCGATTGGATGTAGTGCTAATCATATATCTGATCTGACATATTCCGTCTCATGACGCTGGATTATTGTTCGAGCATCAAGTCAATGTAATTATGGACAAACAGAAGTCTCCTCTCTGTGCCTATAAGTCAGGTAAGTGCAGGAATTTGGAATATGGCCAGGGTACTGGCACACAATGGCATGTTCTTTTGGGAACCTTTGATGTTTTGCACTTTTTATGTTCCAATCCTAAGGATGTTGTGCTGTGCAACGCAGTGTGCCCCTGCTGGCACATCACCGTAACCACAGTTCAACACCATCAGGGATTGAACACAGACTAGATGTCTCATGATGAACACGCTATCTAGTGAGCTATCCTGCCACCCCTAAAAGGATATTAGGAGATATCAGTGGACTTTTACATGAAAACTACAGGTATTGGAGGACATGACATTTCTACACTGGACCTGGTAATCAATTTTCAGCATCAATGAGTCGATTGTTCAAAAAGTAACAACATAAAGGGCAACCCAAGAGCTCATCTTGCTTGGTTTTTAAAGGTATTCACAGATCATTAGGGAGTTTCACAAGAATAGCTAAATATCAATAATAATTTATGGCTCCTTTTGACGTAACGAAAACTCAAGACCAATTAATTATTTTGTATTTTACAATTTCATCAAAACAAGTCATCCTAATCAAAAAGGTTTTTTTTGTACACTCTACTAATAATATAAGCTCTTTGATCGCTGCTCGGTGAACATATCATTAATGAACTTAAAGGAAAAAAATGTCCAATCGGAGCACAACTTCAGGTCAGGTGATTTGATGTTTTTGTTCAAGTGAAAGAAAATTGTGCATCGAGTCAGCATTGGAGTTAACTGAGGAAATGTTCTGTAATAAGTCGTTTAGACACAGAAAAACACTTCATATAGCCGATGAGTTATTGCTCCGTTTCTAGGAATCAAGTTATTTTCTAAAAACAATGAACATTTCTACCAATATCCATGTATGCCTCTATCGCCAATGCTTCGACAACGACTCTACTACTACTACTACTACTACTACTATTCCACATTTCCAAATATAGGGGGTAGCAGCCTCCCTTGGGGTTCGGTGGGGGGGTTGACCTTTTTGCACTTTGTTTTCTTGGAACAGGGGGAACGCGAGGTTCTGGTAGGAATTTGGAATTTATTTTGTCCGTGGTACCAGCTCACCTACTTTTCAAGAACGACACCTGATAAATGTGTCTTGGAGACCAGTTCAAGGAAAGGCTGGGACTGGGAGATTACTTCATCCCTGACCAGTCTGTTGGGGGTTATTTATTTATTTATGTTTTTCTCCTGACGTCCCAATAAGCAAAATGGTGGTTCACCTGAGCTTCTGGAAGTTCACAAATCACATCCTTAAATGGGTACCCAAACGCTCACACCACCTCGACGCTAATATATCCCTTGATACCCGACAAAATAGACATGATGCGTTTGTTTCCGATTTCTGAATTATAAAGTAGGTAAATTTTGCGATTAAAAGCCGAAATCTTGCTCTTCAGATTGCCGTGATGTCACATCAGGAAGTCGACAGTCATATCCGTACTTTCTCCGGGTTACGTCGCCGTACGATTTAACTCAAACGGTGAATAATTTTTTGATTTTCCACAAATATGCTGAGTCGATGCATCCTTGGTGGTTATAGTAATACAAACTGAGATGGTTTCATGCTACACCAATGGCCGAAACACCCCAAGTTTGCCAGAAATTTGGACGAGGTTTGTCTGCCATACCCGAGTGTGGATCGGGCCTACAAAATGTTCGCTTTTGGGCTCGGAACATTTTACAGAACACTGTTATGAAACAACAGAGATAGCTAGGTCTTGTGGTTATCCGCCATGATTCAGAGAGGATGCCATACCCACAATTAAGCAGAAGAAACAGCCGTCGCTTGAAACTGTATCACCATCTCTACTCAGCTCCCACCATATGTACACGGGCAATTTGAGCGGTGAATCAAACACCTGTTGCCATTGCCCGGCAGTTACCACAAGAGCAGCTGAAAATAATTATCTATTATCAACACAAATTTCTGCAAAACAAATGAACTACGATCTATTTATAGTGGAGAGAAAGTATGGATGTATCATCGTCTACTCATCTGAGAGTATTTGAACCAGGACACTAAAACATTCAGGTTCCCCCCCCCCACCACCCCCCTTCCATCAAACATCACCCCCACAATACCCACCACCATTCTACACCCCTCCCCCCTCTACATCCCGTAACATTCAAGACACCTGGTCACCCTGGTCAGCAGTCATTGCCCCGAGCAGAGCTGAAGGACAAAATAGAGGGACACTTGGACAAATAAGGGATGTAGGGAGGAATTAGGGGTCGGGGAGGACACACAGGGTGGACAAGATAGACACAGGAGCAAACTCTCAGGAAGGAATAACTGGAAATTTGGAATGATGTGGCCTTGGAGGTGGTAAGATGGGATTAATGGAAGTAGAGAAGATCACCGTTTTGGATGGGGATGATCTGAAGTGGTTGTAAACAGCTGTCTTAAAGACATTCTTGATTCTTGGCATTGTGGTAGCAGCCAGTGGCAGCCAGTGGCAGCCAGTGAATTTGAAGCCTTCATGGCTAAAGATGTCTTTTCTTATTATCATGGCAACTTTGGCCAAGGTAACAGCATCTTCGGATAAACCTCGCTTCTTCAGAGCTTCCTTTAATATGTTTTTCACTCCTTTGAAAATAAGAACAGTGTTTCTCCCCCTGTACCGTTCTTGTACCTCTGGGAACAAAGTGCATCTTCCGCATGGTCCTGTTGACCAGTTACTCTTGACAACTTGGTCCTCAAGAAGATTTACATATACAGAGTGTGTGGAGTTTAGACAGCTTGAAGAGGAGAGTTCAAGCTCTTCTTTGCTTTCATCAGCTTAGAATGTTAAATTTCATACGGCAGGATCTGTGCCAAGATGCACAACGAGTTGCAAAATTGTCAGCACTTTCATCACTCCAAAAATAGTGTTTAGTTGGGAGTACACAATGTCCTGGAACTGTTGTACACTTGTCGGAAATGATGTGTAGGCATCTTTCTTCTGACGACTTGTTTCAGGACTCTGCAACAGGCATTTCAATGGCTCAAAGGTACGATGCTGGCAAATGATGCAGTGAGTCCAGTGGAGCTAGCTCCACGCTGTGTGGTCACAAGCTAGAAATACACTAAAAGTGCATGTCTATTTGAATATTGCACATGAAAAGTCATTTTGAGATCAAGTTAGTGCAATATTAGCTCTCGCTAATATTTTAAGCACTTGTGGTGTTGCATGCAACAAATCCGATTCAGTGGTCTCAATAACACAATTTGGCTTTCTTACGGACCCATAGAACCTGAGAAAATTCATATTTTATCATGTTTGTCGGCCATCTTCGATTTTCGTGTTTTACCTGGACTCAAAAAACAAAAAGTCAAGAAGGCCCCTCGCCTGGATTAATCAGTCACCTTTAAGGGAGAATCATGCCAAATTTGGCACTTTGTCCTCCTTGTAACGCAAAGGGCTTGGCTCGATATCTTGAAAAAGAACTTGGCTTTGTAATCTTGAAAAAGAATGCAAAGCCACTTCAATAAAAGAAGCTTGGCTTGATCGAATATTATCTGGTGGCAACGAGCCTTGGAGGCCAGTTTGGGGATGTGTTCTGCCTTGGAAAGTGATGGCTGATGGTCAGGCTGTGGAGCTCCAGAGTGCACTTAGGGTTAAAGTTTATTGTCTTAAAAGATAAGGGATTAGCCAGTTGGCCTTTATGGTGGGACAAAGTGAGGATGTTGGACATCCCAGCATTGAAGGACATATTACAGGTATTTTACCAGTTCCTTTCCTTCAGCAATCAGGAATACATCTCTGGCCTGTCCATCACTGGGATTTGGTACAGTATATTATGAGGTCCATAAAGTTGTAATTCATCTGAAAACTGGGAGGGGACATTTTGAAAGGATGAAGCGGGGTTATTTATGTACATCAAGAACAGAGTGGGGTCCAAGATACTGTCTTAAGGAACAGCATGAGCTTCCGCTGGAGGAGCAGAAGAGATGCCACCGCAAGCAACAAACTACCTGTGTGTGAAGCCATCCAATCGAGGAGAAGAGAATCCTCAACATCCTTCTCAGACAACTTGCATGGTGAGCAAGGTAGAGCACCCTTCAGTGTCAAAAGTTCAGGTGATGTTCAATGACATTGTAGTGACTTTTAGTTGACATTCAGGGCATTCAACCATTACTGAGATAGCAGGAAAAGCATATCAAAGTTGGAGTGTTCAGATAAAAACCGAATTGGTGCTTCGATATCAGAGTTTGAGACGAGAAGAAATCTTAAGTGCTTTCTTTTCAAAATTTTGGGACTGTGCCGGCGTTGGTAAATCGAGACTCTAATGAGTATGATGACAGCTTATTAACCATCATGTAAGAAATTCCCCCTTAAGAGATCATGACACTCTTTCCTTAGCAATTCCTTCCATGATGCACTCCACAGCTACTGCAGGGATGAGGTCAGTTGGTAGTCGGCTCACTTTTGAACCATCTACTTCTGAGATTGATGGCTGGCAGAGATGTATCCGAAAAAAAAAAGTCACCATTTTGGTGTGGAGCCAACTCGAATCGGAAAGTTGGGGAGGGCTGCATTGTCTACTGGACCGTACTTCAGAGAAAACATTAAGCTGGTTGTTCTATTTACCATGATATAGACATACTGTAAGACTTTCTGAAATATGCTCACCAAAATGGGCCTTTGGGAAACTACCTAAAATATACGAAGAAATCGTTTATGGAAATGAAGTAGAATTGTGACATGGATGTTGAAGAAGTTTGGTAAAGGAGATGTGTATGGGACGAAGGTTTAAAGCCACCTATTGTATCTCAGTTTCGTCACACATTCTTCGATTCCCTTCAATCATGAGGTAGCCTACGTGAAAATCGAATGCCGCAGACATGGGCATTTTGCGCTTCCAATTACACGAAGTAGCATCACGGACTCAAGGATGCAAACTGCAGCGAAAC
>CM068965.1:49768590-49778712 GCA_035128595.1 Eptatretus atami | reverse complement strand
CGAGGAAGCAGTGGGCCGTCTCGCTTGATCGCCGGGAATTTACAGATCGCCGGCCGGTAAGTCCGGTCGACGGTCCTGGTAGTTTTAGGACCGAAATACGCCAATGGGAGATCACGTGGGGTAGGGTTAATTGCCAACTTCAACTTACCTAAGTAACCACGTGATCCAGCTACGGGGTACTTCACTCTGGCGTAACTCGTTCGGAAGCGAGCCGCTTAAGCGGCCCGTCCCGTGTGCGTAGCCGAGCGGTGATATCGCCGAATTCCGCCGGCCCATTATTTTGGGACCCTGGCAATGGTCCACTAATCCCTCACACGCACGACAGGCTCAGCCAATGAAGGAACGACACGGCGACTGAGTACATTTAACAATGGGGTTTTATTACAAATAATGAGGGAATTGTTAGGAGCACGCAAGGAAGATTTATACAAATACAATAAATGCAATGCAATCATTTACAGAACACAAAGCACTTAACAGTTCTCTACTTGTTAGACGGGCCCACGGACACACATACGCACACACACACCCAAGAAATGTGGCTGATGCCTTTAATAAGGACTCAGCTCGGAGGGACAGATGAGCTGAAACCCAGAACCTATCTCGAACCTCTCCACCCGTGTGGTCTTCAAGCTGTTCGGACCGGGCTCCAGCAGGCGAGCTGGATCCAATCGCCGTGGAGCCGCGATCCTTCCGAGCTCCAGCGGATCCCTCGCGCTCCGGACCACGTGCTGGTGAGACGAAACACCGAGCCTCCCGAAGATGCGTCGCTTTCCAAGTAGAGCAGCCGAACCAAGATGAGGCCAGAAGCAGAACAAAGGCCGAACCAAGATAACTCAGAATCAGCACGACCTTTGAACCACCGACTGCACAGCCAACTCGAAGAAGCACCAGCAGAACAACAACCTCAACCAGCTTGAGCCCTTGAACCAGGCGACACTCCTCGACCACCAGCCGAAGAGAACCACGACAACAACCAGCCACAACCCCCTCTTCGATGAACAAACCAAACAAGACCCCGAGAACCCACTCGAGCCAAGCAGAGTGTACCTTTTTTAGTCCTATCGGCCTCCTCCCCGCTCCGGCGGACTGCATGCCCTCGTGCTCCATCCCCGCTCAACCGCGGGTGGGAGGGAGTTGTTTACGTCATTGCATCACGGAGGGAGGGTTCTCTCCTCTTTGCAGAGGAGGGGGAGGGTCGTTCTTCTTTGTGTTTGATCGAACCAATATTAAAATGAATCACAGCGCATTTAATCGATTTTACCCATTAAACAATGGAAGGTGAGCATTTATGAACTGTACTTATCGAGATAACCGAGCTAAAGGACCTGAATGATGAGTGCGATAATGGTTTCCAGATTCGCAACAATAGGTAAGCGGTTTCAGATACATTTCTTTTAGTATACTCCTTCAATCAAATGTGTGACATTTTAGTGTAAACTTTAACAACACTGCCTATTGATGAATAACTAAAGTTTTGCGTCAATTGGTTAGGCGTTTTGAGGACTTTTTTTTAAGTTTGAGGGTAAATCCAATATGGCTGCCAGACAAATGACCTATGATGTCATAGTTATCAAACTTTATTCCCATGGCAAATTGATCATTTGTGTGGAGTTTCACTTCAATCTCAAGCAGCTCTGGAGAAGACAAATTTAGGACTTATTCTTCAAAAAAATCATGGCTGCCAAACCACATGACAAACGACAACATAAATTTAATATTTCAATACAATTGCTTATATATTGTGCACTAGCAAATTCAACTCATCGCTTTGCTGATGGGATATTAAGGATCCATCCATTGGGACCATACTCTGTACAGACGTTGTCTGCCGAAGCAGTCTCCTGGGCTATTAGGCACAATCTGGGAGGTTGTACTCTACGACAGGAAAACTCGAATGGCTCATATTCATCCTCTCTAACCAGCCACAACCCCCTCTTCCGATGAACAAACTCAAACAAGACCCCCGAGAACCCACTCGAGCCAAGCAGAGTGTACCTTTTTTAGTCCTATCGGCCTCCTCCCCCGCTCCCGGCGTGACTCATGCCCTCGTGCTCCATCCCCCGCTCAACCGCGGGTGGGAGGGAGTTTGTTACGTCATTGCATCAACGGGACGGGAGGGTTTCTCTTCCTCTTTGCAGAGGAGGGGAGGTCGTTTTCTTTGTGTTCTGATCGAACCCAACTATTAAAATGAATCACAGCGCATTAATCGATTTTACCCATTAAACAATGGAAGGTGAGCTATTATGGAACATGTACTTATCGAGATAACCGAGCTAAAGGACCTGAATGATGAGTGCGATAATGGTTTCCAGATTCGCAACAATAGGTAAGCGGTTTCAGATACATTTCTTTTTAGTATACTCCTTCAATCAAATGTGGTGACATTTTAGTGATAAAACTTTAATCAGCATGCCTAATTGATGACATAACTAAAGTTTTGCGTCAATTGGTTAGGCGTTTTGAGAGACCTTTTTTTTTAATGTTTGAGGGTAAATCCAATATGGCTGCCAGACAAAGTGACCTATGATGTCATAGTTATCAAACTTTATTCCCCATGGCAAATTGATCATTTGTGTGGAGTTTCACTTCAATCTCAAGCAGCTCTGGAGAAGACAAAATTTAGGACTTATTCTTCAAAAAAATCATGGCTGCCAAACCACATGACAAACGACAACATAAATTTAATATTTCAATACAATTGGCTTATATATTGTGCACTAGCAAATTCAACTCATCGCTTTGCTGATGGGATATTAAGGATCCATCCATTGGGACCATACTCTGTACAGACGTTGGTGCTGCCGAAGCAGTCTCCTGGGCTATTAGGCACAATCCTGGGGAGGTTGGTACTCTGACACAGGAAACTCGAATGGCTCAATCATTCCAGCAAGCTCGTACTCATTTTGTCGACCTCGGAAGAATGACAGGCTGAGTCAACCATCCATCCATCGGGACCATACTCTGTGCAGAGCGTTGGTGCTGCTTAAGCAGTCTCTTGGGCTATTGGACGCAATCCTGGATGGGTCGCCACTCCGACAGAGGATACCAGCAAGCTGGCACTAATTTTGCCGATCTTCGAAGGATGACAGGCAGAGTCAACCCCACCTGGTATTAATTCAACAGCCGACAGATTGACACCATGACCCAATCCCAAGTCTCCACCCACAAAACATAAGCCAACACCAGGCAATATTAAGGATGGGGGGAGAGAAGAAGAGGAGGGAGAGAGAGGAGGGGAGGAAATGAAGGGAGAGGAGGAGAGGGAGGAAAGGGAGGGGAAGCTAGGAGTGGTGAAGAAGTGGGGGGGGGAAGCGATGCTGCCACCAAACATTGCTGTACACTGCGGAGGAGAGTGCGAGGAGGGTGAGATTGAGATTTGACTTTTGTATACTTTTATTATAAAGGTATCAAAACACACCAGAAAACACACACACCATTAAAACACAAACCCAAAATAAATCTGACAGCAAAATTCAATTCAACAAAAACAATGCAAAGAAGAAAAAGAGCGATCAGAGATTGCAGACGCTCGCCAGGACTTGTTTTGTGTGGTGTGTTGTCTGGCGTTTGTGTAGTTTTGTGTGGTGTATTTTGTACTGGTGTGTTACATAATTAATAATAGAGATAATTAGAACTGCCACTTTATAACTGCTGGCAGCGATGAACGGGTACCAAGACGTCCCGGTTTGATGCAACCCCGCTTTGATCGGACACCTGACCCTGACCCATGATGTTTATTATTATTCAATTGAATTCAGAACGGGATTAAAATAAATTCAATTCAGATCAAATGGAAGACCAAATAGGTACAGTCCTGCATTGGAGTGTCTCAATACGACAAGCGGTTGAGGAGTCAACAGAAAGCACCCAAACAAGCAAAAAGCAAAGATGAAGTCATCAGGAGGAACCTGGATATAATTCACATTTCAGCTGCTACTACTCTACCCTCAAACCCACCCAGGCATAGCAAAGTGAGCCTTAGTCAAAAAAAATTCAAAAAAACAAAAAAACCCACATCAAAAAAATTTCATAGTTTTGCCTGCCAGACCATGTATCCGATAAAGTTGAAATTTAAAACCTGTATTCCTCATCACTACTAGATCACAATTGTGAAGTTTTACATTGATTAATTAAGCGGTTACAGAGAAAGCATCATTTAATATTTTCTTTCAATCCAATATGGCTGCCAAACCGTGTGGCTTATCAATTATTCCTGAACACCTTTGTACACGAATGCCTTGGAGAACATTTGTGTGAAGTTTCCCCTCGATCTGTCCAGCTATTCTGGAGAAGAAGATTTTTTTTATATGTTTTAGGGTAAATCCAACATGGCTGCCAAACCATGGTGACCTATGACGTCATATGCGTGAACCTTTTGTTCCTCATGGATAGGCGGTCATACGTGTAAAGTTTCGCCTCGATCTGTTCAGCCATTTCAGAGAAGATTTTTGAAGGTTTTAAAAAAACAAACAAACAATATGGCTGCCGAATTACATGACTGATGATGTCATAAAAAAAAAAATTGTGTACCATTTTATCCCTAGATGACAATCAAAAATTTTCATACTGGTTATATGTAGCGTTCTACATATGCAATGACATCATAACGAAGGCACCTATGATGCCATAAAAAAAAATCACACTCATTCCCCATGAGGAATACTTGTGTGCCAAGTTTCAATATTTTCCTTGGTGCGGTTTGAGATACAAAGGTCCAAAGTTTTTCCGTTTTTCCAGCATGGCTGCCACACCACGTGACCTATAACGTCATAATTATCATTGAAACATTCTACATGAGTAGTTGCAGCAATGTTGAAAACTTCGTCTCAATCCAACAAGCGGTTGCAGAGAAAAACACAAGTTCTGTGCGGACAAACAAACGAACAAACGGACTCAAACGCGATACCCTCTCCTTTGGCGAGGGTAACAAGGACGTACGTCCATGTCAACCACACCACCGAATAATACACAAATGCAGAACTATGTGAAAGTATTTTCCACTTTTATGAAAATGATATTGCATCACAAAAAAATTACTTCAAAACCTCATCAGTGTAGAACAGATCACACGCACCGTCCAGGCTCAAAAGATAAGCCTGCTCAAATTTTAACGATGCCGAAACCATTCCTTTAAAGCAGAAAAGCACATTTGCATTTTTTTCCTCTTCAATTTTGCTTTCCTGGTTTTATAAATTGTCAGTTTAGCAATGCCCAACAGGAGAGACAAAAACGGGAGTACTGGCTTACTCTTAGAACTCCCTTCAATCCCATAAATAAAGACTGGAAAAGAAAAAAACAAAATTAAATTTTAAAAATAACTGTTGAAGGAAAACAAAAAGGGGTACTGTGTTGATACTGGATCATATATCATGATCCTGGGCAAGCTTCCTGTTGTTATGGGTTTCTTTTTTTTGTAAAAACCAGGTATACACGCCTCGAAACATAGTCGTAGTCCTGGTGGACCATGCAGGAGGCAGGAATTAAGCATTCAGCTGCAATGGTGGATAAACTTTGTGAAAGATACTGCAGCATTGTGATCATGTACCAGTGAGTACTAGCAGATGGAATAGTGAACTTAAACCTATTTTAAAAACGGACACTAGACAGCATACTTTGTGACGAAACATGTTACTGGATCTGCACCAGAATAGTCATTTAAGCACACTCCAGGACCACTACCAACTGAGCTTTCCTGCACTCCAAATGTGAGGAAGAAAACAACAACCATAGTAATTAAACATTAGAAATCTAGGAAGTCACCCTTGCTTTGGCTTAAGGTTTTGCATTTCAACGTTTATTACCTCCGCCACCGAAGGTTTTGCCCCTGTCTGTCTGTCTGCTTGTTTGTCTGTGAACAGGATATCTCAAAACGTTTTGGACGGATTGGACGAAATTTTGGTGGACAGGTTGGGTGTGTGACTCGGAAGACTTGATTCGATTTTGATGAAGATCCAAATGTTTTTAATTTTCTGAGTTATTCTTCACCATTGAGAGATGGGACCAAAAACGATATATAGAACGACATCTCAAAAATATATATTGATGAGTTCAAAAAGATGACAAAGCTTGGTGGATGAGTTGGGTAGGTGACGAGAACAAGTCGATTAGATTATGGTTCAGGTCCGGATGCAGACCCGACCTATCAGTGCGATACAAAACATAAATGCTTCAGCCTGACAGAGGTTTGCGCACTTTCCGAGTGCCGTTCTAGTTGTTTCAGTGAAAGGGTGACTCTCACTTTTATAGTAAAACTTCATGAATTCACTTCTCCCTTAATCGAACGATCTCATGCACGACTCAAGGCAAACCGCCAATGGATGTATTGTTCTGCATATACACAATAATACAATCAACACAATCAAAGGAGCTGGCGTATATCTGTGCGTGCATGCCTGCATGCGTGTGTTATTAATTACTCTTTAGAACTCTTTACAATTACCCTTGAGAAACCTTTTGAATTACCCTTGAGAAACCTTTAGAATCCCTTCTCTGAAGCAGCGCTTTTACTGCAAGGGTTACGCAGGTTTAATATCATTTCTGACTATTTTCTCTTAAAATTGTGACGGCTTTCTGTGAAGTCAGTGATAACATGATAGGGGAGGAGGAAGCATTAAATATTCCGCTGTTTTAATGTGGGAATGCCCGTTTGCTTTTATGAGCAGAAGGAGCCTGGATATTGGCTTAGCGTTAGGGTGGCTGGCCTGGGACCTTAGAGTCCAGAAGTTTGAGCCCCTGTCGGCCATTGAATTAAAACCAGGAAAGGTTGACTCAGCCTGTCATCCTTCCGAGGTTGGCAAAATGAGTTCTAGTGTATTGGTATTGGAGGCAATGCATCAGTAGCACAACCGCACCCTCAGTCAATGGTGCTACCCCCAGCCTTGTGTTGCACATGAAGGAGGCTACCAGGAGGGTGAGAGTAGAGATGGAACAACTTTGGAAGGGGGTGGGGGTTTTGAAGCCTCAAGTGTGGGGAAGGGATCGATGCCTTCGGGTTAGGAGAGGAAGGGTGAGGACTTGGGCTGGAGGTGGTGGGGGGAGAGCAAAGTTGGGACAGAGTTGGGAGGGGGAGGCTGAGGCTTTTTTGTTGAATTGTCTGAGGTGTGTGTGTGTGTGTGTGTGTGTGTGTGTGTGTGTGTGTGTGTGTGTGTGTGTTGTTGGTGTTTTAAAATCATTCCCATTGCTCCAATTACCACTGGTACAATTTCGGCACTCTTTAGCTTCCAGGGTCTTTTCACTTCAATTTTTGAGATCTTGGTATTCGGTCATTTTCATAATTTCTGTTATTTAGACCAAAATTGCTGGGTGCTGACACCTCAATTAGCAATGCCTTCTTATCTTTTTTGTACCAAGGTACTATGTCCAGTCGCAATGCTTCGTTTTCTATGTTCATGCTCGATGGGATCATCAGGTCGTATGTGAGCATTACTTCCTTGTTTTCAGCGATTGCTTTTAGTTCATGTTTCCATGAGTTTTCTGGAACTGGGATATTTAATTGCAGATATGCCAGTGGATTACTCTATAAACTCTGTTGTGTCTTTGTGTGTACAGCTGTTCTGACATGAGCTTTTTTTGCCATCCCAATAGGAGGTGGCTCGTACTTTCTGTTTCTACCTTGCAAAACCTACACCTGTTCTATTGACTCAGTCCCGCCATTTTCTTAAAGCCGTTGACGTAGCGTCCTTTGTTGTGGGCATTATTAATTATGATTCGTTCTCCATCCCAATTAACCAGACCTCTTCTTAACCATTCCAATGAGCCTTCTTTGTCTGTGCACAATCTGTCCAACTCTTTTTTTTATATATATACCTTCTTGCTCTTTTATCGTTTTACCAGTTGTCAGTGTATATCTATTGATATTTCGTTTTATATTTTTATTTTGTCTTTTTTGCTATCATTGGGGCTCTATTTGTTGCTGTTTCAGTTTCATATGTGACATTTTCCATTTCCACCTGTGTTCGGAAATGTTTTGCTTGGTGAGTTAGGGATACCTTCTCTGGTTTGTTATCTTCATGTTTGCATACAAATTGAATCCGGTTGTTTGTTCAACTATTCACAAACTCAGCCAATCCTTCATTGTGTGCACTTGGTTGAGCTCAATCAGACCGCTGCTGCCTCCTTCTCGTTTCGGCAGGTACATTAATTAATAGGATCCACTGATTTTTGCAGAACATTTTGTGGATACTGAGGAGTTTCCTTGCTTTGCTATCTAGTTTGTTGATTTCCACTTGTGGCCAGTTCATTATTCCATAGCTGTACTGGAATACTGGTATTGTGAGTTAGTTAATGGCTTTGATTTTGTTCCTTGGAGAAAGGTATGTTTTCAGGATCAGCCTCGTTATATGCAGGTATTCTTTGGTAATTGTTTTGCGCATGTTTGTGACATATTTAGTGGCTCTCTTCTACTCCAAGGTATTTGTAAGATGCATCGTTGTCTAGCTCCTGTATTGTTTTATTTCGGTCAATTTTTATATATTGTACATTATTGTTGGTCTGCCTTGTACAAATGTGCACTTGCACACTTATCGAGGCCAAATTTCATTTGAATGTCTTCAGAGTACTGTTTCACTAATTTGAGTTGTTCTGCCAATTTTTTGTCGTGTGGTGCAAAATCATCCATGCACAGTGGATGTGTTGTCACCTTCCCTGTCTCTTTGGACGTTCTCTTATTGGACATTAGGGTGTATTCATGTCCTTGCTCATTCATAAGGCTGCTCAGTGGGTACTGGACCAGGCAAAACAGGAGGGGTGAAAGGCTATCACCATGGAAGACCCCTCGACGTATCTTCACCCCTGATATTTTGATCTTTCCCTCCGATTGCTATAATATCAATGTGGTATTCCGAAGCTCCAATGCCTTCTCTATCAGTTTTATTATTTTGGGATTGATCTTGTACAATTGCATGCATTTTATCATCTGATCAAAAGGGACACGATTATCCGTGGGACACGATCAAAAGCTTTTTTGTAATCTATCCATGCTGTGGATAATTTGGTTCTTCTTTTATTACAGTTTTCGAGTATGGCCCGATTGAGTAATTGGTGGTCTATTGTTCTGCAGCGCCCTCTCTTGCATTCCTTCTGTTCTGCCTCTCGGCCTCCTCCTTGTGTAAGGTGGTGGCACCTCATTCCTGTGAGGATTTGATCCCATCAGAAGTTTTAAGTTGTTAGTAGTGTGTGTGTATGTGTATGTGTATGTGTATGTGTGTGTGTGTGTTTGGAAATGTGTTTGTCCTGTTGGGAGAGGGGGGGGCGACGCCAATCACCTTACGGGTAATGTGCTTGTGGTTCCAAAATGGCATGAAAGAAGTATTCTCTCAACATGTGTTTTGAATTAAAGATACAGTAATTATGTTTTTTTGTATTCTAGATATATCATTGATATCGTTGTTGATATTAACAAATGTTTTAAAATGATAGCGGAGGGATGCAAGTCAGGATAGGGGTGGAGAGTGGACAGAGTGTGGAGGGTGATAGAGGCAGTATTGTAAATAAGGTGTAGACAATAAGGTGTGCAGCAGCAGTTTGGTACTTTAGTCTCCCCCCCCATAAAAAGGAAAATGAGGAAGAAGAATAAGTTTATTTTGAATTGGCCCACTGTCCACCACTGCAGTCACTGCTTTTGATTCCCCTTTTGCCAAACATTTGGAATGGCTACTGCTCACCACTCCATTGTAGTTATGTTAGCCTTCCAATCTCTGTTGTTGATTGTTTCTTAACTGAGCCCTGATATATTCCAAAAAAAGGTCCCAATGACTGACTGATATAACCTAAAGGTCCTCATCTGATTTCCTGCATCACTTTACAGTACTTGTTCTCCCAAGTAGGAAGAAGCACTGAAGGACAAAATACAATTGTTTCTCTTTCTGGTGATAGTGGAGAAACGAAAGATTTGCATTGATTGCCTCAACAGAAAAATTCACTCCACAAAGCAGCACTCTCCACTGACAGCGTGCTACAATGACAGAATCCATCCATCCATCCATCCATCCATCCATCAGGACCACACTCTGTGCAGAGCGTTGGTGCTGCCGAAGCAGTCTCCTGGGCTCTTGGGCACAATCCTGGACAGGTCGCCACTCCGACGCAGGATACCAGCAAGCTGGTACTCATTTTGCTGAC
>CM068965.1:49735829-49757820 GCA_035128595.1 Eptatretus atami | reverse complement strand
TTCGGGCCCCAGCCGGCATCGCCTGAGAGGAACGAACGGGTCTTTGCTCTTTCAGAGTTGATGCTCTCTTAAAGAACCCGTCCGTCCCTCAGCGATGCTCGGATTGTTCCAAAGCCCGATCACCTCAGACCGTTCGGTGCTGGTTGGCGAGCTCTCTCCGGCTCTCTCCACTTCCTGCACACGAACACGCAGCTCCGCGTGGCACAGCAGGCTTGGCCGTGCTCCCAGCTCGCGTCTCCTCCTCGTCCTCACGTGCTCTTATCATCGAGGACCTGCTAGGTTCTCGTTTCTGAACGACAGCCCCAAGACTCCGGCTTGGGGCTGGTCGCTTTTTATAGGGCGAAGACGAAGTTTTGGCTTCGTTCCTCGTCTGTCCTGCACCCGCCCGGGCTCTCGTATCATTAGAGTTGTCCTCGCGAGTGGTGGACGCTGTTCTGATGATTTCGAGAGTTGCACAGAGCGGAGTGCGCGAAGATGCCCTGCACGGCATGAGAGCGCGCGAAGACAGTGGGCCGATTATACCGATTGCGCGGACTCGAGGAGACCCAGTCACCCGCTTGCAGGCGCTGTCGACGTCGCGGCTGGGAGACACATCGCCGGGTTGGCGGTTGATTGGGTTTCGTTAGGGAAATGGAGGTTGGGGCGATACGTTTGTTGTCGTAGTGTTTGATTTTATCGGGGGGAAGTGGTTGGAGATGGTGAGGAGATGTTGTTGTGCGGGGTGTGGGAGGGTGGTTTGGTAGTTGGGTTGTGGAGGGTTGGTTGGGGTGGCGTGGGTTGGAGAAGGTGGTTGGTGGTGGGCGTCGTGGTTGTCAAATAACGATAGTAAACTCGAAATTGGATCTCATAGATAAAGCCGGATGACGATATCATTGACCGGTGGGGATTATTGAACAAGATTTTCGGCATAATTGATTCTATAGGTAATATATGGTGACTGCTGGGAAATTCAACAGGCGTAGAATACTATGTGATGTGTATATGTATTATGTATATGTAATCGTGTAGAAGATGTATATATGTGGTATAATGTGACTCGTTTATTGGCAGTTTGATCATTTTTTGGTTTTTATTACATATATAGATATAGTTTGTGCGGGCGGATGGGTCTGTGGGGGCTAGAAGAGAAGGGGTGTATGGGATGTTAGGCGTATCATAGATGCCGATGCTAGTGACGATTTCGTCGTGGGTAGATTGGTGGCTGGCGGGTCGCAGAACATCGACTGTGTGACGACAAATAGTCGAGATACCGTGGAGTTGAAGCTAGGGTATGGGTTTAGTCTAACAATGTTCACTAAGTCTACGTAGATTCTGCCGCCGGCTACCCAAGGGGAAGCCTGGCAGTCTTTGGTCGAACGGGTCATCTAGAGCGGTTAGAGTTCCATAGACTACCCATCCGGTTTCGGGATGCGCGAAGCTGAGCGGAGCTGCAACGCGTGCCGGCTATGTAGCACACCTTCCAGAGGGATTGAAACCCGTTAATAACTCAGCGATGCTTGGCATGTAAGAGGGAAAGAAAGATGGAGAACATTTTAATAATTTATAAAGTAAATATAAGACAAAGGCAAGACTGACGCGAATATTATGCAGAGGGAATATGTAAATAGCAAAACATTAAATTACTTAGACGGGCCAATGCAGACCCCAAAAGAAGAAAAGAACCTCACATATATTTATTAAATACTCCACAATGTCAGGAGAATCAATTTTTTGGTGGGGCGCATAAGGATCGAGATCTGGGGACACTGTAAAGATGCTTTTCAGGTTCAAAATGATAATTTCTTTTTCTTTTTCTTGATAGCATGGCTCAAATGGGCTGATATTGTAAGGATGCATCATGTTTTTCTAGAATGAAATCAGCATTCATATCTTTGATACTTCTGAGGTGGTGTCTCTACACTTTTCAAATGTTATAATTACCAATTTGTTCAGTAGTTTCTCCAGATAGTCATTCCATGACTCGTTTATCTGCGTAGTGGGTAACAAGGTGTTTTGTTTCAATCCCCTGGATGCTCTTACATTAGCATTATTCATTTGCAACGGATGTATACTTCTCATCATTGGGAGAACGATGTATGTCTTGTAATGGCTTGTGAACTCTTTTTTCGTCTTTCCATGGCTTATTTTTATTTTTCTTTGAGCTTTCTTTCACTGGACATCCCGTTTTTAGTTCAGTAAACACAATGTTTCTGATTTCTGATGGATCTCAATGCTCTTCCAGATTTTCTCTATTTCATCAACAAGAAAATCCTTATTTTCTTTTAAAGTTGCTTTAGTGATGTCACGAGATTATTTATTATTCAGTTTTTCTGAAAATTCTTGTTGTTATTGCAATGTTAGCTTTTCTTATTCGATGGTTCTGCCGTTTTCGGCCTCTTCTTATCTCTCTTGTTCGTTGCTTTGTTTTCTTCCGTTCAATTTTCTGGAATTTTTGAAGTTTCTTTCTTTCTTTGATGGCATTCATCTTGTCCACAGGTTTTCAATGCGTGGTTTTCTTTATACCCACAACTTCATTGCTGCTTGTTGAGGCCATCTGATTTGTCAGATATTCATTCTTTCCTTTCCTGCAGAGAATATTCTTTCAGCAATTTTTTTTCTCCTCTTTTCATTCGGTTTTACTACTTGGCTGTTTTTTTTTCCTTCACTCATTTATTTTGTAATCCATTACACAAGTGGTGCTGGAGTTACAGGAATATTTAATTTGATTTTTTTCTAATTTTTTTACTAACAAAAATTGATGTCTGTTTTGTCCCGGGACTACAGTTTTGTTCCTAGATTTGCAACAACTGTTTTCAGTAACAGATGCTCGCGCAAGAATTTAATAACTTTTTGAGTTTACGCAATTAACTAGTATGTACACACTTACGGTTATGCAAAAGAATATTGAGATATAAGGAGAAGGTGAACTCATTGGGATGGGTAATAGGATAGATACCTCTTATTTTCTAGCTTTTCTGTTCTGTTTGTTTGTTTGTATGTATTCATGGAAGTCTGGAGGGAGGAGTCAACCGATTTTAATGAAATGACAGGTGGTTATCAGTCTATTCTTGTTTGAGCAGGTCAGTAGTTTATGCGTATTTGTGTCAAAACAGCTTCTTAATACGATTAGTAGTTGACAATTACCTGATCACCGGGGCTTTGGATTTTGAAAATATCTAAAAATATATTTGCTTATTAGAAAAGAAGGCCGTAGAGATACAAAGTTGGTTGATTTCAGGCCTTTGTAAAGGCTGCGCTCGTTCTACGGTATGCCAGCTGACAGAGTATAGCGTTTTATTTCAGCAGTAAAATATGTCATAGTGCGTCTGGTGGTCGAAGATGGTTAGGATGGTGTATATCAGCTGGCAGATCTCAAGTGACATACTTCATTCAATAGGTTTTATGGTGTGTTGTAGTTCAGTTGTATCTTTTCCTGCTCTGTTTGGTTTATAGGGGTTGTGGATAGTGCAATTAGATCACGTGGTTCTGGCTGTTTAGTGTAGACTAACAAAGTATATGTTAGCCAGTGCTGGTTTCTTATAGGGCATGGTTCGTCATGCTTTGGTATTATGGTATTATTTAGCTGTATCTGGCCTGGGATGTGGATGTGGGACAGAGATTTTGTTAGTTGCCAAAGGGTCAATAAACATATCGGAACCATGGTCTCTATTTCTCCTTTGGGGAGGTGCGGGTGGGATTAGCGGCTGAAAATATTTTTTTCGAAGAAATTAAATTCTTTCCTGTCATTTGGACTATTTAAGACAGATAAATTACACTCTTATGGGAGCTATCAATTTTAGCGATTTGGGAGGATATGGATTACTGTGGCAAATTAAGTCTAGGTTATTATGAGCCGTGCTTCTCTGAATCACCTCGAAAAAACAGTCTGAATTTTATACATATTACAGGAATCAATCATCACTCAATGTTGTTTTGGAAGTCTGTGATAATTTGGGGTCGATCTGTTTGTTATATATGTGGGTTGGCTTCAATTCTTTTTATAATATTATAATTGATAATCTATTATACATAGTTTTTGCTACTGTATTTATTGATTTAACTTATATCAGTTAGTTATTGCAGTTTTGTGCTTTTATCACAGTGAGTAAACCGTGACTTTTTGGTGTTTGATATCTGTCTGTATGCATCTTCCACTGGCTATTGCAGACCACGAATAAGTGTAACCTTGTTGAAAGAGTATTCACCTTGTGGAATATCGTCTCTAGTAATGGAATATGTGCTTTCGACAACTGGTCATGACTGCAGAGTTGGATTGGGCAATGGTGTGAATTTCTTCATATTATGATTTGGGTCAGGTTGATCGCAAGGTAGTGTTATTAAATATTAACTTTGGACAACGTTTTTCCCTTGAAAGATTGTGCTGATATTTTTGGTGTAGGTAGGTGTTTTTTGTGGTATGTCATCTCATTCTATGAGTCTTTCTAAGGTTCTTTTTGGGGTTATGATTCCTACAGCGCATAGCAATGCTGAGGATATGGATATTGATGGGAAGATTATGGTGTCATCTGGGAGGAATCGGGATTACGGGATTCTATTGGAGGTATGCATATTCAAAAATTTACGGGAGGAGGTTAAGGCCTTAGAGTTGAGTATACATAGTTGGGTGAGGAATTGGGGTGCCTCTTTTATGTTGGTGTTTACATTTGAGAAGCATGAAGAATGTTTGGTGTTTGAAGACGGAGAATTTGTGGAGCCCTATTTGATAGAGTAGGGGCTTCACAGCTATGAGCGAGGCTACGGAACGGCGCACATGCACTACCGAGCTGTATCCCAATGGAGTCCTACGTGTGAGAGGTCAGGAGTCATGTGTCGGGTCTCGTCTGTTAGGGTGTTAGTCGTTGTCAGGAGAGTTTGGGCTTGATTTTGTCAGCCGGTATCACATGTCGTCTCATAGTGTCTTTTATATTAGAGCCGCAAGTTGGGTTGTACATCATTTTCTTCCATCTGTCCACAATGTTTTTTTGAGTTATGTAGAATAATAGCTGTGGTCAGTTAATTGGTTCATGGGGGAGACTGGGGATTGGTAATGTGTCAATAAGCCTTAGTGTGGATATATTTTATGTGACTTACATATCTAACGGTGTCAGAGGCAAGAGTGGACGGCGCAGCGAAATAGTGGGAAAATATTATGGGCCGGTGTTTTTTATTTGCGGGCGACATAGTGGTCTAGTTTTCAGAGATAGGGATAGGAAAATGATAGGGAATGGACATGCTGTATTTGCCTGGGTTTGGTGCAATTCTAGTGCCTAGATATGAAGGCTACTAGAGGAACTCTCGTGGAATTGTTGAATTAAGGGCAATGGGCTGATATCATTTTGTGTGGCCCGTGAGATAGAAAAAGGACATGGGAGACGGGTAGATGAGAGTGAGCGGGATGAGATCGTGATCAAAAAAGAGGAGACTGTGAGATGATGAATGTAGTGTGGGTGGACGTCTTGGGGCTGGTGCGTGGGGGATCATGGGATCGAGCAGTCGATTGGGTATATCCATCCTTCTAGCTCTGCTACGGCTGATGTGAGTGTGTTTCAGGAGAAGTTCCATCCAACGGCCTGAACTCCTTGATACCTAGCTTTTTCTGTTATCACTTGCTAGCGTTGCAGATATATTCTTGTTGGTATTTTATTTTGGTGCGACTCTCTTCCTCCCTGGGATAAATACCTTGAATGGCTTGTGGTAATGGATGCTTTGTTCGCCTATATGATCATTGTGGTGTGGTGTTTAGTTGCTCGTTAATATTCATCAATATAATCGACTTGGGGTGTACTTCGGGATAATGGAACTTCAGTCGGCATGCTGTGTGTTTTTTGGCACTACTTATGGTCTGATCTCTTCTATGTTTATTAAACTGAATAGGAGGGGGCAATTAATAAAACTGGCCCATTATGCTGAACTTTTGACCACTGGTAGACGTCAAACCAACAAGAACAACTCGTCAGACCCTCACCATGGCACATAACACACGCAGCACGTCCCAACTATACGGCGCAGATCTCCCATCGGGCGGTGGAGTGCGGGAAGCATTACGTTGAGAAGTGGGTATATTGATTCTAGCGCCGGCATATATTTCGGTAATTGACCGAAATCAATATGGACATTTTGACGAATGTCGCTCGGTGAATATCTGACTGTTGATATATGGACGATCACACAAGTGGAAAAATTGATTTCCGTCTTCGGGAAGAAGGTGCAATACTTTGGCGAACTATATAGAGAGTAATACGGAAATATATAATTAAGTTACAGGTTCAATGGGGCATACCGTAGAGGAGTCGATGGGCTCGGGCTGATGCAAGGGGCGTGGAAGACGGGGTGGCATGAAAAAGTGGTGTATACGTAGGATCATAATACGAACGCATTGTGACTGGCTCATGGTGCTGTAGTTTCAATTTTTTTAAATATCGGCAATTATATTGGCCATAGGTGTTTCTGTAAGGGCTGTTTTCTCATGGGTAGAGTTGATAAACCAGAAGAGGGTACACAGAGAGTCAAGCCGCTACAGCGGGGAACAGTGTGATATTAAGTTCTTGGGATCTATGGAGAAATTTCTCTAAGCGGAGGAGGTGCGATATTCTAGGGAACGCCAAAGACGAGCGTGATCAAAGACTTAGGAGTAGGTGAGCTGGGGACGCGCATGTTAGCGGGGCGCGGGAAGTGGGGGTTTGTAGCATGAAAAATTCTAAAGCCTGTGTGGGGGTACTGAATCTGCCTCACTCTTCTTTTGGATGTTAATGAGTCCCTATGCTGCCTCAAAAATGTTTGGAAACAGGAGACTGTTCCGATCTTGAGTCTAGTGGATAGCGACGGAGACGCGGAACTCTGACGGTATCATGTCTACCATAATAGCTCTTTGTAGTCGGAGTGTGGGTGGTGTTGCCTTCATTATGGTGGGCAAGTTGTAGGTATTGTGGACAAATAGTGCGTACAAGATTCGACTGGTGAGGCTTGATATTCGATCCTATACCGCAGTTTGAGTGAGATAGGGCGGTGGATATTAGGGTTATTGCTTTGCGGTCGTGATGCTGTGGATCAAGCTTGCTACTCTTCTTGCGGATGGACCTAGCTTTCTCGTGGGTTTGTTTGGTTAAGTGGTGCACCAAAATAATTGGGCGAGTTAAGCATAGGGAACATTGGTCAATGTTGTTGTTTGGAGGTGGAGTGATCTTTGCCGGGTATCGGTGGATTTAAAATATTGACTTCATAGAGAACAGCCTCTAGTTCAATATCCTGGCGTAGTGTGGCAGTTCCACTTTCAATCAGGCTCAAGTGGGTCAGGCTACAAGCAGCCATCAAACACTTCAGGAAGACAAATCTCTAATCTAGCTGGTGTTCCTGAATTCTCAATTTCCAGAGATCCTGGAATTGTTCCACAGAACCTCTTCCTCTCAATGCCCAGATTAATCCATCTCAATCTTCACTTGATCTTTTCGACTCTCATACTTTCGGAGTCTACGGTGTATACTTTGGATGCTTCTGTGTGTGAGTTGCAGATTTGCTAGGTTAACTAATTATGGCATTATCCTACCTGGATGGACTAAAATTTTCTGTCGCAATCGTAGTAGGCAAGAACATAAGATATATCTGACTTGAGAGCGAGCAAGTCCATTGTTGTCTTACTTTCCACGAAGAGAGCCAAGAAACAGGTCTAGTTCTCTAGGATTTCTCGATAGAATGTTATACTTTCAATCGTTGTTCTGTCCTCGGTAAATTATGATGGTGGGGGATACATCGAAAAAGAACAGCTTAGTGCCATTTAACAGCTTTCGAGTATTTGTGATGTGGCATCAGAATATTTTCAAGTCTTTATTAGCAGTGGTTGCACTGGAAATGGGTTGAGTATACAGTGCGCACCAGGTCATGTGTGCTATTTGTGGTAGAATCAATCTTGCCTATAGATGTGCGTGTCCTTCAGAAGTGCCCTGTTGGAATATAGAGCATCCTCAAGGGTCATTAGACGATGTTGTGGCAGTATTGAGTGGACGTGTTTGAAACAAAACAAGATAAGAAACTGCCTTGTGGTTACTCCTTAGGGTTGGTGGGAGAGGATTGGTAGACTGCGGCTAAGTAATTGTTCGTAACGCAATGTGGGATGGTGGATGAAATAGTCGATGTGTGTGTTGTGGATCAAGCGGGTCGCCGTGAGAGGATATAATTAATAAATGACAAGAAATACACCACTGCTCCACTTGGCTTGCTGATATACAGAGTAGTAAAATTAGAACGGTCAAGGAACGGGCGGGTATAGAACATTGTGGGTTTTGGAGGAGAGAGCAGATAGGATTGGACGAGGCGGTTTCACCATGGTAGGCTGGTATAAAGAGATGAAGAGGGTGAAGACAGGGAGTCTCAACATGATTACTGTTGAAGAGTTTTAGTTTTAGTTATGATCAGAGTATAATTATACAGAATGGATTATGGATAAAAGAATAGATAATTGGTAGATACGATTGACTAGTAAATAAAGATTTATAGTTACATTTTTACACTCGGAGGGGGTTATACAGTGATGTTTTCACAGCTAGTCTCGGATAATGTAGGCTCTAGGGATCAGTGTGTGATTTAATACACAGCGTGAAGAACATCAGTAGTCATAGATGGAAAGCAGACAATATTGATTTTTTATTATTAAGCATAAATAATGGAGGTCAAGGAAATGAAGAGCGATCTCGTTATCTGCAATAATGGTTGAAACGTTGTGTAGAGTTGTGTCTGGCGTAGGTTCTTAGATCACCGAATTTGTCTATATTAATGTAAAAAAGGTTTACAAAATAAAGATCTAATATATTATTGAGTGCTCTTTATCTTAATGGAGTAGGCATTTTATGTCTAAACTGATCGTAGATGTACTATTTAGATTGAAATGTTACAATATTGGAGTAGCAGATATTAATCAAACATCTAAATAGTGTATATGGTTCTACTGCCTCTATTCGCATATTTTAACTACTCCGGCTAATACCACCTTGCATGCCTTTTTTAAGCTACAATGTCTGGTCGTATTGCTTCTTAACTTCAATACCTCTCTCCTAAGCACGCAAAGGATCGTTGTGTATTGGCTGAGCACGCACGCACAAACAGCTGAAACTCACTCTCGTGAGAATAGGCCGACATACATAAACCATGTGTTTCCACTTCCAAACAATTGTGTCAACCTCTCACTTCATGCTGTCATCGAGTTCGGTGTCGCTCTGTTCTCTTCGTTTGCTCATGTCTTCCTGACCATTCCGCAATACAACCAAGGAGATGGCTGCTCAAAACATACCAAACCACATACAAAATACACATATAATCATCTGCTTCATATCGTATCTACGATGCTAGGAATGCAGCTGGTATCACGGGTAGCACACTTCAGTTAGGAGGCTCGAAAAGAACAACTCCAGGGGACGAAAATAACATCAGAAACTTCTGTCAGTTGTTGATTCGGACGGTGGAGCTTGACATACAATCTTCTCCAACAGAAAGATGAAGTTGAACCTATATTGACGCCATGCATGTAGCACTACGGACTTCACGACGTAACAGGTGACTTCCTTTTTTGCTCATTCTAATCAAATGGCAAAAATTGGAGAAATGAAGTAGAATAATAGAGATTGTCCCAGAGGGACCATACAGAAGTTAAAGGAACTAAAAGAGCATGAGCTTAGTGTATAAGTAAATCAAACAGAAGTCAGTTATAACTCTAAATTGGATGCTGACCCAAATATGTTAGAATAGAAAATGTGTGTGTAATGTTAAGAATCAAGTCACATTAGGGACTTATATTACGAGATAAAATCATTGTGGGATTTATATAACTAGATGCTACGATACGTTTTTTTTTGTGGTTTTAGAGTGGAGATAGAGGTGCGAGATTTTGTGATGAGATGAAACTGTGAGAACATGATGCACAAGAAGATGTGGATATTATTTCTGCGATGCTTTGGCTCATGCACGAATTTGCGGTTTACCGAGTGGGTGGGAGTTGATATTGATTGGGAATTTTATGGGATCAGATTCTTGTCACGAAAGGTGACAGATGCACGTGGCTTTCACTGTTCTTAAGTATAACCAAAATGGGAGAAAAACGATGTGTGATACAGTGTGCGATTATTCTATTTGTAGGCTGGTGGGGAGACAACACACGTTAGGCTTGTGGGTTTGTATATCGGACTATAAATGAATCTAGGTAGGTATGGTTTATTCAATAAATTTTTGGGTACGTAGGAGGTAAAGAATAAGAGATAAAATTATTTACCGTACATAGTGCTTTACTCCCTCGTAATACGTTACGATCCTATCTTTTTCCGCCAGTATCATCTGATTCTCGCTAGATTCTATGCTGGGCTTAACGGTCTCGTTATGGAGTCTGTTATGTCTGTTCTGTACAGTGTATTACCATCTATTAAGAGAACTTGTGATACGTGTACAGTTTTTGATTTGATCGTCTGGTTCGATGAGAATACTTGAGCTATCGATAGTTCTGAAGAGTACAATATGCGGGAATGAATGTGTAAAAGTCCAGTATCGTGACTGTCGGGAGAGGTATTAATTTTATAAGTCGATTTTGCTGTGGGCCAAGCTGAGAGACTGGGGTGAACTAGCAAAAACTAGTATAGATTATTTCTTAGTATTTTTCATATAATAGTTTGTCACGCGGTTTATATGACTATCATAGAAGCTGTGGGTAATGATCAAAGGTAAGGATACAACCTGTGTAAGGAAATTAGGGTTGGACAAATGTAAGAAGGTCGATTTTGTGTGAGTTTATAGGATGGAAAGTTTTTGTAGACAGGGCAGATCCTGCGTATTCAGTTTGAAGATATCAGAGGACATGGAAGACATGACATTTTGTGATAGCGATATATGTTTATCATGATATATCTGGTCTCACATGATGGAACTTCTGTTGTTCTATGTTTTATTTGTCTTACAGTGATTGGATTGATTGATAGATGTACCGCTTTGTGTACTTTTCAAGGTTGGAACTTGGTATAAAGTATATCTGAAATAATTTAGGCTCAGAATAAGCAGTATATGGATGGATTGGACTGCGTATGTCAACTGGACGAGAACGGCAGGAATGGAGCATAATTTGAACATGGTAGTCATATTGATGTATTTGGTTAGGTCTATGGAAGGCGGGAGTACAAAGTCTGTACACACGTGATACATTTCTGAGGGTGTCAGCTTCATTAGAGTCCATTAGTCAGTGATGTTATTGGATTCATAGAAACTAATTCGTTTAAGGTGTACAAAGAAAAACATGTATTAAATAATTGAGCACCATGTGACAATCCAGAATAGATAATGGGACTTGATGAACATGTGTAACTCTAGTAGAGGAATGCCTTAGTTACAGATGTTGTAGCATAGGGTTGGTGCATACTGGTCTTGCATTGGATAGGGAAGTCATGAAATGGTTGTATCTAATTGGAGGGGGGGGGAAATGGCTTGCGATAATTTACGACATGCACTACCTTGTGCGGGTAACTGTTGACTCGTGGTGAATAGAAAGAGGAGCACTATATGGTTCGATCGGAACAAAAGGCAAATATTCGGTTGGTGAATATTTGGGGCGGTGGTAAAGTCAAAGTTTTTTATACCAATGAAGAGATATACTCTAATCGGACGAGGGCTGCAATGTGCTCATCTCTGTCACTGTTACTAGCGGATGAAATAAAAAAAATTCCGATGAGAAGGGAAATTACGGACTAATAACATCGTTAGCGTGCTATGCTATACGAGGGTTAGCCGGAAATACACGAATTTGTTGAGTGCTATTGGAGGCAGGAGTCTTAAATGATTGGTATTAGGTAGATGCTGTATAATTTCGAGAAGGGAGGGTGAACATGTTGCAATAATGGAGTTCCCAATGTTTCCCCGGAGTAATTTGCGTTAGAAGCCTAGATACAACGCACTGACTGGCAATTGCCTTCTAAGTTTAATGTGTCTAAGTCATAGTGGTGCGAAGTGTTATGACTCTCTTAATTGGTAAGGTAGGATGTCCTCTGTGCAGACAAGGCACATTTTATCAACACTGGAAGTCGATGTGTTGTTTTTCGTGGTGGAATGGGTATGAATATATTCCGGTGTGATTCGTCGGTATCAGAATTTCATTGATGAAATCAACAATCAGAGTTATAAGGATTGATTGATGTATTAGAGAGAAATTATATAATATAATACTAACGAAATATTTGGAGCCTCGATCTGATCGTAATAATTATGGTTGACAGAAAGTATACGAATACTTATATCTATGTGACGCAGTTTAAACAGGATATAGTATCAATGTGTTGGATGTGAGGAGTGTTGTGCGGATGTTAGGTGGATAGGTGAGGGGACAGGGATTTAACATTACAACACGTATTTAAATTTCTGGTATATTAGAGAGCATGATTATCTGCGTAAGGACGGAAAAGAAAAAAGAGATGGTGGAGGATTGACGATGGAGTAAGAATATGAGGAAGGGAGGAGGGTATAGCAGTAAGGAATTGTAGGAGGAGAAAATAGTGTCTGAGGGACTTTTTTTCGGAAATATATTGAGGAACTAGGAAGGGAATAGGGGCAGTCAAATAAAAAAAGCAAACAGAAAAAGATTTTATGGCAATTTTAGGAAAACAGAGAGTTCTGGTGAATCATAGGTAGGGCGAATGGTGGGGGGTTTACTGATGAAAAAGACATCTCATCAAGAGCAATGTGATAACGTAACGTCGTCTGAGCTCTCTGGTTTGTAGATTTTTTGTGTTCTGTTTTCATATGGCCAAATATTTTTAGTTTCCATGTTTGAGGGCGTAAGGACTGACCAAGTGAACATTGATAAACAATCAATTTCGGCATACTTCTCCCTGCGTGAATTTTGTGATGGGGACCCTGGGGCGATAAACCATAGCTCCCTACTTTCTAAGCTGGCCAGTAACTAAGCTTTTTAAAGATCATGTGTAACTTTCCTTGGGTGCTGGTATTGCGGTTGAAGATTTATAGTCTGACTGCACAAACGTATTCATTGGGTTAAATCCAGTGAAAGTCGCATATGGGCACAAGAAAGGTGAGTTTCCATCGGTCGGTGGTTAGTTTGCAGGCATTTCGACTACATTTGTGGTTATCGGGTGAAGTAGTTTGTTCATATCAGATAGTAGTAGATTGGTTGGGAAATAATCCTAAAATATACAATTTTTAACAATGACGATTCAGGCAAATCGGTTGGGTGCCGCGGAGGCATTTAATAGTTTTGTATGGGGTTGTCGTTACCGAGTTCGATTAAGGTAGTTTTTTTCGGTATCGGCGGACGTGGGTAATTTAATTAGAAAAACGGAGGGGTATGAATTAGGTATCATGTAGTCATCGATAAAAACCGGAAGCGAGTTTTGATTTTTGAAAAATTATTTTTTTAGGGATTTTAAATTTTAAGGAAAAATGGATTCCTTGCTAGGTACAGGTGGGTCAGACAATGGGTGCTCTGATTAAGAATTGAAGGAGTAAGAACGTCAATACTAGCGAAGATTCTTGAGGTAAAAATAAAACAAGAGTTCTGTGACTGGTCTTAAATCTATGTGAACGCAGTGTGCATTTGACAACACTTTTGGGGTAAAAGGATAATAGTTACGTATGGTCATTATGATGAACGAAATTAGACTTTGTGGGATGAGTGGTCAAGAAAAAGGCAGCGAGAAATAAAGGGTTGTGAGTACTGAGAACAGCTGAGGGAACTGATCACATTTGATATATAAAGTATTCGCTGCTCTCGAGTGATGTGAATTGTGGGCGTAGAGGCATATACAGGCTAACGTCGTGTATGTCGAAGAGGTACCTGGTGTAATGTATTACTAATGTTTCTGAGCCCTCTAAGTATAGATGATGTGGCAGATATGAGTTGTGTCATAATTTTGAAGTTATTACTGTGGTCATGGGACAGTAGTTAAGTCAGGTGTGGGTGATGTTGGAAACTGTATACGATGAATTGTAGAACCAAACGCTCCTGTTTGCATTAATTTGTTGATCTGCTGGTTCATGGGTTGAGAGGCTTTGGTAAGTAAAGTTGTGTTTGAAGCTACTTTGAATCTGAGACTCATTCAGATCAAAAATGTTGAGATAATTTAAATCATTAGGGTCGTGGGAGAAAAGACATAATTTGTTGTAGAAAAGGTGGGCGGAAGGGGAGTAATTACAAAGTACATGTAAAATGTGATTTGCATGTGTTTGAGGTTTTTAGATGGTAGGCTCAGGTTGTTAATTTCATGGTAAGATGTCGTGGAGCTATTTTGAGTATATGATCTTGGTAAGGGGTGCCCGATACCAGACTGCCAAAAAATGGCAGGCGCAGGCACGATTCCAGTGGCACAGGAGACGGGATTCTTGTGATTGGAGATAATTGCCTCAAAGTTCGGATATAGCACAATGTCCGACATGGACTGACTGGTCTAATAGGAATATCTGTAAAGGAATAGATGATAATATGGTAGATATATGTTGTGGGTGTGAGTATAGTATGTAGATATGGTGCTTGATATCACTGATGCCCTAATGAGTACATTGTGTGGAATGTTTGTCTGTACCGAAAGGAAGCAGGAATATTAATCACTTAAGACGGGATGCGAAAGTAACTGGAAGGGCAGTATGGAGGAGAGAAGCGCAGAACTCCGAGTCTGAACAGCTTATGTATCTGACATATTAAGAGAAAAAGCTGGGGTGTAAAAACGAGCATTCGACTCTACACTTGTCCAGTACAACGAGTAGAAAACTAGTTAATTGCTAAAGGCTAAGGTTGTACGCGAGGATTAGAATTTTAGGGTCTTGAGTTCAGGCACTAGTTTAAGATAGGTCGTTGAGAGATAAGGAGCCATGGAAGAAGGAGCTGGAACAGTTTGCAGAGACAGACAAGGATTTCAAAACTGAAGTAATGAGAGGGATCTCGTGAATCATGAAGATGTTATAATAAAAGGAGGTTTTGTTATGAAGATAGAAGAAGATTGAAGGAGCAATGGAATCATCATGAATCAGGAAAATAGTGGATGTTACTGGAAGTGAAACTGGATGTCAGTGAAAAAATCTAGGAAAAATAAAGAAGTTTGGAGTATGAAGATGGGAAAAGCAGGTGGTCATCAAGCATTAGAAGGGATTTTACATAGGTTCCTCATGGGATTAGAAGTTATGTTGCAAATGGGATAATGAAGGTAAGAGATGCCAGGGGATGGAAACAAAACACTTGTACCATTACAAGTAAAGGGAGTGTATGGAAGGGATGTATGTGGAGTGAACATGGAAATGGAATGAACTTGTGAGTGGTTAGAGACAGGCTCGGGAGTTGGTAATTGAGAGATGCAATGGTTCATGTAGGATAGGTATTGATGGATTTAATAGTAGGGAATGCAGGAGTGCTATCAGAAGAAAAAGAAATTAATGTTGTTTGTTGAATGGAAGGATCAGAGTAGAAGTCATCGAATGGGCGACAAGAAAGTTCTGAGGCTGGTGGGTGTAATAATTTGGTGGAGGGTTTTTTTTTTGTGTGTGTTCGCATTGGCCGTTATAGTAGTTTTTTAGTGTTTTGCTTATTGTAATATTTCCTGTTGCTTTGCGTCAAGTCTTGCTTTGTCTTATTTATGTTATATTATTTAGAAATGTTGTTTGTCTTCTACATTGGTAGGGTCCGGGTTGAGTATAACGGGGTTTATCCGAATGGTATATCAAGGGCAGGCTTTGGAGCTTCGTCGCTGACCGAGGGTGGTAGTCGGTAGTTTGGACTACGATGGTAGAGTGACCTTCGAGCAGAGTGCCAGGGCGTGGTTCTCCCGGGTCGAAATACGTATTAATTAGGTATTGGTTTGAAAAACAACCTACGCTAGCGGTTGAGATATTGGGTCCGTCGGTTCAGCGACCCGCAGCTCAGATTCGAGGACGGCTACAAGTTCGGAGAGTCTGTGGGAGAGGGACTCCTTTCGCACAACCGGCGACATTTATGTTATTAGTATATATAATATATATTTTACGTTACATAACATTAACATTTATAATATAATAACATAGAATTCCATAATAGTATTGTTAGGCTGTGGAATGAGAGATTAGGTTAATGTTATGCCGATAGTTGTGTTCAGATAGATTTCCCAGTTGTCTAATGGAATTATTGATCGGTGTGATTCTTGGAGTGCATTTCTTTTACTAGTTTTTTTGGACACCAACCAAAAACCTTCAGCACACCAACACTTCAAGCAACTAACCTACTTAAGTGGAAACAACATTTCATCTTAAACATTTCCGATAATCAAACCAACACGGTCACTTCATTTCCGAACATGAACGCCAATTTGGGCACAGCTCACGGGCAGCCGCATCGAAGCGTGCATGCGAGGAGTGCGGGGGTTCCTCGCCGCGAAGTCGTGATCTCGCGTTCAGCACCGGCACGGGTCGCGATCTTCGGAGCCGGCTCTGTGCAAGCTTGTCCCGAGAATTCGGATAAGAGACGAGAGGGCGGAGCCAGCGGGGGGGGGGGGCAGAATCAGAGTGAGGATGAAGATCTTCTCTCGGGCCTATAAAGGGCGACGGCGCAAGTCGCGGATGGTGGAGTGTCTGTCGGGTTAGGAGTGCCTGAAGCCTGAAGCCTGCAGTCGGTGGAGAAGTGAGGGGAGGAGACGCCGAGAGGAAGGCCAAGCCTGCTGTGGCGGGAGTGCGTGTTCGGTGCGGACGGAGAAGAGCGGAGAGAGTGCCAACCAGCACGAACGGTGAGTGATGGGTTGGAACAGTCCGAGCATCGCCTGAGGGACGGACGGTTTTAAGAGAGCCATCCAAATCTAGAAGCAAAGACCGTTGTTCCTCTCAGCAGGCCGTGGGGCGCACATCACCAGGCAGGGCCGAGCGCCGTTACTGCTAGCGGGTGGACAGAAGTGCGGTGCCCGAGGTGGTAAGGTCTGCAGGTTATCTTTGGGCCTTAGGCTAAGCTCCATGTTAAGAGAGGTCAGTTCCTTGTTTGAGGGGTTTTTGCTTTTCTGTATGAAGTGTGGCCCGAGTCAGTAAGTAGATGTGTATAAATGATAAGAATAATAAACGGTCGTAGCTCTTTAAATGTTTGTTGGCTGGTATAATCATGCGGTCTCCCCTTCATTGCTATGCATATGTATAGTGTGAATAATGTGCTTCTTTAAATGTGACTCTCGTTATGTTTTCCTTAATTTGAGCTGCATTGCCGGAATAATAGTGGTTTATAGCGGTAAAGTGATGGTCAAGGGACTGCGCGAAAAACGCTCGTTACAAAAGAAAGGCTGCTAGCGGCTCATTTTAAGGGTCGTTGAGTAATCTGGTTCTACCGGTATATAGGTAGATCAAGATTTGGCGATCGGCGTTAGCGGTAAGTGGAAGTTGTGTGGAGAACAACCTGGCTGGTTTTCGGGCGTTGTCGAAAGCGCACTGGATGTTTGTCTGGTGGGCGTAGGCGGTTCGGTAAACGGGTGTTCGCAGCCGGCGGCGGAAATTAAGTATGTATATATGATAGTATATGTATATGTTGGAATTGGCCCGGGCGGCAACGGAGTAATCAATAGCCACGTGCACGGACGGCTTCGTGATCCTCTCGGACTAGCGGAGTAGTCAGGGTGGCCTTTCCGCTACCACGATGTGAATGCACCGCGTGGGAAGGGTTGGTGCCAAACTCGACTATGAAGTCAACGAGGTAAACCGGCGTGTCGGCAGTCACTCGGAGCGAGCCGCTTGGGCCGTCGTACATCGGATAACGCCGGTGTTATCTCGCCGGACGGTCGATATATGGGCGTATTAAGCCACTACAACCTTAACATGAAGCAGAGAGATATTAAAGGAAAGACGAAGGAAACGGGAAAAGTTCCACATATGCCATTCTATTACCCGCACGAAGCAACCCATATACAGTCAACAGTCGTGCATATATAGTGAAAAAGAAATGACGCAGGCTCTACGATACGCACACACGGAACATAGTACTTACAGACGGAAACATTATTCGAGCAAGAAAAGGCATCAAAAAAGGGGGATACGGGGCCGTGGGCAATATGTGCCGTGATGAGGAGCGGCAGGCGCGAGACGGGGGGGTTACCGGTCCTCGGCGATGCTGCGGGCGGGCCCGATTGTGCCTTCGCGGGTTCGTTGGCACGCTTGGAGGGTGAAGGGGGGGGCCTTTTTGCATTCACGGGGAGGGGAATGTATGCTGGGGAGAGGTGAGTGGCTGGGTCGCAAGAGATCCACGGACTCTGCGCCGCGTCTTCCTGCTCGGACGAGTCTTGGCTCTCAAATCTTCTCAGCGCTGCAGAAATCGATGTTCGACCGACCCATTCTGCACACTTGCCGATGATTCCAATACCCTCTGCTTGCGTCTCTATAGGGGCAGAAAAAGAGCAAATTCGGATCAGGATGACTGGGGGCGGAGCCCGCCGCCATTGTCGGAGAAGGGGCGTGAACTCTGTAGAATTTGCAATCTATTTAACAGAGCTGGAGGGGGCAAGCGGGTTCCTATTGACGGATAAAGTGGGCGTGTAGCGTTCTGACGATTCTCCAGGAAGGCCGCTATTTCCTGCGGATCGGTGGTATCGCGACGAGACAAGAAGCCGGACCTCCAGTGTTAGGTGCTGCTGGAATGGCGTAAAAGAAAGAGGTGAGGGTGGTGGAGGTTTTTGGTGGTGCTTTGATGTCATGGTGCCGTTTGGGAATGGCATGATGATGATGTGGGACGGAGTGTTGCGTAGTCGTGCTTTGGGTCTGTTGTTGTTGTCTGAGGGTTGGAGCGTGGTGCAGTTGGTGACGATGGCTGGCGTGGTTAAGGTGGTGCGGTTGAAGATGGTGGTTCAAAGAAGATGAAAGAAAAGGTTTCTCAAGCGTGCAGTGAATGCAAATAAATTCCTCTAGACGGGTTGGGGAACTACACATGTTTGCGATTCACGAGGACCTGAAATGTGCGAATTCCAAGCTAACATATATAATTATAAATTATAATATATTATAAATAATATATTTAATATATAATAATATGTAATATTTATATATGTACAAAAAATGAGAAATAATGTTATTGATTTTTATTTTGTTTTTTAAGGGGGGGGGCAGGGGGAGCGAGAGGGGAAGGGAGAGGGGGGTGAGAGAGAGGCGTCACATCAAGAGAGGGGGAAGGGGGAGGGGGAGGTGAGGGAGAGGGTATCATTCTTCTTCTTCGTTGGATGATTAATGAATGGGGATGAGTATTCCAGGTGTTTTCCAAGTATGGCATTTTTGATACGGTTTGGTCGATCTAATTGAAAAATGCCAAATCCAGTGCGTTTTCGAGAGGAAGGAGAAGCTGCACATACTGGATAGGCCCGAATGGGGCCGACTAGTATTATATATACTATAGTATATTATATAAAAATTCTTAATATATATATACATAAATAACTTATATATAAATAAATACATTATATAATAACAATATAATACATAATAATATATACATATATTTATTATATAATTGTTTAAATTTGAAGCCTGTGCACACAGACACAGAGTCCAAGTTGTTTTTTGTTAAGTATGTGTTGGAATGTTAGAATTCTATGTCTAATGGTTAATTATGTTGCGCTCGGTTCTATTTATAGTCGATTTTTACATTTAAATCTGCAACGCAAACTCCATTCACTCCTTCCTTGGGGAACAGCGCTTCCCGCATTCTTCACAACGCGCATACCGTTCTGATACGGAGTGGGCGGAGCCCTGGCGACTTGATCGCAATCAAAAAAGAATTTCCAGTCTGCACTGGGAAGGCAAGGTTCAGGGGAGGAGCCCGGACGCGAACGCCCTCTTAATCAGGCTGGCCAAGAGACCAAACTCGTAATCGGAGGAGTTACCAGAGAGGATCTCAGCGGGGGGGGGGTTAAAGAATCGGAGGACGCTAGAGAGTGGGGGCTTTAAGGCGGCTTGTCATCTGGTCCGTCTTGTCTGGTATGTCGTGTCGTTGTTGGTGGTGGTGAGCCTGTGTGGTCAGGTTAGGGTGGTGGCTTGGGATATAGGGTTGAGTTAAGCCGTGGGCCGCTGATTAATACCGGGGGTTGACCTGTATCTCCGGGTTGGGAAATGAGTAATTCAGTGTGTGTACTGGTGGAGGAGCCCTGCATCAGCGACAGTGACTTCAAGAAATATGCTACCGCACAAGCTGCATAAGACAACCGTGGTGGTGTCCATAGGATCTGGTTTCGCTGGATGGGCTGTGGTTCGAGTACGTGGTGGTCGTGTGCCGTTGAAATGTGTTCAGGTGGCGTCGAGGGGGACCCGATCCCTTTAACGGACTCGAGCTCAAAGTGGGGTCGGCAGACGAGAGGCGGAGTCTGGAATTCTAACACTTCCATCTCGCGGCTGAGGTCGAATAAGGCAGTGGCTATTCTTTTGGTTGTGTGTCTGTCTTGGCAGTTTATAGGTAGAATCACAAGTGCTTGTTCTGTAATTGCAATTAGTAAGATAACTTGTCTGTGTCTCCCTTCCTGAATTAATGGAATAAAACTCGTGTATGTACAGTGTTTCTGTGTTTCTCTATTCGCCGACAGGTTCGGGGTTGAGTTATGTGAGCAATGTGGTGAATTGTTATTTGATGGGGTTGGTAATCGCCTGGTTACCGAATGAGTCGGTAAGCGATCAGATAGCAGGGTGAGGGTGGCTCGGTAGCTAGACCGGGGCTAATGGTAATTGGGAATAAGAAAAATACTAAGGCGTCGAAATATTGGCGCAAGTTCATTAAGCGACGTGACCTTCGGATTTCGGAGTGCGACTTCAATTCGGGTTCGGTGGGAGATGGCCAATGCTTATCTAGGGTGTTCGGACTGGCACCAAAATTACTATATCAAATATATTTAATAAAAAACTACACAATTATGTAGTGTACTGTAATTACAAATGTATTTATTTGGAAGTTATAATTATTATAGCAATTACTGACCCATGCGATTACTGCACATTGTATCGAGTTTTCTTTCAAGCCAGATCAAACGGCGATCACAACCAGTCACAGTACCATTAGATTTCATAATAAAAAAGAGACAAACTCAAAGTTGTGTAAACACGTCAACAGAATGTATCTTATTTCAACACTTACTTAATTATTTTATTTATTTAAAATTATACTTATATACCACTTATATGATAATTAGATAATAAGGTGTAGTAATTGAAGGGGAGTTTTATTTGTAGCAATATGTTGTTTGTAATGGAACTTATGGGAGATCAGTTATGGTCGAGCGGAGCCGGATGTTGAGGTAATGTTAAGGAGATGGGGAGAGGGGGTAGTGAGAGTTGTTGAGTTGATGACAGATTCGGTGAAGACTGGGGAAGGGTGTATGGGAGGACACGGAAGGTAAGGGATGCAGTGAGTGGGAGTAATAGAGGGAAGGTGTGGGAAGTTGGGGAGGAAATGACTGGAGAGAGTGTGGGGGAGGCTTTGTGATGGAAGGGGGAGCTTTTGGAGAAGGGAGGGGGAATTTGGAAAGGAAAGGGGAGAGGGAGAGAATTGTTTGAGAGGAGAGCGTGATGTGGAGGTGAAAGGAGTAAGGGAAGGGGAAAGAACAGGCACGACATGGGGAGGAGACAGGGTGGTATGGTGGAGGCGGACAGGTGGGGTGAGGAAATAAGATTTGGGGGGGAAAGGGGAGATGTGTGAAGGAAAAGAAAGATGTTGGAATATTGAGGGGTAACGAGGACATTTGAAACAGTTGGGTATAGAGGTGGTTTTTGTAAGGCAGAGGAGTGAGAGGACATGGAAGATGGCTTGGGGGGGGGCATATGGAGTAGAGAGGGTTATAAAGAATGAGGAGGAGGAAGAGATTTTAAGGGTGGGATGATTTTGCACTAAAGTGGAAAAAAAAATATTTTAATATGGAAAGACACAACATGAAAATGGGATTTAAAAATTATGTAAGAGATTGTTAATATTTGAAGATTGTGGGTGAAGAAGAATGAAAGTGGAGAAGAGTGTTGTAATGGAATTTGACACGGCATGAAGGAAGGTCGAATTGACAAGATTTTTTGAAGAAAAAAA
>CM068965.1:49705390-49719800 GCA_035128595.1 Eptatretus atami | reverse complement strand
GGCCGCAATCCAGTCGTGACTTTCCGGATCAACCCCGAAATCCAGTCACGGATACTTTAATACATCATAAACCAGCCAATTATTCTGTCCACGCGCTACAAGGTGGATCGCCGAGTTATCGATGTACCTAATTATTCGCGCGGACAGAAATACCGGGAGTTTATACCTCGACGGGACCTGCCCACGAAAACAGCCCTTAACGCTCGTTCCTATGGCGAAACCAGCGGTTATATTCCCAAGTCCCGTCGGACCAGATTTACTTTTAGCGGCTTTAAAAGCCAGTTAATATCCCGAGCACACCATGGCAGTCAATACAGGAAGGGACGCAACGAGCAGGATGACATTCAACAATGGGGCATTTATTTTCACACTCGGCACGTAAGCAGTCAATGGGGGGATGGGGACAGGACACGAGCAAAAAGCCTACAGCCGAGTTCTATACGGAATGCAAGTATATACAGGCACGCACTTAACAACAATTCTACGAAAAGACAAGGCGCCACAGACTTTCATACAAAAACCCAAGAAAGAAAAGACGGGCTCGTAAGCCTTTAATATTCCGCAGAGCCGGGATGACCGAAAAGCTCCGAGAGGCCGGGCAGGTTACCTCGCCGCCCTGGTGGCGACTCGATACATTCCCGGCCCCATGACCTTGGCTCCGCGGCCACTTAGCCCGGGTGCCGGTACCACTAAGCGATATCACCGTCGCAGCACCCCCAGCCATCATCAGGGCTCCTGCCCTCAAATGGTTTCGAGCCTTACGTTCCACCAACACAAACACCTGCCATATTGTGTCAAGTTTGACTTAACCCCTACCAACATACACTGACCCTGGGCTCCCTTGGGTGGCGAATCACTCTCCCCCCATCACTCAATCGCACCTGCTACCACATTCATCCATACACACAGGCCCGCTGGCCCTCACTCACTCACAAGTACATTTCATTTCACACCATTTCGTCGTGATCACCATTCTTCTCACTAAATCCCATAACTACCTCGTCTCCCTACATATAGCCACGTTCCATTAACACTACGTAGCTAAGCTACGTCCCCTCTCACATCCAAGTCTGTCCATGTCCAAACTCTATTTCCCATCCAAATTTATGCATCCTTAAACTAATCATTCCCGGGTATGAGACTTATCCCTGCCCCATGAAGCTGTCTGCTAAGAACCCTTCCCTAATCTAGGCGCATCCTGTTCCCGGGAGAGGTCTTCTACCCCTCCCAGGGAATCTGTTCACCCGAGCGAGGCTTTGCTTTTTTTTTTTAATGGCGCCGCGCGCCCAACCTGCGCTTTCTCCCTGTGACGTCATTGGCAAGCTGTTCACACTCGGTCGTCACCTCCTACCTGGACGGGTCCACCGGAGGATTTCCCTCCGCGGATTCCAACCATGCCAGCCACACGTCACCTCGCGCATTAAAAGCAACCTCGCGTTTCAGGTTCCCACGCAACACATTGCTCTGCTCGTCGGAGCTTTACAAACCAGCGCGGGAGACCCATCCGTCCAATCCATTATCCAGCCACCCTGTCGTCTGCGGTCGGCTCGAATCCACCGCGGCGTTACGGACCGGTTCACTCGGGCGCAAAGCGCACGTGGCGGCCTCGTGCGTAGCACAGCACGACCCCGCGCGCGCTGCCAGTGCAACCCGGCACGTCCCCAAAATAGCTACGGCCCTATCGCCTGTCCACCGTCAGGCACCGTCGTTCGTCGCACTCTCCGCACAAACTCCCCGTGCCACGCGCTCACAATTTCGAATGACATTCAAGGGACATGCGTTGCATGTTGCGCATGCCAACCGTCTCCCCTCACGTACTCAGCAACCTCACACACGCTGTCCCTCTCACACACGGCCGCTTCACTCACGCATGCCATTTCCCTTCCACACGTGGTTCCTACTTCACACACCGAGTGCTTCATCCACACACGGAGTTCATCCACACACGGCGTGTGGGAAGCATGCATTCGGCAACTTCGCAACCATCACACCATTATTACTCACACACACGCGGTCCTTTCACACAACGCTTCACCCACGCTATGCGTGCTTTTCAGCACACATGGGCACACTCTGTGAACACACATACCGGAAACAATCACACTAGGATTTGTGCCACAAGGGTCCCGTGGCCTTCACACCCCCCAGCTCGTGTGCCACCCGTCAACAGCACTCGCCCCTTACCTCGCCAAGCTCGCCCGACCCACCCTGGTCGAGATCCGCTTCAGGGGAATATTCCCTCCCCTCGTTCATAAGGAGGGCTATCGGTGGCTTGCACGGTCACGACACATTCCCGACTCCCCTTCATTTCCTCCACTACCTCCATGTGTGTGTGTTCGTCTCACCCCCGTCATTTATGTCGTCTCTCTTACTTTCCTATTCCCGCGTCTCGTTATTTCTTTTAATTCCTGCGTCTCCCTTCGTGTCTTGTTAATTCTATTCCTTCGTCTTACGTGTCTTAACACATCTCAGTCACCCAACTTTTCCCTCTGTGTCACCGCATTCGTCGTCAACCTGCCGGTCCTCGTCTACGCGGCCCCGTATTGTCCCCGCTCCATACGCGGGCACAGCCGTTGCACTCCCTCCCAGCTCGTTTCGCTCCAAACACGTTGGCCGCCAGCATTTTGAGCTCCATTGCCCGCGTTTCGCTCTCGCAACGCCATTAATTGCCTTTTGCCCAGCCTGGAGTTTCCAGCCCCATTCCTGCATCTCACCCCGCATTTCTTTCATTTCGTTTTTTCATTTGTGCGCATTCGTATCCATTTTGTTATTCATTTTCGTTCATTGTTACTCCCATCAATGCATCCAACATCCGTCTCACTTCAGCTAACCCCATTGCAAATCGAATCGCCATTATTCTGGCGCGGACCCGCGGGGATGGGGAGGGATTTTGACGGAGGAGGGGGGGGTGTTCATATACCGCGCGCCTCCGCCGCTGCGCCCATTCGAGCTCGGGTTCCGTTGTGGGGGAAAATTCATCCTGCATATTATGTCTGCACGGGATCTCATCCTGGGCCATGGATTTATATCTCTAAATTCATACCTAATCCCCTGCCCTGTTCGCCTGAAATGCCATTTTTGCTTCTCGCGAACAATTTAACCACTCAAATTTGGGGAACGGAGTGGTCGCTCTACACACCCTTTGATCCGTTCCCCGTTAATTTTTGTTTTGGAGACGGGGTTTGTTTCCGCTCGCTGACACAGTGTTGTAATTCTCGGCCCGCCGGAGATCGTGGAAACGACCGGTATCTTACTAATAGCGGCCGTACGCCCACCGGACGGACCAATTCAGTCCGCGACTTTCCGGATTCAATGACGAAAAAACCAGCCACGGGGTTGTGTTTTAACCACACCACAACCTTGTCCGCACTCTACCCGCTGCTACAGGTCCGATCGCCAAATTTCGATTTTCCTAATTATTCGCTCGCGGGTTAGATTACCGAGCAGATTTGTATCCTCACGGAGCCGCTGGACACGAGCCGCTTAATTGCAGGCTCGCTCCGTTTTGAACCGAGCGGGTGTTAATCGCGACTCCCGTTGGACCCGATCGCTTTACCGGCTATTGAAAAACAACTATATTCGAGGGCAAGATGGCAGTACAATTTGGGGAAAGAGACACAACGAACGGCAGTTACATTCAAACAAGCACATTTATTGACACACCATGCATGTTACAATCAAGTTAATGAATGCCAAAACACGCATTGCAGTTATGCAATGGATGGGTAGGACGCATGCAATTATACAGCCAAACAAAAGCAATCAAAAGGAGCTACGACCGTTTATTTATCTTTACACACTTATCAGTTTAGTGGGGCAACTTAGCTAAATATAGCATAACAGTTCGTGCATTTGTGAGGAAAGACCAAATTTGGCCACAAGTAGCCTATCATATTATGAACAGAATTTTGATATTGGGCCATCTTTCAAATTTTGATTGGCAGTGGAAAAATTGGCTGCACCACAGCCATCAACGGCTGAATTTTTGAGATGCCCCAATATCCAAATCTGTCATAATATGTTGTTAGGCTACTAGTTGTGCCAAATTTGGTGCTTCTCACAAAATGCACAATTGTTTATGCTAAGGCCCCACTAGTTCTACTTATCGGACTTGGCGCCACATCTCTCACACAAAGTATATAAACAAAGGAAAAAAGAACCCATCAAAGGCAATGGGGGTAAGACGGACCTCTTCGGGTCTTTATAACATGGGCTTTTGAGGACCGAAGGGAGCTCCAAATGAGGCCCGCGCAGGTTACCTTGTCCTGGTGGTGACTCGCATGGGGCGGCGCCTCGATTGTTATACCGTCCCCACGGCAGCTAGCGTAACACGGCTCTTGCCCGCCTGGGATTCGGGCCCAGCCGGCAATCGACCTGGAGGAACGAAAACGGGTCTTTTGCTTTTCAGAGTTGATGCTCTCTAAGAACCCATCCTCCTCAGCGATGCTCGGACTGTTCGAAAGCCCGATCACCTGTCAGACCTTTCGGTGCTGGTCTGGCGATGCTCTCTCCGGCATCTCCCTCCACGTCCTGCCACGACCACGCAGCTCCGCGCGGCACAGCAGGCTTTGGCCGTGCTCCCAGTCGCGTCTCCTCCGCTCTCCTCAGCTTCTCCACCGACTGCAGGCTTCAGGCTCCAGCGCTCCAGGCGCTCCTAACCCCGACAGACACTCACAGACTGATGGCGCTCCGTTTATATGTGTGTCTGTGAGGCGGAGAATCTGATCTCCGAACTCTCACCCTGATCTCTGACCCCCCCCCCCCCCCTGGCTCCGCCCTCTCATTCTCCTGATCCGATTCTCGGGACGAAGCTTGCACAGAGCGGACAGTGCGCGAAGACAGCGACCCCTGCGCGGCGACGCGGACGTGACGCGAAGATCACCGACTGCGCGGCGAGGAAACCCCCGCGTCTGCCTGCAAGTGACCGCCCGTCGCATGCGGACTCGGCCGGTGGCCTGGCGCCAAGATGGCGTCGTTTCGAGCCGAAGGTGAGGCGATGTTGTTCGTGTTAATCTATTGGGGAGATGTGGATTAGGAGATGTCGTTGGTTGTTGAAGGCGGTTGTGGAGAGGCGTGGTGTGGTTGGCCGTAGTGGAGAAAGGTGGTTGTAGGTGGTTGGTGTGGTGGAGAGGTGGTTGGGGTTGCTTGTTGGGCTGGAGAAGGTGGTTGGCGTTGTCGGAGAAGGTGCTTGGGTGGTTGGCGTTGGTGGTTGGTCCAAAATAACGATAGTAAAAAAAAACGGCTACCTCAAAGATACAGCCCTGAAATCACACAAATAATTCCCATTAGAAACGGTGGGGACAATCATCTGAACACAGAACTTATCGGATTAAACTGAACTCAGGACCTATATGGTGCTCTGCGAATTTCCACAGCCGTAACAATATATATATAATACATATATAAATAAAAAAGTATATAAACATAAATATAATATATATAAAATAAATAAATTATATATATATAAATATGAATATATATATATAAATATATATTAATTAAATATTATATAAATATAAAAAAATATAAATGACTATACATATATGTTATAAATATATAAATACAAATATTTTCATGTAAATACATACCATAGGACTTTTGTATGACGAGGATGCCCAGTCGTGGGCTTTTGCTTTGAATGTGGAACCTTTCAAATTGCGTGTTTCCCCAAGAAAGATCACTGTTGATAGTGAGACCAGGAGTTTGAATGGACAAAACTTCTTCAAGAGGATTATTAAGGAAGTGAGATAGGAGGGTTTTTCCTACTGTCCTGTCAAATAGAGATTGTGTGAATGTGAGATTTGTCAGGATTAGTGGCATATTCCACCATCAGGAATTGGTTTTTGATCATGATTTGGATGGGGTGTATCTTGAGGTCTTAAAGCAATTTAGAGGAGAGTTAGGATAGTTAGTAACGGAAGGGAGCTTTCACTTCGAGTAGTTCAAGAACAGTATCCTTGGAAAGATTGTGGCAGAAGAAAAGGGTGGAATGTTCAAGTCTGAGGGTTTTAGATGGGTATTTATAGAAGCATTGGGATAGAGGTTACATCTTGGATATCTGACAGGAATGGTATGGTATTTCTATTGCTTTCGTACATTAGGCAATGGTAGCTTTTCGTATGGATGGCTGATTGAGTTATACATGTGTTCACGATCGGATGTCGAGTGAGAGTGGGTTCTCGTCAAAAGGTGAATGTTTTGTCGTTTTTGTTCATCCTCACCCTACAATGTTTATCCCATCCTCCCCAAAATTGGATAAACCAAAACACACTGTGATGCCCCTTGTACCTTATTCCCCCTTTCCAGTGAAATCAAGTCCATAAACGATAGATTGCATTCATTGGTGTTGATGCCCTTCCTACTGCCATGGAAAAGTAGCAAAGACACTGTGGTTCCAAATGCTCTCCTGCTTTTCAAGTTCCTTTGATTTAATTCAAATATCCAGCTTGGAAATTCATTATGATATTTTGTCACATCATCAGGAAATCTGCGAATTCAGTAAGGTAGATTAGAGAGGAGGGAGAAACACCTTTCCCACAGTGCAATGAATTCGCCAAAAGCCACTATTTAATCCAATCATTAAAATGAGCCCTGGTCTAATGGAACATTTTAAACAAATCAAGCAGGGTACGGCTACATCAGAAATAACTTAGATTGGGGCCACACGATTGGCTTTGGAGCATTAGGGAAGCAGATCCAGCCTGTCCGTTGGACAGCGAGACAGATTTATGGAGCTGAAGTAGTAGTTAGGGCTGGTTTGAAAATCAGAAGAACAAACTTTTAGTCATCCATAAAAAGTATGGCTTTTTGCAATTAAAAACGCGATTCCTGCATTGCAGGCAGGATGGTCGATGGAATCCGGAGTGCGCACCTCCGGTGGTAAATCAGTGTAGCATTAAAATCAAAATGGCGGACATCGGAGCCAATGTTTACCTGCTTTTGTCTTAAGGACTGTAGTAAGGTATTTTTGTGCCACGTCTTGTCTGGATTGTTCAATATAAAGATTGTTGGCAAGCCAGAACCCTGAATAGATTCAAATATTGACTTTAACGCTTCAATGAGTTTGACAGGGAGGACAACGACCAATATCTGCTTTAATTGTATAGAGGTCACGGTGGCGTTTGTTTGTGCCGAAGTCTTGTCGCATTGGTTTAAGAAGAAAGGCTTTGGCATTGGCAAAACTCCAATCTACTTCTCCCAGTCATGGTTGGCACCTTGTCATGTCTCTGGTGTTTGCTCCCCCTCCATGCCATTCCTCAACCTCACATGGATGTACTGCCCGACTCGGTCAGAGATAAGGCAAAATCTCTTAAAAACTCTGCTGCTCCAATCTCATATACCCAACCCATGCCACTTGTTCCCATCCCTTACTATCGATACCCATCATATTACTAACTCTGCATCCTTTTTTACTCAAGACGGTAGAGCAGTCTGTCCTGCATTACCCTATTTTGTGGGCCCAAATTTCTCAGTGTGCTCTTGTTCTTCAAAATCCTGCTGCTGCTGTTCTGCTATGTTACGTATTTGTTCCAATTCCAAAACCCCCGCCTGGATAACTTTCAAATCCAGGCTGAATGCACACCAAACTCTATACCTATGGCATCAAACGCCAAACTCTCTAATGTTGTTTACTGACTTCCTCTACTCTCGTACTTTCCCTTAGCTCGCAACGGAATCCTCTCTAATCTCCTCTCCCTGTTAAGCTGGACAGTGCCACAACAACAGTGTTTTGGAGCACAGTTCTATTCCTAATCTTCATCAAAGATCTCTGACTCATTGGAAAACCCCCTTCATCTATTTTGCCTATGACTTCACTTCTGCCATGACATCCCTATCCTTCAGAAAGGCAAGCAGCAGCTTCTTCCGCTCTCTTCAGACCTGAAAAAAACCAAAAAAAATCAACAAGATGGTCCTCCCTTCCTCCCCCCCCCAAAAACACACCCATCACGAAACTCATTGGACGCGGTCCGCGATAGTCTGCACAAAGGTCCGCCCCAGCCTCCATCCACACCCCGACGCGTCAGCACCTCGACACTTGCTCCCCCCATACACCAGCTCCCGATAGTACATAGATCATCCCACAAAGTCCTAAACAAACCCCACATACAACTAACAACCCAACACACGACATTGCTGCATCAACGGACTCCACACTCCCACCTGCTCACAGCCGACCCCTCTACACAATCAAGCTCACACAATTGAACTAGCCGCAGCTACACTCCCACCTACTCCCAGATCCCGCCCCTGCCACCCACTGGAATATGTCTTTCAATTCTTTTGACAAATCTCACATTCTCACTGTCTCTCTCCTGAAAGGAAATTCTGGAAACCATTCCTATCTACTTTGTTTAAGACTCCTCTTGAGGAAAAGATAGTCATTCAAACTCCTCCATGTCACTATTTAGCGATGATCTTTCTTGGCAAACTCGCATTGAAGTTGGCATCCAAAGCCAGCACTGACTGGGCATCCTCCGTTATACAAAGTCCTTATCTTGGCACACCTGAACTCTATCCACCTACAAGCTTTATCCACACTTTATGGAGTACTGCTCTCCTCTCTGGCTGGCTCCCCTGCCTCACACCTTGTCAGCTTGACGGCATGAGACCAAGCCTTCAAGATTCATTGAATTTCCCATGATGAAGCAAAAGTCTATAGCCCATCACTTTCCATTGGTAGACAGGTACGGCGGTCTGTCTCTGTTGTCTGTTTTACCACCTCCTTTCCGTTCTTGCCCCTCTGTCCCACCTTTGCCCCCCCCTCCCTACCCCAGGTCTCTGTCGGGTGCACTTGGCCAAAATTCAACCTCCTTCTGGTGAAACTCCCAAAATCCAGAAACACTGCTCACCTTCACTGATTTTTCCGCTTTTTTCCTGCATACTTCTTCTCTCCACATTTTCAAACAGCTGGTTACCACCATCCTCAGATCAGCCTTCCCCCCCCCCCCCCCAATCCAAAAAGCATGTTTGTGTACTGTTAACCAACGTTAAACCAAGCCCACCTACTCCCAAATTTCCTTCCTAAGAGTCTTGCCTTCTGTATCCTCATGTCCACCTTTGTGCATCCTACCCCACCCCCTGTTCCTCCCCACTTCCATTATTTGTCCAAAGCTCCATTTTATTCCTCAACCCTGCTATTGGTGTTTCCCCATTCTTCTCACCCTGTTCGTTTGTTCTGTTGCGTCCTGATCCGTCAGTTTGTTCTTGCTGTTCCTAGAGCCTTGACCTTGTTACAAAGAAGAAAAAACAACAACACTACCCCAATATTCTTACTTTAACATGTCCACCAGGCTGCAGGAAGACTTGAAACATACACTCAACTCAAGCTGACTTGCCTTGGGGTTCGAATCCTGACTCAGCTATAAACTTCATTCCGGTGTTTCACAGCAGGTGATTTATTCAATGTGTGTGCCGGCCCTCGGATTGGACGTTAAACGAGAAATCCTGTCTGTCGCAAATAGTTGGTGGACGATAAAGATCCCATGATGTTCTTTCCAAGAGGAGGCGAGCTATCACATTTATAACATCTACCCTTCAAAAAAATTCCAATTCCTGCCTAACTTCCTGGCTGAGAGGTGGCGGACCACCAGAATTGTAACCCTACCACTAGAAACTGATTCACCAGCACCAACATTCGAATAGAGCATGTTCATGGACAATCGATCATGTCCAACTGAACCAATGAATGTCAACCACGTCGATGAGAAACTTAGGTCATACTCCATCACAATCACACTCAGAACAAAGAAAGAGCAAAACAGAGATTTCAGCGCTGCGCCAGACTTTGTTTTGTGTGATGTATTTTTGCGTGCAAATAAATGGAAGAATGTACTAAATGAAAAGTCGTGGATTGTAAATGAAAGTCTAAATAGTCTAGTTTTGAAATATGTAAAGGTCAAACGTCTGGAAAGTTGTAAAGGTCATTGGTCTGAATGTCGAAAGTCTGAAAAGGTCTAAAGGGTCAACAGGGGTCAAAGGGTCTAAAGTGTTCTCAAAATATCTAAAAGGTCTACAGGGTATTGAAAGATCTGAAGTTGTAAGGCTAACGGTCTAAAGGGTAGAAAGGAGTCCAAGGGTCTTCGGGGTCTATAGGGTCTTAAAAGGTCTTTTGGGTCCTTTGTTATGCCTGGTGTTGGCTAAATGGTTAGGGTGGTAGGCCTGTGATACAAGGATCCTGAGTTCAAATCCTGCTCGGATGTTGAATTAATACCAGGTGGGGTGACTCTGCTGTCATCCTTTCCGAGTTCGGCAAAATAAGTACCAGCATGCTGGTATCCTGTGTCGGAGTGGCGACCCGTCCAGGATTGTGCCAAACAGCCAAGGAGACTGCTTAGGCAGCACCAACGCTCTGCACAGAGTGTGGCCCAATGGATGGATGGTGGTCCTTCGTTGACCTCAAAAATAACAGGGGGTTGAATTCAGTGACCTGATGTGCAGATCCTCTTCAAATTTCAAGTCAATCGATGAAAATTGAGGATTTTAGAAATCTGACCGAAGTTGTTGACCTTTGAACTCAAAATCAATGGGCTTCCTGCTTATGACGAACTCTACCATTTGATGAAGTTTTGTGAAGATCGGTTTAAAAGTGACCTGCCGGCGATTGACATACAGTCAAACAAACAGACAGACAGACAGACAGACAGAGACAAGAGAAAGCAAGATAACCACACTACCATCCAATATACTTTTAAAATCTTTGATTTTCACAAGTAACAACAAAGACAGACAGACGGGGGGAAAACATAACCACCACCGACCTTCGTGCTGGAGGTAACAAATCTGAACTCCATTGTTGAAGACGTGGTGTGTGGACAAAATAAAATGCTTTCTGGACACTTGCGTACGATTCAAGGTTTTAAAGTTGTTTCAGCTGGTTTAGGGTGTTTCCCCTCTCAGCTCCCGTATCTTGGTGTCATCGTCCTCAGGACATCCCGCTGAACTCGCACTTTGGTGCACTGGGGTGCTTCATCAAGGAGCAGCACCCGGCACTGCTTCAGCTGGAATGTGGATCTCCTGGCATCTAGACGACGTTTCGTACTTGGTGAGTGAGGTCTGGTTCCTCATTTCGGGATTAAAACAAACAAAAAAAAGGGTCAAATCGCGGGTTGACCTAGCTGACCGGACACCCCGCCTCATTCGAATCGGTCTTGATCAGCCCGATGTCCCCCTGAATGGTATCCATCAGGTCATTTTGGGCTCATGTACCGTCATCGACGTGCCGCATTAATTATTAATATAAATTCCTGTAAATTTGAAAATAAATTCTTGTCATGTTTTTGTTATGCGGCAATAAGTCTCGTGGTTGAAACGATTTATTGATTTTATTCTGTTCCGCTCCCAATGCCCTGCTTGGTGTGTTTTTCTCTGCGCAGGGGGCGGCACCGCGGCAGCAGTGAGAGCCCATCGATCTTCAAGCCTCGCACCACAACACCTCGGCCCACATCGGCTAGGAATCCCGCCGCCCGCAGCAAAACAAGCCGAAGCGCAGGTGCACGTGCAGAGCGACGTGACGCGGGGACGTCACGTTCGGTTCGCAAGACCTCGCGCCCTGCCCCACGGGAAATCTTGCAAGGTACCCTCAGACGCCGCGCCACTTGTGCCGCATTCACGTGCAAGCGGTCTAAAACTCGCCGCATCAGTTTGAATGTCCATGAGCACTTACCATGCCAACGGACATACGGAGCGGCCATCTCAACGTCAACGGACGCTATCATGCGAGTAGCCAAAGCAGACGACTTAAAACTACTCGTTATTATTCACCAAGAAGAAAATTCTATTTCGCTACAGCTCCAGCATTTGGATGGAGTCCAGCAGATGTCCATTTGTTTTACCAGCAAGTTTAATTCACGAGCGTCGTCTTGACAGTTTTACTTGAAACTTTCAACAATGCAACCCCGTGCTGGCAGAGCTCGAAATCATGATCATTTCTCTTTTCCACACGTGTTTGGAGGAAAAGCAATGCCAGCTTTGAAGTGGCAAACTTCTTCTTTGTTTTCCTTCCTATTTTCCACAGGAGGCGGTTCTTTCCACAGACTATCGCTGTTGCTCTTCATCGCCTTCATCATAGCTATTTTACCATGTTTATGATTATACCGTCTTCAGATTCACCCTCCCACTGTGTGCGTCAGCATGCTTTCTTCACCAAGTTCTGCCCCACTCGCCCAGCCCCGCCACGCTCGCTCTGCCCACCAGCACAGCCATTTGCAACATCTGGCAAATCCTTGAAATTGGACACCAACCAAATGTTATTAACATGTGCACAATCGCGTAAAGCGGGGTTAAGCAATTGGCTCACTCTGTCTAACTACAGCCATCAAACTTTGATCGAGGAACAATTTAATTTCAATTTCAATTAAACACGTGGAACATGTCTTTCAATCCTGACAAAATCTCACTCTTACTCTGTTTCTCCGAAAGGACCGTTGAGAAAGTAGATTGGGGGGGGGGGGTTCTAAACAATCCTCTGGAAGAAGTCCTTTCATTCAAGCTTCTAGGTCTCACCGATCTGCCATGATCTTTCCTGGAAAGCCACATTTTCCAACCTGGCCTCCAAAGCAGTCGCCGACTGTAATCCTCCATGTGCAAGTCCTTCCTCAGCCCATCTCACCACATACAAAGCTTTCGTCGCAGCCTGATGGAGTACTGCTCTCCGTCTGGCTGAAGCTCCTGCCTCTCACCTTTCTCGCTTCACCGCTGTGGAAACCAAGGCATTTAGGATCATTGGTATCTCCCACGATGAGGCTGAGTCCTTGGGCATCTCACTCTATCACTGCAGCAAGTCAGTGTCTTTGTCTTCCACCGTCCCCTCTCTGGTCTCGGCCCCCCCCCCCCCGCTCTGTCTGCGATTCGTCCCCACCATATTTCCTCAGGCGCTCAAGGTCCCCAACAACCCCTTCTGGTAAAACTACCAAAATCACGAATCACTGCTCACCTTCACTCTTTCATTCCTCTTTTTCCCCACCTTTGGAATAAACTCCCACACTCTCTTCAATCCCATTCTTCCCTCCAGACCTTCAAAACAGCCGTTCACCACCACCTTTTATCTTCCCCATCCAAAACCTCGATATTTTCTATCCCCGTCAATCCCACCCAAACCACCTCCTTCAAATTCACTGCTTCCTTCCTGAAAGTCCCTGTAATGTCCATCTTGATATACCCATGTTCGTGTTCCCCGTCCCATCCCTCTCCCTTTCCACAGATCTCCGAATGTCTCTGTTCCCCACCGTTTTGTTCTCCCTTCCGTCTCATGCCCCCCCTTGCTGTGGGTTGTGGTTAAGATCTCATACGAGCCTCGACAATGTAAACAAACAAAAACAAGAGCCACATCCTAAAGGTTTTGTCTTCCACAGAAGAAGAAGAAGAAGAAGAAGAACAACAACAACGCGGAGCTCTCTTAGAGCCAGCGTTCGCAACGCGACATGGCTAAAAATATATATCTTTTTATAATTCCTATATATATATATTGTTGTGGGTTTCCGCCGCGTTCGGACGACCGTTCTAGCCAAATCGCGGTCGCCGCCCACGAAGCCGCAATCCAGTCGTGACTTTCCGGATCAACCCCGAAATCCAGTCACGGATACTTAATACATCATAAACCAGCCAATTATTCTGTCACGCCGACAAGGTGGATCGCCGTTATCGATGTACCTAATATTCCGCGGACAGAAATACCGGGAGTTTATACCTCACGGGACCTGCACGAAAACGAGCCGCTTAAGCGGCTCGTTCCGTATGCGAAGCCGAGCGGTTATATATCGCCAAGTCCCGTCGGACCAGATTTACTTTTAGCGGCTTTAAAAGCCAGTTAATATCCGAGCACACCATGGCAGTCAATACAGGAAGGACGCAACGAGCAGGATGACATTCAACAATGGGCATTTATTTTCACACTCGGCACGTAAGCAGTCAATGGGGGGATGGGGACAGGACACGAGCAAAACCACACCCGAGTTCTATACGGAATGCAAGTATATACAGGCACGCACTTAACAACATTCTACGAAAAGACAAGGCGCCACAGACTTTCATACAAAAACCCAAGAAGAAAAGACGGGCTCGTAAGCCTTTAATATTCCGCAGAGCCGGGATGACCGAAAAGCTCCGAGAGGCCGGGCAGGTTATCTCGCCCTGGTGGCGACTCGTGGTCTTCGTGATCGGCGACCCCTGGTGTCTCCGTTCGTCCGGTGCGTCGCGAACGCGCCAGTCGCTTGGCGGCTTGACGAGCAGCTTGTACGCTGCCTTGGTCGGCTCGGTGGCCGGCTTCGTCGCGGCCCTTTTTGGCGAGCCTGGCCGGCGACGCTAACGGGAGCGAACGGGTCCCTTGCTCTTTCAGAGTTGATTCTCCTCTAGACCCCGTTCACTCCTCGGCGTCGCCCGACCGTATCAGGGCTGTCTGCCCGAGACCCCATAG
>CM068965.1:49675776-49690491 GCA_035128595.1 Eptatretus atami | reverse complement strand
AATAACGAATATAGTGGTCACTTATTTTTTTCGTGAAAATATTTTTTCACTTTTTTCGTGAACCAATAAAGAACCAGTCGACATACAAGCATGCATTTTTTTTGGCATACAAAGCAAAGGAAGAGATAGCACACTGAATGGATCATGATGCAACAAAACAAAAGGCACAGGAGAGAGAAAAGGGGGGAGGGGAGGGAGGGGGACACCAACAGCAGAATTGAAGGACAAGCTAGAGGGAGACTTGTACAAATAATGAATGGGTGTGGGGAGGAAAGAGGTGTAGGGGAACACGAATGGGGTGCACAATATGGAGACAGAAATAAACTCTCAAAGGAAAACTGGAAATTTGGAAGGACGGGGGCTTGGTCAGGCAGGTCAGGCCAGATCAGATTTGTGACTTGCTACAGGTATCATATAAACCTGTACTAACCTGTTTCATGGTTGGGTTGGCGGTGACTAATCTGTCTCCCCCACTAGGTTTCCAGGTGAGGAGGGTGCATGACATGGATGCTCAGGATTAAAAACAAAACCTGTCAAAGGGCAGAGGAGCTTCTTGTGAGCCAACGGCCATCCGTATTTAGTGCCCAACTGTCTGCGGACATCCTCCTGCAGTTTGGTTACTTTTTGTTTGGAGGATGGTGGCATAATTTGCACTCTGGCCACCGTTTGACAAACCCCCTAGGATTTGACAAACCTGCAGAATCATAGTCAAGTGTTGCCAGACTGTTCTCCACCTTCTCAGGTGCAAAATACAGAGTTCAAGAGCAATTGTGTGTGACTGAGTAGGGTAGGTATAGAGAGTGAGGGGTTGGGGACACATTTGGAAGCAAACACAGAATTGAGGCATTCAGCCTTCTCATGAGAGGAGTCGGCTGTGATGCCATTTGAAGAGAGGGAAGAGGGGGACTATACTCCAGAGATAGACTTAATAAGGGGCCACCAGCTTTAGAGGCGGGAGACGAGTTTGAAAGTTCAATCTTTAGGTTGGACATGCTTTCTGTCTCTCCTGAGAGTGGACACACACTTGTTACAGGCTTTGTGGAAAGAGCAATGATTGCCTTTGGTCAGGTTTCCTTTCCAGGAAGAGAAGGCAAGTTGTTTAAGAGCAACTGCCTCACCACAGGATTCAGTGTACCATTGGGTGGGAAGAAGGTTAGGATGACTAAAAATGAGTTGGGATTGATTTATGAATAAGAAAGAGGTGGTTTCTGTGGAGGAATTCCAAGGCTGAGTTAATATTATCAGGGATAGTAGATATAGGAGACCTATCCTGAAGAGACAGCTGCTTGCAGTTCCTGCCAATCTGCTTGAGTGAACTGCCAGAATCACCGGCGCCGAGGCAGTGCTTGGAGAATAGCGAGAGAGACATCGACTCTCACGCATGTGATCAGATGAACCAACTGGAGCAGAGGAAGAGCAGGAGACATTTGTGGGGAAGTTAGTCATTACCAAATGCAGAAGGGAGGATTTGCCATTTGGAGAAATCCAGGAAAGAAAGTTCACAGATTGAGCCATTCCCTGGAGTCACACAAGTCCTTTGATGAAGTGGCATGTCTAGTGAGAGAGGTACCAACACCTAGCTAAGTTTCATGGTTACAAATGAAATCACCATGAGGAAGACAGAGTTGGGATGAGTGGTTAACAGTTGTACCATGTTGTCAGAGAGAGAGAGAAATAGAGATAGAGATATAGATAGAGTCGTCACTGTTTGGAGGACAGTACATGAGTACAACACACAGACAAAGAGGAGGTGGTAGTGTAGGTGAAGTTGCAGCCAAAGGTACTCCTGGAGAGATTGAGAGGTGTCACATCAGTACAAGAGCAATGCGAAATTGAGCTCTTGATGTAAAATGCAATTTTGCCACTGAGGCGGTTTTCAGGTCTATAAAATCAGAGGAGACAATAGCCGGGGAGACACACTAAGGAGTTCTAAGACCTGTGGGAGGGAAGACCCAGTTAAACAGATGATACCTGGTTTATCAGCAGTGGTTTAGATTGGGAGATCTGTCAGGTTGGAGCAAAGACCTCAGATGTTTGAGCTCCACACAGTTAGGGGAGGAGGCGTTGGGATGGCACAGGACCCGGGAGGGGGGCATATGATGGGGAAGCTTTGTGGGGGGGGGGTAGGTGAGAGGGAAGCATTGGAGCAGTGGCATTGAGAGGGTGGGAGCGAAAAGAGGGGACATGAAGTGGAGGGATTCTGATGTTCCAAATTGGAAAAACGGAGATAATGGTCATTGGAATGGAGGTAAGAATTTTTGGCAAAGGTACGGAGAAAGGTGGTGCTGTTGGTGTGGGAGGAGGATTTGTGGACCAAACGCTTAGCTAACAGTTTTGGAAAAATAATGTTGTGAAGAAGAAAAACACGTGGTGTACTCCCGAGGAAGAAATAAGGAGAGTGAAGCATTTAAAAATGATTTTAAATGCTTTTGAAGGAAGAAGCATATGTATTCAATGAATATTCAGTTTGGAGATATTGAGAAAAAGGGGAAAAAGGAATGGAGTACAGGTAGAAGGAAATTCAAGTTAAAACAAGAATGTTGTGGAGTGGATAAATAAAGTATTTTTTTGGTTTTATATTTTTGAAGATAGGAGGGGAAATAGTTATTCTTCTTTCTGCTTGCTTTTGGCCGCTTTTCACAATTTACCCGCTCGGAGGGCAAGTTGGGGTCTGCGATTAGCACCTCAAGGCTCAAACGCAGGACGTCAACAGGCTTCGCTCAGCTATATTGTCAGCAATTCCACCGCGGTCGTTGCATTCCGAGATGCCGATTTGTGCCACATTAACCCGGCGATCATGTTGTTCCCTTACCGAAAGTCCCATTGGGGCGGCGGGTCACAGGTTGCGCATTGTAAACTGAAATCTTGTAAATAATTTCTTGTGTTTGTGCATTTGTTTGTACGTTACTCTTTCACGGCTGAACCGCAGCACCTCGAGGCCCCAAATTTTGGGTGTTGGTACTTCAGAATATTGGTAAGGTTTTAAACCACTGCACATTGGCCTTGATGTCCGTTTTGAGGCCACCAAAAAGTGTATATTGGGATGTGGGTTCAGGCAGTGCCGCCGCCGGCCAACAGGCAAAAGGTAACCACCATGAGGCTAATAACTCCAAAGCTCTTCAACATCCAACACATCCTGTAACCACCGCCTTCTTATAAATACAATCTTATGAATAATTTCAAGTAGCTGGGTACTTTTTTACACGGGCAGCACCGGGTACCCCAGCTAACAGTTACATATTTACTATAATTCACCGTCTGTCCGTCTGTCTGTTCCCAGGAACCGCAAAAACGGCTGAACCGATCGCAACCATTTTTTGGATGTGTAATCATGGGACCCCTTGGAGTAAAATAGGCATAAATATAATAACATGAATCCTTGATGGCTCCCGTAGGGAGTGGGTGCTTCTAGTAATTATAATACGAGTTCCTTTACAAGGAACTTCAATGTCGGAGGCCATTTTGGCCCATTATAAATGCGTGCACCATGATAGTATTACCAATGTATATTTGTTTGTCCATGCTCTATTTCTTTAAAATGCTGAGCTTCAAAAACAAGGAAGCAACACGTACCATTTTTACTCTCTGGTATGACTTGATCGGGATTCGAACCACCAACCTCCCAGTCACAAAACGGACACTCCAGCCATTATGCCACCGAGTCTGGTTGTTCGCTGACATTGCAGTCCGAGAGCAGCTTGACCGAGCATGCTTTGACAGACAGGAGGGCGTTGTCCCGAACGCCATAGTCCTCAGGACTGAGTTGAGGGTGTCGCAGCACTGCGCATCCCAAGCCAGCGCCCTAATCAAACACGATCTAATCTCGTAACCGAGAATCACCATTCTTGCAGCCCCATCGGGTTTATGTGGCAACTCGGAGATGGCAGAAAGGTCCTAATAAAGTAGGATGGTCAACACTACAGTATGCTCGTTTGATTACAAGGCATTTAGACATCGACCAACAGGGTGTACTGACACAAATGTCCTCTTGTTGTGACTTGTGACCCTTACATTGCAGATCATTAAGAGAGCCAAAATGGAACAGGTTTCATGATGCATCATCGCAACTGTCACGACAATCACCAATTCAAATGGGAACTGACCAGGACAAACATCTCAGAGGTGAGCATGCTATACCATAAGTAACCTTTACATATCATACACGGATTGCAAGTACAGTACATTATTATTAATCATACATTAACGAGCACCGCTCTGCATGTTGAACCAGCACAATGCAGTTCAGGTTGATCCCGATTCGTTAAACTTTGGTCTTGGCTTCAAAAGCGAGGAAAACCGTTACTTTAGAACAAACATGGCCCTTACCATCCAATTATATATCGTTTAAGTCCTTAATAGACAAGTAACAATGCAAAGAAAGCACAACAAACTGTATACATGATGCAACCACTTAACTATCCAATTGTGGTTGGAGCCACGAACAACAACCTTTGGTAAACCATCGAAGGATCTACAACGGCTTGAAAAGTCACTCACCTCGGAAGCAACACAGGACGCACCAAGAGCGTTCCGCTGCCATTTGGTCCTGATTGAGTCGTTATTCCCAAGGCCAATTTCTAAGCAGACATTGATCTCTCTGGAGAGGAATATTGAGGATCGGTGCATATGTTCCCCGCAGAGCCAACTTGCACACAGTACCTGTGTATCAAGAAAGGGAGGGGCCCTCGAAAGCAGTGGTGGAACTGGGGGAGGGGTAAGGCCAACACCCGAATTCTCCACCGTTAATGTGCAATTTAGTGCATCATTATTACATAAAGCAACAACTACTCCAAGTAATGGACTTCGATCTGTTGTGCAATATAGGAAAAGCCAACATGTATTAAAAAAATTTTCATTTTAATTAGGAAATTAAAAGCCCTTTCTTTTAATTCCGTTCAGCAACAGTGTTTTTTTCCAATGAAAGAGCAACGATATCATGATTAATTAGATTTGATTTCTATATACTCTCCGCCATGAAAAAAACAAAAACCGACCACGTGATTGTTGTTGATCATGTGACACAGATGAGGTGCAAACCTCTGAGAGGTAAATTCTGAAGAACCACATGTCCATGACATTGTGACCTCATCACATAATGCTGCATTGTGGCGAATGTTTTCACAAAGGGATCCAACACAGAAGTAACAATCTCAGTACTGGGTACCGTAATGTCCACCTCTCGCAATGATCACTGGATCGAGATCCAGGTAGTGCATTTGCAGGACGATGGGTAGTTTGAAACCGATTGCATAGATGGGTCATGTGGATGGGTCGGTCCAGAGTAGTCATGAAACTGGGAAGTCCACTTCTTGGCATATCTCTCGTTGATTCAGGGGCTTGATATCTTGAGGTCATAACCATTTCCTCTCCTCCTGTTTAAATGGCTGATTGAAGCTTTACAAAATGGCTGCTTGAAGATGTCCAATGATTTGATTCCTCTAATTTTCTGACAGATTTGGCATTGCAATTGATTGTTAAAAAACGTAATCGGCATCTTGAGATGATCGACACACAGGTGTCTTGAAAGACTTGACTGGAATTTGATTAGAATGCCTCGTGCCACCTCTGAAAACCGAAGGGTGCTGGATGCTGAACGATTATTGCATGAGGCAATTACATGACGTGGAAACTTGCGATTAGGACCACCATTAATAGACCATCTGGTGAAACAACCAAAATCCAGGATCATTGCTCACCGCAACTCATTTGTTCCTCTTTTTCCCATCTGTGGAACTAACTTACACATTCTCTTCAATCTCATTCTTCCCTCCAGGTCTTCAAGATACAGTAGTCTCCGGATATTAAATCCACGGATAATAAATCCAGCCGTATATTAAATCCGGAACGCCAGGGTACGGAATTCCTACATATAGATTTCCGCCGTGTAATAAATCCATCCGCCGGTTAATAAAGCCACTTCATCGGCGCGTGCCTGTGTTTTTCCCGGAAGGATCACGCGATTTTTTAGCATCAGTCGGAACCGGTTAGCGGAAACTGGTCGTAGATCAAACCTCGCTTGTGTCTCAAAGCTTTACAGTGTTTCTGTGTGCCTTGTTAGCCGTTCTGTTCCATTTTTCATTCAGTGTCCGAAGTGATCTGATCGTGTTGACGTTAATTGTGTTGCCTAAATTAAAGACATCTTGTTTCACTCCCCAGATTTTTCAACATACAGTATCTTTGTGATGCCGAAGCGAAAGAGGCAACCGACGACGCGTCAGGATCTGACTTTGAACGAGAAGTTAGGAAAGTTGAAAGCATATGATGAACTGAAAGGCCAACTCAGTCAACGTGATGCTGCAGACCAGCTTGGCATTTCCCGTGGATGTCTCCAAAATCTTTTGAAGCAAAACAACAGATCCGGGACGAAGCAGAAGCATCCCACAATACGAACGAGAGTCGCAGGTTCCGACCTGGAAAGGATGCGGCCGTGGAAGCAGCCCTTTATAAGTGGTTCATGTTCAGCAAGACGCGGAACCTCCCAGTCAACGGCCCGATTCTGATGCACAAGGCAAAATCGTTGGCGAAAGAAGCAGGACATGACGATTCTGTGCGACAGACGGTTGGTTTTCACGCTGGAAAAAGAGAAATGGAGTGGTGTTCACCATTTTGAAGGGTGAAGCAGCGGAAACGGACGTTCAAGGGGCAAAGGAGTTCCTCGACACAGAATGGCCAGAGCTCGAAAAACAATTCAGCAGGAGGGACATTTTCAATGCTGACGAAACAGGGGCTTATTATCCGCCCTCCCAGACTCGACTTACGTCGACAAAAAAGACAGGAACAAGGCGAAGGGGTTCAAGACGGCCAAGGACCGTGTGACAGTCTTGGTGACATGCAGCATGGAAGGAGAAAAAGAAGAGCTTTGCTTATCGGCAAGTCCAAAATCCGCGATGCTTTAAGAGAGTTAAGAACCTTCCATTCACGTATGAAAACTCCATCAACGCCTGGATGACTGGGACGATTTGGAACGATATCTTCGCACTTTGGATCTGAAAAAGGGTAGACAAGGACGCAAAATTTTGCTCCTGGTAGACAACTGCTCTGCACACAAAGAAGTTGAAGGCCTCAAAAACATCACGATCCGATTTCTGCCACCCAACACGACCGCTCATCTCCAGCCTGCGACCAAGGCATCATTCGGACCTTGAAGGCTTATTTTCGACATGAATTACGCCAGAAGCTGATCGATGAAATTGACGATGCCCCTGAAGACGAGACTTTGACAGCGAACAACCTCGTCAAGAAAATTTCCATCTTTGAAGCGATGGAAATGCTGGCTTCAGCGTGGCAGAAGGTGAAACAGGAAACCATCGTGAACTGTTGGAAGAGGCAGCCTTTTATGGCAAAGAGCCGCGCCAAGGTGACGCAGAACACGTCGAAGTCCCACTTCCCCACCTCCGCCAGGTCTTTCTGATGAGGAATTCAACCACTGGGTCGACATTGACGAAGACCTCGAGGTCGCCAATGAAACAACCGAGGGGAACTCTCGCAAAACCTTGTCGAGTTCATACAGGCGACAGACCAGCAACAAGATGAACCAGAAGACCACGACGAAGATGACGATGACAATGAGGAAGAGCCTGTCGTCAGTGGAGCTGATGTCAGGAAAGCTATTGAAGTCCTAGAACGGGCAAGACGACAACAGATATCCCAGTTCCTGACTTCAGAGAGCTCAAGGATTCCGTTCGAAGGACATTTCCTCTCAAACAAAGGACGTAGCCAACTGGCTGACGAAGGAGATGGTGTAGCCTAATTTGCATTCTGTTGTTTCTTTCCTGTTTTTTTTTTACAATAAACCTCTTTTTTATATAAATCAAACTGTTTTTGCTACTGCTGGACAAAAGGGATTGCACGATACAGTAATTTCAGGTCCGAAGTTGGGGTCACCGGATAATAAATCCGCCGGATATTAAATCCAGGAAACGCTCCGCCCGAGGTGGATTTAATATCCGGAGACTACTGTAGCTGCAAGATCATCCCCAATCCAAAACCATGATCTTTTCGACCCACCCCCCTTTCCAAATACCCTATTATTTTTCCTCCTGAGAGTTTGCTTCTGTATTCATCTTTTCCACCCCATGCATCCTCCCCTGCCCCTTATTCGTCCAAATCTCCCTCTATTCTCCTTTTGATGTGCTCCCTCCCGCCTCACTCTTTCTACCATTTTGTTTGGTTGGTTGCATCCCGATCAGTCCTGTTCTAGCTCTTCCACGAGCCTTGACTTTGTGTACAAAAAAGTTGTTCTGCTCATCCCTCATACCAAAAAGGATACTCACAATGAATGCTGGAACAGTTCTTTAACAATTACATTATCAATTCTACATATTTGGTTGTTTACGGCAAAGTGCTTACGCCTCACCATTATTGTACATCTACAGTTAAAAAAAATAAAAAGATAAAATAAAAGGTTTTACTGAACAGAATTTTGTAATCTTGTTTGAGAAACTCCTGACGATAATTATAGAGTACTCTCAATGACATGTTAAAAAATATTAGGAGTTTCCCAGACTATCAGGTTCCAAGAACATTTTGAACACACCACATTCTTACAAGTCTTTCTGTATTGAATTAGAATTTGAGCAACTGATTGGTGTTACAATTTCACCAAAGCTCGTCTAATCATTATTATTATTAAAATCAAGGTTCGTAAATGGTCAAAAACTAGATAAGTAATTGGTACAGCAACACAAGCGGCATATTTTCCCTGCAGAGGCTGACTCGGTTGAACGGATCAGCAGAGTGCTTTCCATGAATCCAAGGCCATAAAGTCAGGACAAGTCATCGATCTTGCAGTCTGGACGGTTTTCGACGCATCCTTTTGGCATATCCATGGCGCATTAAAACTTACAATGGAAGTTCAAAAGACTTTTAAACCTTGCTGAATTGTCATTATAACAATAGCTCAGTGTTGTCTGAAAAAGGTTCCAAGACAATTGGTCTGGATGCACACGTGAGACTATAAAGATGAAGAACGGTGAGATATTGTGGCCATGAGGAGGCACGGCCAGACGACCTTGGTACTCTGTGCACGTCCGCACAAGGAGCCGCACCCTGCGTTCAGCACCACGGTACACCTGTAGGTGACTGTGTGCAGTCTCCTTCGCAGCTACAGTTCCTACGTATCGTTCACCATAATGCAAGTCCATTGTTTACAATGAAGCTTCTTTCACACTTCCCTATCAATCATGTCCATCATCCCATAATGTACAAATCAGCCTCACTCCCCTCCCCTTTTCTATTCAGCGTGATCACATGCACACAACAAATATGCGCCACATTTTCCCACCATAAGATGAAATACCATTGATAGTTTAACGGTGTACAAGCAGCTGTTATTTACATTACAAATCATTTTGATATATGAAAACAAAGCAAAAAAATATGAGACTTGGAAGCCCCTCCACTGATATCGACAGCTGCAGACCGAAATAAAGAGGTATTTATAACTTGTCAAGGTGTTGGATTCATTGCGATCCCACCCTCAGACAATACTTGGTAGAACATCACCCCGACATGATCCCAGGACGTAGTCACCGGAGACCGTAAAACTCCACCCCTCATTCAAACACAAGACACCGGAAAAGGCCGAAGAGCATTGGATTCATTTGAAAAACCAAATTCATGAAAGTTCACGAGTGGAATGAGCTACACGTGCTGGACAGACCTCAGGGGACACTGCGGCACAATGCGGCACGAACTCGGCTTACACAACAGCTCGACATTGCATCAAATCTCACAGCGCAAGCCATACCCCACCTTGCACCGGTGCCGCTTGCCAGGGCAAGAAGGTGAAGTGGAAACAATCGCACATGATGGTCTCTGTGAGGGAGATAACCAAAGCAGAGACCGCACTACACCATACCGCTGCAGCAAAGGCAGCGTGTGCGAGGCTACAGGCACAGCGAAGCACATCCCGAAATCGTAACTCATCCCTCCCGCCACTCAATTGCAGTAATGGAGGCGAGTCACAGACACGTGGGGTGCATCTTTGCCCAACCACCCAATTCCATTAGGCACTTCAGGTTCCCCACCCAAAGATAGCAATGCTGGCCTGGGACCCAGATGCATTAATATCTTATGTGCACTTAATGCTTTTAGAGAACTGGAGAACATAAAAGCTCGGTCTACTTTAATGCAGGAATCAATATGCAGAAGATTATAGCAGCAGATTTTTTGGTCAAGTGAAAAGCATTTCGATTTAATCACTTCAGGGCATGCACTAAAATTTGCTTCACCTGCACAAAGCATCGATCATTTTAAGGCCACCTTAAAAATTCTTTCGAAAGACATCAGGTAACTTTCTCACATGTGGCAAAAATAATACACAACTCATGACAACGGTACAGATGCAAACATTCTTTATTTCAACAGCAGCAAGGCAAGGTGTTCCACTTGAAAAGATTCGTGCATGGCAGTTCAAGCAGTCTAGAAGATTGAAAACCACTTATCCAAAACTTCCCATTAAAACTCCATGCCAGGCAACAAAACTCCCTCTAATTTCCTTGTAGGAACACATGGGAAAAGAAAAGTTTGTCACTTGAAGATTTTTCCCTGGTTAAACGACTTGCCGACACCAGCAAACTCTCCTTCCCATGTGAAGTATTCCTTGACGAGCGTTTTGCACTCTTGGCTGTCAGGGTCGAGCTTCCGCCAGTCGTAGGACTCATAATCCACCTGCCAGTCCTGACAGAGCTGTGGAGAACACAAGCCAGCTGCATTTGGGGGCTTCAGTTTGGATGAGGATTAAACAGAGACTGGCAAATGCCAAATCAAAACCAATTTGAAAGACTTGACAACAAACTTCCCAAGGAAGAACCAAGCTCAAAGGGGTTACCGAAATGATACACATTTTTTGCTTTTCAAATTAAAATAGATAGGTGATAAACAAAGAAAGGGGTGTGTTGTGTTTTTCTAATTGCAGTACTTGTACTGTATTTGAGATGCAAGAGTGAAAATGGCAAGTTCACAGGTACCACCCCTAAAAACAAATAAATAAATGAATAAAACTAGAGAGTTCATGGAACATGTTACCCCATGCAGCGTACAAGTATATATTGTACTTCAATTTAAATAAAATAATGATTTTAAAGATCGTTGAAAAAATTCCGGAAGTTTTGTGCCATTGAAGCAGTCCAATACACCACCCTATTTAACATGGGATTTGTGTTCGACAATATTCAAGTATATAATTCAATTTAAATAAAATAAAGATTGTAAAAGTCAAATAAATAAATTACGCTAATTCCGGGTTTTACCGCCGTTGACGCAATGTCGATTACATCACCCCATCTCACATGTCATATTCGTTCTTCATACCTGTCGCTTGTGTCCTTTATTACGTCCTTAAAACAGTAAGTTTGCTGTTTGGAATGATTTTCAATTTTGTTTGACTGCTGGGCAGGCAGACAGAGTTAAACAAACAAACAAAAAATTCACTCCTACGCATGTACGATCGGGATGAATTCAGAGACAAAGTACAGTCAACCCTTAAATATCGCAGGGTCTAACCAATCGCAGGCAACCTATTGTTTCCGATTTCATTATCGCAGAATTTCATTTCGACCAATCGCGGTTTTTGAGTTGAGATAAGTCATCGTTTGCTCGACCATAACAAAAACTAGATTTCATACACCTCGTGCATGTACAATTCTCCCATTACGAGCCTTCTGTTGTTTCTCGCGCACCATTTTTAATGGCACCCAAACATAAAGTGATGGACAAGTTGGTTTTGCCAAAAGGCAGAGAAAGGTTATGGTGTGAAAATGCAGCATCTGACGGCCACCATTACAGGGTCAATGATTGTAGGTAGAACCTTCCCCATTATCCTCATTCGCAAACCTTCATTTCCCAATTCCGCATTCGAACCTCATTCTCAAACCCTCACTTTCCGAGATCTGCACTCAAACCGCCATTCTCAAACACCCATTCTAAAACTGTATTTTCCGACACCCAGACACGAACCCCCGTTCTCAAACACACATTCTCACACCCCATCACCTCACCAGTGTTTCAACCGAATAATAACCACTTTAGCATTGTAACGGTCATGTTTCCTTGCCGTTCCAGCATCCCGATTAAATCAGATCAAAAGAGGCGCTTCCTGAAATGCGGTAACCAAGCCGAAGGCTCAAATGACTGGTTTTAGAAATTCAAAAGAGGATTCAGCCTCCATCATGTAAAATTAGTCTGGTAAGCAGCATCCCGTGATGTTGCGAAAACTACCGACAGCAGCTCATGGAACTAATCGAGGTGAACGGATTTATGCTGGAGCAGGTTTTCAACACAGACGCGACAGGTTTATTCTGGAAGAGGATGCCATTTCATACTTTTTTTTGTATCCACTGTCAAGGCCCGTATGAGAGCTAACACACAGAACGTACAACAAGGGGAGCAGGAAACAAGAGGGGTGGGACAAGGAAGGGAAAAAAGTATGGAACAACATGAGATCTGTGGAAGGGAGAGGATGGACGGGGTACACAGGGCAAACAAGATGGACACTACAGGGACTTTCAGGAAGGATAGCAGGGAATTTGAAGGAGGTGGGTTTGCGGTGGATTAATGGGGGTAGAAAAGAGCATGGTTTTGGATGGGGGAAGTTAAGAGATGGTGATGAATAGCTGTTTTGAAGACCTGGAGGAAGAGTGGGATTGAAGAGAGTTTGTTACAAAGGCAGGAAAAAAGAGGAATGAAAGAGTGAAGGTGAGCAGTGATTCTTGATTTGGTAGTTTTACCAGAAGGAGGCTGCTGGCGGACCTTGAGCGCCCAACAGAAATATGGGTGGGACATATCTCAGACAGAGAGGGGGGGGCAAGGCCGAAGAGGAGACGGTAGAAGACAGAAGGACCACGACACTGCCTGCGGCGAGAGAGTGAGACACCCAAAGACTCAGCCTCATCGCAGGAGATACCAATGATCTTAAATGCCTTGGTTTCCACATTGTGAAGCCGAGAAAGGTGAGGCGGAGCACCAGCCCAGAGGGGAGAGCAGTACTCCATTGAGGCTGCGACGAAAGCTTTGTATATTCTCAGGAGCTCAGGTATGCAAGGAAGGACTTTGCATGGCGGAGGATGCAGGTGCCAGAGTTTGGTGAGCATGCAGGGTGCCAGACCGCCATCGAAAGCACGCGATATGTCGAGGGAGATGGCTCTGATTTCATATCTGGCATTGAGGATCTCCATCCATTGTTGGGAGAGCAGAATCAGCGTATCCAGGGTAGAGTGACCTGGTCTGAATCCAAATTGATGATCAGAAAACAAACCATTGGAGAAGAGGAAGGATTTAATGTCTGAAGCGGATGGATTCCATCACCTTCTGATGATTGGGAGAAGGCTGATTGGTCTGTCGTTGCAGTGGTCTGTTTTTGCACCTTTTTATGCAGAGCAGTAATGTTTGCAGATTTCCAAGTAGATGGCAGATGACCTTGAGCAAATGAGGGGTTGAATAGAACAGAGAGAGGGTGAGCAAGAGTAGAGAAGCAGGTTTTTAGGACACATGGGCTGATGCCGTCTGGATCGGATGCAGAATCTGAATCGGGGTTTGGCACCAACCTCTCCACCTTGTTAGGAGAAAAGGACACAGAGTCCAGGAACACCTGGGCGTGACTGGGTAAGGTGTGTCCAGAAAGCGATGGGTTTGGGACACAAGATTTAGAAGCAAACACATAGCTTAGTCATTTAGCCTTTTCATGTGCAGTCAGCTGTGCGGCCATTTGAGGTAAGGGAGGGGATGGAGGGGGAACATACACCAGAAATGGACTTAATTCGACGCAACCAGGATTTGGAGGAGGAGACAGGTTTGAGAGTTCAGACTTGAGATTAGAAAGAGGTTGTTTTCTTTCCAAACAAACAGGAAATATCAGCTCCACAGTTCAAGTTAATGTGGTTAAGGATTGTCTTACCCTTCTCCAATGTGGCAATGCTGCAAGCGACTTCGTTGTAAAGCTTAATGTTGCTCTTAAAATAAAGAGAGAGATTTTGCCCCTCGTCGCTCTTCGCCCCGCCCTCCTTCCAGAACCTGCGGGAACCTTCCAGAAAAGGAGCGTGCCCCTTTCGCCCCCTCTCCCCGCGTGCCTCACGGGGACGAGAGAATCAGAATTGGCACAGGTCCAGGGAGAATCAGGCGGGAAAATCCGCGCGCCATTGGAACTCCTCTGGTTTCCTTCGCTTCGTCGAGACGGTTTACATTAACGAAGAGGGCCGTGGTTTGGCGTGTGGAGACCGCCGCGAAGCGGTGGTCGAGAGCGACGTTGGTGGTGGTGACTTGGTTGTGGTGATGGTGGCGTGGTTGGCGTTGTGGTTATTGTGGTTGTTCCAAAATAACGATAGGAAAAGAAAAATACTATCTCAAAGAATCACAAGCCCTGTGACACGAATAATTTCCCATTAAAAAACGGTGGGGAAATCAACTGAACACGGACTTATCGGCATAACTAAACTAAAGACCTATATGGTGTTCTGCGAATTTCCCCAGCAGTAACAATATATATTATATATATATATATATATATTTAACATTGAAATAAACAAAACGCATGACATTTACCTTTTTAATTTATTCCAAAACAGTGAGGTGGATGAGGGTAAGAACATTACATGCTCATACTGTACTCTGCTGTGAGTAGAAAATGCAAGACTTCACTCAGGATCATGATGATGATAGCGGGGCAGGGGGGAGAGGAGTGAAGGGTGAGGTGGGAGTGGAGGGGATTCCACGATCGGG
>CM068965.1:49661832-49674443 GCA_035128595.1 Eptatretus atami | reverse complement strand
TAAATCAGACTCCAACCTCTCCACAATGGGCAAGACCAGAGAGCTGTCTAAGGACATCAGGGACAAAATTGTAGACTTGCACAAGGCTGGATGGGCTACAGGACAATAGGCAAGCAGCTTGGTGAGAAGGCAACAACTGTTGGCCACAATTATTAGAAAATGGAAGAAGTTCAAGATAACAGTCAATCTCCCTCGGTCTGGGGCTCCATGCAAGATTCTCACCTCGGGAGCTCAATGATCATGAGAAAGGTGAGGATCAGCCCAGAACTACACGCAGGACCTGGTCAATGACCTGAAGAAAGCTGAGACCACAGTATCAAAGAAAACCATAAGTAACACACTACGCCGTCATGGATTAAAATCCTGCAGCGCACGGCAAGGTCCCTCTGCTCAAGCCAGCGGCATGTCCAGGCCCGTCTGAAGTTTGCCAATGACCATCTGATGATCCAGAGGAGGAATGGAGGGAAGGTCATGTGGTCTGATGAGACCAAAATAGAGCTTTTTGGTTAAACTCCACTCCCGGGTTTTGAGAAGAAAAGAAGGATGAGTACAACCCAAGAACACCATCCCAACCGTGAAGCATGGAGGTGAAACATCTTCTTTGGGGATGCTTTTTTGGAAAGGGACAGGACGACTGCACCGTATTGAGGGAGGATGGATGAGCAGCCTGTATCGCGAGATCTTGCCAACAACCTCCTTCGCTTCAACAAGAAATTGAAGATGGGGCGTATCTGGGTCTTCCAGCATACAATGACCCGAAACACACAGCCAGGGCAAACTAAGGAGTGGCTCCGTAAGAAGCATCTCAAGGTCCTGGAGTGGCCTAGCCAGTCTCCAGACCTGAACCCAATAGAAATCTTTCGAGGGAGCTGAAAGTCTGTGTTGCCAGCGACAAGCCCGAAACCTGAAGGATCTGGAGAAGATGTGTATGGAGGAGTGGGCCAAAATCCCTGCTGCAGTCTGTGCAAACCTGGTTAAGAACTATAGGAACGTCTGATCTCTGTAATTGCAAACAAAGGTTTCTGTACCAAATATTAAGTTCTGTTTTTCTGATGTATCAAATACTTATTTCATGCAATAAAATGCAAATTAATTATTTAAAAATCAGTACAATGGATTTTCAGGATTTTTGTTTTAGATTCCCGTCTTCACAGTTGAAGTGTACCTATGATAAAAATTACAGACCTCTACGTGCTTTGTAAGTGGGAAAACCTGCAAAATCGCAGTGTATCAAATACTTGTTCTCCCCACTGTAATTAATATATATATATATACAGTGGGGAGAACAAATATTTGATACACTGCCGATGTTGCAAGTTTCCCACTTACAAAGCACGTAGAGGTCTGTAATTTTTAATCATAGGTACACTTCAACTGTGAAAGACGGAATCTAAAACAAAAATCCTGAAAATCACATTGTATGATTTTTAAATAATTAATTTGCATTTTATTGCATGAAAATAAGTATTTGATACATCAGAAAAACAGAACTTAATATTTGTACAGAAAAAACCTTTGTTTGCAATTACAGAGATCAGACGTTTCCTGTAGTTCTTAACCAGGTTTGCACAGAATTGCAGGAGGGAATTTTGGCACACTCCTCCATACAGATCTTCTCCAGATCCTTCAGTTTCTGGGCTGTCGCTGGGCAACACAGACTTTCAGCTCCCTCAAAGTTTCTATTGGGTTCAGTCTGGAGACTGGCTAGGCCACTCCAGGAACCTTGAGATGCTTCTTACGGAGCCACTCCTTAGTTGCCCTGGCTGTGTGTTTCGGGTCGTTGTCATGCTGGAAACCCAGCCACGCCCCATGTTCAATGCTCTTGTTTGAGGGAAGGAGGTTGTTGGCCAAGATCTTACATACATGGCCCAATCCATCCTCCCTCAATCGGTGCAGTCGTCCTGTCCCCTTTGCAGAAAAGCATCCCAAATAGATGTTTCCACCTCCATGCTTCACGGTTGGGATGGTGTTCTTGGGGTTGTACTCATCCTTCTTCTTCCTCCAAACACGGCGAGTGGAGTTAAACCAAAAAGCTCTATTTTAGTCTCATCCAGACACATGACCTTCTCCCATTCCTCCTTTGGATCATCCAGATGGTCATTGGCAAACTTCAGACGGGTCTGGACATGCGCTGGCTTGAGCAGAGGACCTTGCGTGCGCTGCAGGATTTTAATGTCATAACGGCGTAGTGTGTTACTTTATGGTTTTCTTTGATACTGTGGTCCCAGCTCTCTTCAGGTCATTGACAGGGTCCTGCCGTTGTAGTTCTGAGCTGATCCCTCACTTTCTCATGATCATTGAGGCTCCACGACAGGTGAGATCTTGCATGGAGCCCAGACCGAGGGAGATTGACTGTTATCTTGAACTTCTTCCATTTCTAATAATTGCACCAACAGTTTGTTGCCTTCTCACCAAGCTGCTTGCCTATTGTCCTGTAGCCCATCCCAGCCTTGTGCAAGTCTCCATTTTGTCCCTGATGTCCTTAGACAGCTCTCTGGTCTTGCCCATTGTGGAGAGGTTGGAGTCTGATTGATTAAGTGTGGACAGCTGACTTTTATGCAGATAACGAGTTCAAACAGGTGCAGTTAATACAGGGAAGAGTGGAGAATGGGAGGCTTCTAAAGACAAAACTAACAGGTCTTGAGAGCCAGAATTCTTACTGGTTGGTAGGTGATCAAATACTTATTTCATGCAATAAAATGCAAATTAATTATTTATAAAAATCATACAATGTGATTTTCAGGATTTTTTGTTTTAGATTCCGTCTTCACAGTTGAAGTGTACTTGATAAAAATACAGACCTCTACGTGCTTTGTAAGTGGGAAAACTGCAAAATCGGCAGTGTATCAAATACTTGTTCTCCCCACTGTTATATATTGTTACGAATTCGCGCCCGCCGGCGTGCGAACGCCGCTTTCCACTAATAGTGCAGCTCGCCCACCGGACGGACAATTCAGTCGTGACTTCCGGAGCAACGCCGGGAACCAGTCACGGGTGGGTCTTCAACCCCACCCGGCCTAGCCAATTTTCTACCCGCGCGAGATAGGGTCAATCGCGAATCTCGATATACCTAAGTACCGCGCGGTAGCTACCTGGGTGACCGTACCTCGGCGCAGGTCGGCTTGGACACGAACCGCAAGCGGTCGTTCCGTTCTGCAGTATAACCGAGCGGGTATTATCGCCCGACCTCGCCGGATCCGATTCTATACCGGTGTTTAACAACCCAGCTATCTTATTCAGAGATGCAAGATGGCATTTCAATGTGGTGAAAGGAGGACGCAACGAACGGGGTACATTCACACAAACACATTTATTTTATACACATATAAGTCAATCATGCAGAGTATGGATCAAAAGCAAAAGCATACAACCGACTATAAGCAATTAATGTACAGCACTTCAACAGTTTTACTTGGACACGGCGCCACATCATTCAACAAAAAGAAAGGAAAAGACCACCCCACAGACAGGGGGGTCAGACTGGGCCCGTGGGCCTTTATGGCGTGGGACTGGCGACCGAAGTCCCACGAGACCACGCTGGTTACCTGCACCTCGTGGTGCGAGTGGTGGCGAGCTCTCTCCGGCACTCTCCTCTCGTGCGCGCTCGACCCTGGACACCGCACACAACCCTCAAGACTTGGCACCCAGAGGAAGGAACCCGGATCTCGAACACCACGGAGCAGCAGCGATCCCCAAATGCCACGAAGAGACGAACTCCCGAAAGAGACAATACGACTCGACGCCCAACAACGAAGAACCTGGCGTCTCGTGCGCCCTTTTATTCCCATTCCAACGCCTGACTCCTCCCCGTTTTCGCTCCGCCCCCCTTCCAGCTCCCGTGGGAAGCTTCCAGAAAAGGGCGTGCCCTCTCGTCCCCCTCCCCGCGCGCCACCCGGGGGCGAGAGAGATCATTCTTGCACAGGTCCAGGGAGATTCATTCCCCCAAAATCAGGCCCCTCCTTTACATGACCTCTGACCTTTGACCCGCATCGCACTCACCCACACCAAAGCACGGGAAAACCAGGCGGGAAAATCCGCGTACCATCGAACTCCTCTGGTTTCCTTCGCGTTGCGCTGGCTTCGCAGATGCTATTCGTTTGTGCATGGATGTGGTGTGGTTGCTTGTAGTTGTGGCGTGGCTGGTGGTTTGCGTTGTGGTTGCGAAGGTGGTATAGGTGATTGATGGTGGAGAAGTGGTGAGGCGATGTGGTGGTTGGGGGTAAAGTGGTGAGCGTGGCGTGCTTTGTTGAGAGGTGCGTGTGGTTGTGGTGGATGGGTTGTGGTGGAGGTTGCTCTGTGAAAGCGGTTGTTGAGAGCGACGTTGGTGGTGGTGGTTCGGTTGTGGTTGATGTTGAGGCGATCGGGTTGTGGATGGTGGCGTGGTTGGCGTTGTGGTTAAGGTGTTGTAATGGTGGTTGAGATGGGTTGGTCCAAAATAATGATTGAAAAAGAAAAAAACACTACCTCAAAGGATCACAAGCCCTGTGACACGAATAATTCCCATTAAACAACGGTGGGGAAATCTAACTGAACAACAGACTTATCGATCTAACTAAACTACGACCTTTATGGTGTTCTTGCGAATTCCCACAAGCCGTAAACTATATATATATATATATATATATATAATATCATATAAATATATACATATATATCATATATATATATATATTTAATTGTCGCCAAAATAGGTGAACCTTATTGTCAGTAATTCCTGTCTGTTTGTTTGGATGTTTGTTCGTTTGTCATTCAGCATGATTGGGTAGAAACGGGCGGATTTTGACCAAACTCGGTGGTCGGTATATCTTGTGAACTAGTGCTTTGGAAATTGTGATGGTTGCTGGGACGCTTTTGGTTCCCTAGCAAAACAACCGAAAAAACCTCAAAATCGGTACGTTACGCGAAATCAATTCCGAAAGCCATTATCCCACGTAGGGTTATGAAATTTGGCAAGAATGATCTAAGGGGATGCTCTATCAAATACATTCCGGTTTTTTTTTTGTGTTTTTTTTATATGATAGAGCATCACCTGTAGGAATCATTCGTGCCAATTCCATAACCCGTACGTGGATAATGGCTTTCGGAATTGATTTCGCTTTGTTTTGTTTAAGTGTAACGGTTACCGATTTTGAAGGTTCGTTGGGCTGTAGGAAACCAAAACTGCGTCCCCAGGCACCAGCACAATCAAACCATTGAGTGTGGACAGCTGTCTTTTCTGCAGATAACGAGTTCAAACAGGTGCAGTTAATACAGGTCATGAGTGGAGAATGGGAGGGCTTCTTTAAGACAAAACGAACAGGTCTGTGAGAGCCGGAATTCTTACTGGTTGGTAGGTGATCAAATACTTATTTCAATGCAATAAATGCAAATTAATTATATAAAAATCATACAATGTGATTTTCAGGATTTTTGTTTTAGATTCCGTCTTTCACAGTTGAAGTGTACCTATGATAAAAATTACAGACCTCTACGTGCTTTGTAAGTGGGAAAACATGCAAAATCGGCAGTGTATCAAATACTTGTTCTCCCCACTGTATATATATAGTCCAAAACAGAAATGAAGAGCTTGATGACATGAGCCCACTCATTTGATCTGTCTAATCTGGTTTGATTCCGGAATAATAAACTGTCAGAGTGGTGCTTTGAATGCAGGCTTGCATCAACACAAAGTGCACCGTCCCTCAGGTGGACGTTAAGCTCAGAGCCCCACTCTAATAGCATCATTTGTTGATGGACGGGAAAGATACTAGGATCTCAGAAAGAGTAAGTCACTGTGTGTCGACCTGGCCTAATTGCCTGACTAGCGCTGCTAATGCAAAGCAAATCATCCAGTGTAATCCTTGCTACAAGACCTTTTAAGACAGCACCGAACCCGCCTGAAGGCAGCCCAGTGAAGAGGGAGACACGGGCCACCATTGGTGGATAGCTGGTTTAAGTGTTTAACAAAATATCAATGGAATGTAACCAAATATTAATACTCAGTTTTTCAATGTTATGCCAAACGATGAGCAAATAAATATTTTATAAAATATGTTTTAAAATAAATAGATAAATAAATAAATGAAAAGGTGATGGCTACGTCCTTTGGTTATATGGCTACGACTCGTAATAATACACAGAGTTGGCCTATTTACGTTTGTCTATGGAAATCATACAATCGATTTGTCTTCTCCAAATGAACGTACACAAAGTGCAGGTTCCATCATCAAAACAAAGCAAATTCACACACGACAGCAAAAATAAACCTCTGCTGATAATGCACCAATGTCACGTGGTACATTACCTCAATGCAATTGCGTTTTTGTGTGTTAAAAGCAGAGTCCGAGGGACAAAACACCTATAATTTTTTATTTTATTTTAATCTTCAGCTCAAAAGATTTTCATAAAAGTAAAATGACCAAAGCAGTAGATTTTAAAGTACAGTTGCATTACATGTTAAAAAAAATTTAGATTTGGTAAACCTTCAACTTGCATTCTTTAAGCAAATGTATAATGGCCTGGGATGCAATTCAAACCAACCCGTTGGTTGTATCATTACTGAGGAGTGAGTATGTGCAACTGATGCATCCTCACCCCCTCTCCCAACCCTAACCCTATGCATTAGGGCAGGGACATGGCAAGTGTACCAACACACAACGGCCTACTCTAATGAAATGTACCATGGGATTTTTTTAACATCACCAGCAGCAACCAATGCTGGCAGATGGGTTAACATCCATCGGATAGAATAACACTCATTGATGCCATAAAAAGCCGGATTTCCAAAAGCGACCAGCACGTGAAGCACCAGATCAGAGTCTACACTCAGGTCAGGAATACAATGAGATGGCTCAAAGGGAGAACGGTATCACCGACCTGTCATGTCATGACTGAACTTGGATTTTTACAGATTATCAAATAGTAGGAAAGAATCAAAAAACCAACTGCTTTCATTGGTTACCATTACAAAATTATATTTTGTCAATGGCAGGAACCATGAAAGTATTCAAACCAGACAACTGCATGCTTTGGATCATCCATCATGAGGACATTGTGAATCGGGTCATGCAGATGCACAATACCAAAAACAATGCAGAATCTCACCTCAAAGGCAAGTTGCTGTCCACGGAACACCCACATTCCAGATATGGTGCTGTCATTGTCCATGCCAAACAGGAGCATGCTCGCAAAGGCATTCTTTCGCAGCTTGTCCAGACGCTGGAACATCCCTGAACAGACGAGGCCAAAGATGAAAGCAAATGAGACTATCATAGGATAATTCTACACAACCTCCACCACAATATGTATGCATGTATGTATGTATGTATGTATATAGGTCACTGAGGTTTGCAATAAGATATAAAATCCAAATCATATATCTTTTCAGACTTGCATACCCAGAAAAAGATTCAAGACCAACAGAAATAAAGGATTTTTTAACTTGGTAACGATTTGAACAATAAGGACAGGTAAACGTACTTTGCTGACCACAAAGGAAATGCAATGAACGTATACCGTAGATGCACATAAAAGTATATACACAAAAGATCCAAGACCACAACAGTAATAGGAAGCAAGTTTGCACACATTATCCAATAACCCACACCTTGCTTTCATTTCTATTTTTTTTCTTATATTATCCACTACTCCCACCCCCAAGTTGAATATTTCAGCTCACCTTCAGTCCTTTGTTCCTCTTTTATCTCATCTATCGAAATCTCCTTCTGCATGTCCTCTCGAGTTCCTTTGCTTCCAGTACTTCAAGACAGCTAATCCTTGCTAACGCATAACGTCTTCCAATTCCCAATGTCAATATTTGTATAACTCGTGTCAATTCTGCCCCCCACATTCTTTCACTTACTTGTGCCCTTTTATCCACCTTGTGCGTTACCCTCTGACCTGCATACAGAATTAAAAAATTTTTTGTGTGTAGATCACACATTGTATCTTTATGATGCCCTATCATCCAGTGAACCTATCATCCATCTCTTCTACAAACCTTAACCTTAAAAAATATAATGAGAATTAAAATAATTCAAAATATTATCTAACTTTACTCGAGTATAGCAATCAACTAGAGAATTCATAGAATACCTTACCCCGTACTGTCTTGAGAAACAAAGACGTGGGTGGGGACTACATGCGGAAAATTTGATTGGTAGGGATGATGTAAAATACCATAATATGTTGTCCAAGTATTGCTAAATGGAAGGGTTTTGAAAGTGTGTTCTACAGTGTTCAAGTATATAATTCAATTCGAAATAAAATAAAGATCTTAAAGGTTGTAGAAAAAAAAACAAATTTTGGAAGTTTACCGCCATTGATGCAACGTTTTCTACACAACCTAATTTAACACATTACATTCGTTATTTGTGCCTGTTGTTTGTGTCCTTTATAATGCCCTTAAAAACAGTAAGTTTTCTGTTTGGAGTGATTTTAAATTTTGTTTGACTGTCAGACAGGCAGACAGTAATAATTAAAAAAAGTATCTCCCTCCTTTGTGTGATCGGGACATATTCAAAGCCAAAATTCTGTTAAACTGCAGGTTCCTTTCTGATTAGTGTTCAAAATATACCATTCAGTTGAAACAAAGTTGTTTCTCGATCATAAAAAGATGTTCGTTGACAGAAAGACAGACAGAAGTGAACCAATTGCTTAACCCCATGTTTTGCTTCGTATGTGGGGTAATGAGATGTAAGAACGGTTTTGAAGGGAAAACCCGACATCTGTGTGGTGACCCAGAAACGAGCAGTTGAAACAGAAATATGAGACGATGCCATGGAGGTGAGAACGTCTCAAGAGCATTTTCAAGCTCGAAACATGAAACGCGCAAACAACCTGTTGTGAGAGGGCACCGGTGCCTAATCATGTCAAATGAACACAAAACTAGGTGAAGGCATTTTTTGTTGGCACAGACACACACTGTGCTCTTTTGATTGAACCACAGGCTGCAAAGAGCCAAGGCAATCACCTAACCCTGGAATATTTTCTGCTCAGGGAAAACATGTTTTGGTTTGGCAGGTAATGTTATTACAAACCCCGAGAGAGCCAGTTTGATCTCACCTCCAAGGCGTCTGTCTATCAAATCTAATACAGGATTACGTATCACCAAAACAGCGACTTCACACCGTAATTGGCCCAGAGAAGGCAAAAACAATACATCTCGAAGAGCTTCCAATAGTTTACAATGCCAGACATTCATTACTTCTTTACAAGAAGTCAGTACAAAATAAGCAATGAACATCACAAGTTTACAACTTTTCCTAAAGCTCTCAGAGCTATGCCCAAAATGCTGCTCACTCGCTGTTAGCAAAGGCGCAAAGCCAGCTTTCCACAAGCAAAGCAACAGAACTGCCCACGGATTCCATTTGCACAGCACCAGGGAGGTGCAAATACAAGAGACTTTACCGGCTGGCCATTCTCAATTTGGAACATGGCCCACATGTAAACTTTTGCTGACCACCAATATATCAGGCATAGTTGAAGTAAAAATTGCTCTTTTAGATCCTCACAACAGAGCAGTTGGAAGCCAATCACATATGAGGGGAGGTGGGGGGGGGGGGGGACTAAAATCACAGCAATTTGCAAGAAAATGCAAGTCTCACCCCCCCCCCCCCTCCCTCCCCCCCCTGTAAAATCAAAAAGAAGACACCGAATCAATGTTTACCTGTTTTAGTCTAAAAAGGCTGTGGTATGGTATTTTGGTACCACATTTTATCTGGATTGGTCGAAATATAAAAGCTCAGAAGACTAGAGCACTCAATGCTGAGTCTGAAAGTGACCTTTGACCACCTGTGGAATCTGGAGAAAAGCATTACACTCATGTCTATCAACTTCAATCTGAAGAAGCTCTGCTAAGGTACAATTCTGCTAATTCTGGTTTTGAGTTGTAGGAATACAGAAGTATGGCAAGACAACCTTTAATGTCACGATTGATTGAGCTTTGTGTAATCCCCTCCTAAAAAATACCCCCGAGCGGGAGTGCCGGTCATCTCTGCCAGAGGTCGAAAGTAACTCTGTGCCAGACTGGAATAGGGGCAGTTCATAAAGTATGTACGCTCTACTTCCGGGTTTCAAAACCACCCACCCACCTCATACATCGCTAATCGCTTGCTAAGCCAGCAGTTCCTTATGAACTGATGTTTGTAAGCCATGACAATGCAGTCCCTAGCGGTGTAATTTACCTTTTTCTTTTAATATCACAGCATGTCATTTATGAAAATAAAAGTACAAATTGACATTCAAAACAATGTTAATGTCATAAATGAAAGTAAGTGTGCATATAAACTTGTGTTCCATTGTTTTAGTTAAATCTGACAAAAGCTTCAAATGTAATATTTGTCTCGGAGAGTTCAGGTTCTTAATTTAATATTTATTTTTGTATGTACTTTATGAACGGCCCATACGGGGAATCAGAGCGAAGTTTGAAGGGCTATAAAATCGGAACGAGAGCAAATTTTAAAAAAAATTGCTCATGTTGTTCTAGATAATAGTCCATAGTATCTGAATCACTAATAACATTTGATCTCTCTTGATAAATGAGGGAGGAGATACGATTTGAAATCGACGATTTTCGCAACTTTGACAGCCTCGTGACGTTGACCTCGACCTTGGACGACCTTGAAATTTATATCGTTGTGCATGTCTCATCGACCTCTATCCATTACACTATTGGTTATTTGTCTCCATTCGATTTGATTGTGGACGGACGGACGGACGTACGGACGGGCGGACAGACTTCTAGACTGTTATTATTAGGTCATCTCTACTGAGATGATAGAGATGACCTAAAAAACAAAGAAAAGAAAAAAAGGGCAATCTTTTCTGATATTTTTTTTAAGCTTCTCAATATGCACTGTTTGAAAGAGCCTGTGTGTCAGTGTCCATCTCTTCAAGACTCAAATACAAGGGAATGCAAAGACAAAATGAGCAATTTTTACTTCAGTAAACCCTCAAATATTATGGGGGTTATGTTCCTGGAAAACATCACGATAGTTAAAACCAAGGCCAATAGGAAAGGGGAGGGGGGGGTGGGGTTCGGTTCCTGGGCTTCGAGTAAATAGAGAGAAGAAACATAGGAGACTCCCTATAGGAGGGGAGACATCATAAAGCATCTGGTAATCAAGGATCACAGACCTGACATAAGATTGCAGCTCATGAAGACGAGTCCAAGTTCATCTGCATATTTGTATTCACAATGCCAGATAGACCAGCCTTCCTTGTCGAAGTTATCCCAGAAGAAAGGTAGAGCCACCGTCAATGTATCCTCGTTGGAATATTTACGCTTGAACTCATCCAACACGAACGGGCTGGAAAAACACAAAATTTGTCAAACACAGCATACAACTTTCCACAAACATGCCAAAACACCTCCTTCAAATTCCCTGCTTTCCTTTCTGAAAGTCCCTTTAATGTCCTTCTTGTTTACCCTGTGTACCCCACCCCATCCCTCACTCGTCCACAGATCTCCTAATGTCTCTGTTCCCCACCGTTTTGTCCTTACCTCTTGTCTCCTGCTCCCCTTGTTGTACGTTCTATGTGTTAGCTCTTATACGAGCCTCGATATTGTATACAAAAAATATATTTATTGAAAAAGAAAAGAAAAAAAAGAAGTGGTCGGCATATGAACAGGAGTCAAAAAAAGGAATCAGGTCTCATGACATGTTACAATCTTCTTAAGTAAATCTTCCTATTTCTGGTAGAGTTCGAGGAGTTCTGTTGCAATGGTTACACAAATGGCCTTTAATTTAAAAGTGAACTCCTTTGCTAACCACCTTGCACAAACTATGGAAGAGTGAAGTGACAAGAGGGCAAAATGGCAAAGAATGGACAGTGGAAACACAAAAATCAAAAGAATGAACAAAGAATAGGGGAGAGAAGAGAGAGAAAGAAAAAAAAAAAGAGAGCGAGAGAGAGAGACCAGTCACCCAAATAAAGATAGTTGGGTTCATTTAGAGAGGGTTAATGGGGTGGAAAATATTTCTGGTGTGTATGGGAGATGACCTGAGATGGGGGTGTAATGCCTTGCTTGAAGCCCTTGAAAGTAAGAGTGGAATTGAATAACCTCAGTAAAGCAGTTCCAAAAACGGAAGAAAAAATAATAATACACCCGAGCGGGTTTGACAGTCAGCTCGAATACAAAACTTGATGCAACCGAGTGTTAATCAACCTTGGCGACTACGGAAAGTGAAAACAGAATTCAAATTGAATTTAAAATAAACGCATGAGGCCGCTCGAAGCAAAAATCTCCATATTCTAGGAATCATTAATACAATTTTCAAACCCACGTTTATGGCCGTGAAATAAATACTCTAAGTGTGTTCATTTAATGGCTGTATCCAAGACAGAGCTGGACCCCAACTAAAAAGGACCCTCGGGCCACCGAGAAGCTCAATCACTCGCTGCCTGCACGTCTGCGCGGCGTCACGTGACCAGCCAGCTCGCCGTCGGATGAAATGCCCCAACAAAATCTTAAAACGTCCGTTTTTTTCAGTATTCTTTCAGATACTTGTAGAGCACACCCCCAAACCATCTAAAATATAAACATTCATCTCGCAGACGCTACGAATAAGCAGTCCCTCAGGAGGACAAGTTACGAGGTGAAGCAGTGAACGGAAAGCATGTGGTGTCCC
>CM068965.1:49632721-49633904 GCA_035128595.1 Eptatretus atami | reverse complement strand
CCCCAATGAGACATATGGTTGGATGCAGAATTGGAAGATGCACATTTTGGATTTGGTTTGAAGTCGATGCAACCATTTTAGCGGATGTTATTGCGAAAATAAGAATTTCGGTTTTTCGGTCACCTTGACCTTTCACCTAGATTCACCAAAAACGACAAGTGTCTAAGTTGGACCATGGCCGACGTCTGTACCCAGTTTGGTCATGATCGCCGAAACGGTGGTGGCTGCTACAGGGTAAACAAACACACAAACAGACAGACAGACACACACAGAATGACACACAACCGACCAACATAATTGCCGGAATCCTTCGGCAAAAATGATTCAACCAAACGAGAGCAAACAAAAGTTGGTCATTTGCAAGCTGGGAAATCCACTGGACCAAATGGAACCAGTATATAAGCACCGTGAGATCATAAAGCATGAAGGGCCAGAGGATGAACCTACCATAATAAGCAATCGCATTACTTTCAAACACGCAGAAACCATCATCACCCTCAAATGCTGGGACCTAGAAATGAGAAAGAAAGAAAAAAAATAAAATAAAAGCGAATTTAAATTTGGACCATCATTATATTGGTTATCCCCACAAGCATCAATTAATCAGCCAATTGTCATTTGGCATAGCAACACGTTACCATCGTCAGTGCTACAAGGATCTTTGACACAGGGGGGGAGGCCGTTTGGTCAATCATGCCGACACCACTCAAGCTACATATTAAACATATCTACATAATACCTTGCGTTGGGAGGAAAAGAAAACAGCACTGCAAGGACAAGGACATATAAACACACACACACACACACACACACACACACACATACGAGAATGTACTTCAAATGTCGAAGGATCTTAGGTTGATGACAACAATGCTCAAACATGAAACAGCCACCACTCTGGAAACCTCACGTGCCCCACATACCCTACCAACAGGCCTAGCACACACAGCACCACCATAAATCATTCCAGCAGAGACGGACAGCCGAGCTGTTAGCACACCTTCCCCAGAGGAAACTTCGCCAAGAAGTCGGCGCTCTTGTTCGTTTGTCCGAAGACGAATTCCGGCGGCTCGGAAGCTCGCCGGAGAACAGCGCCGCTGTACCGTGCGGCGATGAGCGCCTTGCATGCCCGCCAGTTATCCTGGAACGTGTACAGCGTCTGCAGGGAAGGACATCGTGAGAA
>CM068965.1:49620221-49627721 GCA_035128595.1 Eptatretus atami | reverse complement strand
ATTCATCGGACTTACGTACGGTCATCTACTCGTCACCACCAATAAAACGTACGGTGCCTGGTTCAAAATATAGGCAGGAAATTGAACCCTTGGCCTCTCGTTATCATATTTAACCCCAAAGTTAATAGGTACACACACACAAACCCATACGAATACTGTATACGTATATGATTAAATACTAATAACTGTGTGTGTGTGTGTGTGTGTGTGTGTGTGTGTGTGTGTGTGTGTGTGTGTGTGTGTGTGTGTGTGTGTGTCAGTGTGTCTCCTCCATAACTCCAAAACCATAAAACCTAGCAGCCTGAAACTTTGCATGCCGACGAAGAAAACTCCAAGGACGTGCAAGAGTGAAAATTGGGTGTTTGGGTTAATTAAAACACCCCTTTTGAAGATAATTAACGGCCTTATTTAATTATATCCTTTAACAGGCGATCCTCGGCCACATCGCTGTCTGGGGTCTTAAGGCGTTTCCTGGGTAACCTCGCTGGGATCTGAAGCCGCCATGTTTTTTTGGGCCTACTTAACCATGCCTTGACTTGGAACAGGTTGCAATGATTTTTTTTTAACGATAAAGTTTTTTTTAATTTTCACTTTCACACAAATTGCTGGGTACCTCACTTTTGTAAGAGTTATAGTTTTCAAATTAGGAGCTTGGAGCGATTTCATGCAGTATATGATACGATTTTCCACGATCTATTCTCACGGACTAATTAAAGTGTATCAAAATAATATGGAATAGGCAAAGCCTAGAAGCGAACGTAGAATTCTTCTTTACATTGTTCGACTTTACTAAAACTTGTTCACAACTGTATTACTTTGCCAACTATACGTGGTACATGTAAGCGCCACAAACTGATAGATTTTGACGCAATTTCCAGTTACTTCGGCTGGATTCGGTTATCAGCGATCAAAATAATGTAAATCAGATTAAAAAATATTTTTGATGATGCGGGAGATATCTTTATTAAATTAACTTTGGGAAAAAATATTGAATAAAATAATAAATAAACGATCACTTCTGGTCAAGAATAAAAGAAATTAAAAAGTTCGGAGAGAGTTTCAAAATCACTCCGGTAATTTAAAATACAAAATAAACATCCTGTCAATGAAAAATCACTTGATCGTAATAAAATTAATCTTGGGGAAAAAAAATAATTGAATAAATAAATAACACTTCGGTGATGATTCCGCGCATGCATCATCCCCATGACAAAGACGGAACAAAAAAAACCAGAAGCAAAACAAAAACGGAAGCCAAAAAGTCATAGCTAACGACACGGATTCCAAATAGCCAGGGCTATTGTGTTGTTGTTGTTGTTGTTGTTCCTATTCTCTCACGTGCACGCGTTAAGTATTAAGCTCACTTCGTTCGCTATTATTCGGTTTTGAGGATCAGATATTGTCCAGATTAAATGTGTGAAATCTGGAGTGAAATCTGATAAAGAAAATAGAGTCTTCCAACTAAGCCGATATATATATATATATATATATATATATCTTAATATATATATATATATATTATATATTAATAATATTTACTTTAACAAGCAGCTATGTTCCCTCCTCCATACATGCACAAGAAAATGTAAAATTTCCAAAACATTAGACTTTTTTTCTACTGTTTGGAGAATTATATTGCGTGAACAAAAATTTAGGAACGTGCAAAATTAACCAGCTTCATTGAGCTGTATGATTTAATGCATTCACTGCTTGACCTCGTGCCCTGTCCCCCCAGAGGGACTGCCTATCCATGGTGTCTGCCAGATCTGTGTATATTTTTGGAGGTTTCGCGAGCTGCTCTACAGAGAATCAAAGCAAATGTGGTTTAAAAAAACGGACGTTTTAAAATAAAGTTATAACGTTTGCGCGGACCCCGAACCGATATACCACGTGAGGCATGCACAGATGAGCAGGCAAGATGGCGAATTTTCTGCAATGTTTATTTCACGTGTGATTTAACTTTGCAATGTCTCCAGGGTTGTTCTGCATTAAGCAGCAACTCTTTTGTGAATAAAGTCATTAGATGAACAAATTCATTATATTTCATTAACTGCTGTGTGTGCGGTGAAGACTGGATTTAAAGTTTAAGGGATCCTATATGGTATGCAGCGACAGCCTGGCTAGCCGTTCCTTATCAATCATCTAATTGGAGTGCTTGCTTGAGTGCTTGAGCTACTTGCCGAGTGCCCATTGTCGATAACGGTACCACGCTCCGTCACCCTGAGCGAGTGGCTCGTGCTCTGTCACCCTGAGCGAGTGGTTGTGAAATATCACCCGATCTCCGAGCCGTTTGGCGTAATAACGTGTTTTCTAAATTACTGAGCCAATTTTTTTTTTATCACCCACCATATGCAATTGTTTATAAAGTTTAATGTTACTGAACATATCCCTGAAACATCTATGTAAATGCAACATTGTTTTTCGGTGAAAGCTACTCAAGGTTTCTGGGTTGTATACAAGTACGTACTGCAGTCAGTAATCACACTGATTCCAACCTGCCGATTCCCGAAAAATTGCCGATATCGGGTGTGTGTGTGTGTTGTTCATAAAGCAAAACATATTCTCTACTCACTGCTAATTCCTCAACCCTCTCTCTTCTTCTCTCTTTCTCATCTCTCCCCTCCCCCTCTGTTGTCTCTGGAGTGTTTGTCTCCGGGTGGTGTTCGTCCTCCGGCCTGTTTGTCTTCGGATATGTCCAAGCAAGGTTTGTGTCCCGACAGCTTGGCTCCGGATACGTCCGGTGGTTTGTCCCCTGACGTATCCGGCAGTGTTTTCTCTTCGGTCGTGTTATAGTATGTCTGGTAGAAAATGGATTTCAGGCATTATTTTGTTTCCATCTTCACTGTTATTCTATGCAGAATCATTTTGATGAAACAGTATGAATCGTAATTAACGCTCCACCGCACGTCTGCCTTCCCTTCCTCTCACCTCATACTGTGTCTTTCGCTCCCCCACCCCCTCTGCGCTCCCCACCATCCTCGCTCCTTTCCGCTCCACCTTTTCACTTTCCCCGCTCTCTCTCCCCCACCCCCTCTCTCCCTCTTCCCCTTCTTTTTCTCCCTCCCCTTTAGTATTCCTGTCAGCGAAGCAACAGGTGTTATTTGCTAAAATATAATAAAATGTTGGAATTTTTTAAATTATATATATACTCTACCGGTCAAAAGTTTTAGAACACCCATTTTCCAGTTTTTATTGCAATTTAAGCAGTTCAATCCAGTGAATAACCTGAAATGGTACAAAGCTAAGCGGTAAACTGCGAGGTTAAAAAAAAAAGTTTGTTACCAAACTGAAAAATAATATTGGTTCACGAAAAAAATATTTTCACGGAATATATAACTGACCACTATATTCGTTATTGTTGTGTGTCTGTCTGTCTGTCTGTCTGTCGTCTGTCCGAGCATGCTCCGTGGGTTTTGATCCGATCCTGATGAAATTTTGGTGGGGGTTTACATCATGATCTAGTTGTGTTTTCCTGAAAATGGCGTGGTGCGCCCATTATGGTGGAGCCACGCCACAAAAACGTTTTTTTTAGGGGGATAGCCGATTTCAATTTTGCATCTTCTAGGGGTTTTATCGAATCTGAAGCAGGTTTTCGGTATTTGGTTAGCCCAATGGCACCTGCATAGCCCCACGGAGCTCGATTTTCATTTTCACACCAGGTCAAGGTCACAAGGTCACAACTTAAAAAATTGTGATTTGACATAAAAAATTCTTCTCCGGGGGGTTTGTCAAATCTGGCAGGGGTTTCGTATTCGGTTAGCCAATGGCACCTGCATAGCCCCACAGAGCTCGATTTTTCATTTTCTCCAAGTCAAGGCCACAAGGTCACGAACTTAGAAATTGCGAATGTGTTTTTAGGGGTAGCCGATTTCAATTTGCATCTTCTCCTAGGGGTTTGTCGAATCTGGCAGGGTTTCGGTATATTTGTTAGCCAATGGCCCTGCATAGCCCACAGACTCATTTTTCATTTTCTCCCAAGGTCAAGGTCAAAGGTCATGAACTTAGAAAATTTCCGAATTTTGACATAAAATCAAGAACGACCGCAAACCAAAATTCGAGAGCAGAGGATGACAATATTTTTATGCATAATATTGAGGTCATTCCCACCTAAAGTCTTCAAACCATTTTTCTCTTCGAACACCTTGCCCGTGCGCCCCCTTCAAGTTTTTTACGCTGATTTCATCAAAGTATGGATAATCCGAGGAGTGTGAAATGCCATATTGCCTATATGAGGTTATATTGTTCCTGAATGTTCCAGAGGAAGTTTTGCACCAAAGGTCATAATCCTTGACCTTTGACCTTTAAAGTTCACAAAGGCCAAATTTTCAAAGTTGTGGGAATCGAACGGGCGGTTTTCGAACTTCTTCGACGAACTAACCTCATTAAGCTATAGCACGTATCCTGTTTCCTTATTTTAATGTCCACGACATTGTTTTGGACCTTTAAGGTATGCAAAGGTCAAATTTTTAAAGTTATTGAACGAAACCGGGTTTTCGACATTTTGCAGCTAATAACCCCTCACTCGTCACAATCATGTTGATCATTTTCTAACTTGTCAAACATTATCACATGTCTCATCCTTGACTTCTGAAATAATCTACATTGTCAAATACCGCTCGTGAACCATCGTCGTCTTCAGACTTGTAAATTTCAGAGTTTTAAAAAAGGACCTTTTCAGGAACAATAATGGGTAAGCAACTGCAGCTGTTCTGCAGCAATGGAAGTAAATTAAGCCTTGAAAGTTGATGCAAAACAATTCCTACAGGTGTCCCAACTTTTGTTGATTTGTTACAAACCCTCTGTCTGTATAAAAGCAGTGTTGGAACAGACAGTGTTGCTACACCCTCTGAACATTATTTGGACAATATTGCGATCATAATGGTGAGAAAAGACAATTGACAAAGGAAGACAGACAGACCATATATAACCCTTAAAAGTGGAGGTCTTTCCTTCAGAGAAATTGCAAAGAACACCAAGTGTCAGTGAGTACAGTTTTATACACCATCAAAAGCACTTGGAAACTGGAGAAACTCTCACAGGAAGACGTCTGGCAGACCAAAGCCACAACAAAATCAGAAGACAGTTCTGAGAGTCAACAGCTTGCGTGATAGGCCGCTCACAGAGGACAGCAGCTTCAAGCACAGCTTAACACTGTTCGAAGTAAGGAAGTCTCAGTTTCAACTGTGAAAGAGAAACTTCGAGCTGCAGGTTTGACAGGTCGAGTGGCAAGTAAGAAACCATTGCTAAGTGGCAAAATTTGAAAAAGAGGCTTGCCTGGGCCATGAAGCACCGCCAGTGGACTACTGAAAACTGGAAGAAGGTCTTATGGACGATGAATCAAAATTTGAAATCTTCGTTCATCATGCAGGGTTTTTTACGCGCGTCGAGGTGAAGGATGGTTCCTCAGTGTGTGACACCAACTGTCAAACATGGAGGAGAAGCGTGATGATCTGGGCTCTTTTGCTGGATCCAGAGTCGGCACTTGCATAGAGTGACTGGCACCCTGAACCAAAAGGGCTGCCACAGCATTTTGCAGCGCACGCAATACCCTCTGGTCTACCCTTGCTGGTCAAGGTTCATCCTACAGCAAGATACGACCCAAAACATACCTCCAGGCTATGTCAGAACTACCTTAGAGGAAAAGAACAAAACGGTATCCTTTCGTGTATCGAAGAAAAGAACAGAACGGTATCTCAGCCTGTCATCCTACCGAGGTCGGCCGAATGAGCACCAGTGTACTGGTAATCGGAGCACTGCATCAGCGGCATAGCCACCTAACCAACGCTCCTAACCAATGATGCAACCAGCAGCCAAAAGGGCTGTATACGATGGGAAAATACCACAGAGCCGCCACTTTTGTCTTCTGCTTCACTGTCAATGGCAAAGTTGAGCTACGGAGCTAGAAATCCCAGGGAACAAATGCCACAATAACACCACCAAACCCTGAAAAGGAAAATGGTATAGGTCAAAAAACAAAGAAATGGCAGGAAGTCAAAGTTGTATCAATCTTTTTGAAACACCCTGTACATTGGCGTGGTGCATCACCTAGTGGCAAGGCACGGCTGCTTCTGCAGGACGCGTCACTTCAGCTCCCCCAACCGCTTTAACTCCCACTCCCATTCTCATGTTAGCTTTGTGATTTAACCACGACTATTGCAAAAACAGTTAATTGTGCACTCGGTAAGATTTTACTCCACTGGTGCTTGTGACTTTGACTATTTATTGCATTTTGGTTAGATGATAATGAGGTCAAACTACTGCTTGCTCTTGAAAGTTAAAGTAGAAAATGCACAGGCATTAGAAATTGAGGGTTTTGTTTTGAAAAACGTTTAGATAGGGTGATATTTCACAGTCAGAGTCCCTTTCATCGGGGACTGTCGACCATGCATGCCCTGGACCCATAACAATGAAGCTCTGTGCTTGTTTCATTTCAGTACCCTGAACTCTAACGCAGGCTTGTCATAGATCATGATACACAAATGTAAACCCAAATTGTTTTGTTTTCCCTCTTCACTGTTTGGTTACCTCCTGGCTCTTCATCGACCGACTGGTCTTCTGTTCATCCTGCTTTATTATATTATTTTCACTTGTCTTGCCTCATCCATTCTTTCGATATGTCTGAACCATTTAATTCTAGATCAATGTATTCTCATACTCACTGGAATAATCCTGGTTTTAGCTCAACAGTTAAGGTGGCTGGCTTGCTATCTTAGGGTCTTGAGTTTGAGTCCCTGTCGTGCTGTTGAAATAACACCATGTGGGTTGACGACCTGTCATACTTACGAGGTTAGCAAAATGAGTACCAGCTTATTGGTATACTGTGTCGGAGTGGCGACCCGTCCAGGATTGTACCCAATAGCCAAGGAGACTGGCCACAGGTTGCATACGAAACAACACCTCACTGAAGTTTGTTCAAGTCTTTCTCTGATATCTTCTTTACATCCACCTTTGGTGGTGGAGGGAGATGAGAATTTTTATCTTATCTGGAATTTAAATTCCAGATAAGGTATTGTTACGGCTGTGGAAATTCGCAGAACACCATATAGGTCCTTAGTTCAGATATGCCGATAAGTCCGTGTTCAGTTAGATTTCCCCACCGTTGTTTAATGGGATTTATTCGTGTCACCCGGAGTCCCCGGGCTGTGATCTTTGAGTTAGCGTGTTTTCTTTTACTAATCGTTATTTTGGACCAACCACAACACAACCACCTTTTCCACAAGCGCCCAACCACACCACCCTCACGACCACCACACAACGCCACCACGCCAGCCATTACAACAACCACGATCACCTCAACATCCAACCACCACCAACCACCTTTTCCAAGCGCCCAACCCGCCACCATTACAACACACCACGATACCTCACCACCAACCACACCACCAATCACCATCTCCACAACCATGCTACAACCCTCTCCGCATCAAAAAACCGTCCTCTGCCATGGAGAATAGAAGAAGCGTTCTGATACGGCTACTGATTTTCGCTCTTGCTTTCCCC
>CM068965.1:49558407-49570425 GCA_035128595.1 Eptatretus atami | reverse complement strand
CGGCACAATGAGTACCAGTGCACTGGTAAGGTGGACACTGCATCAGCGGCATAGCCTTGTCCCAACCAATGATGCAACCAGCAGCCACAGGCTGCACTCGATGGAGAGACCTTAGAATCCTTTCATAGACACCAATAACAGTGAAACTGCAGCCAAAATCGCAAGTGTGGTGAAACGTGACAGTGCTGACCTCGAGATGGAAATAATCCCCTTCAGTAAGATTTACAACTGAAGTCCCAATCCTCTGACAAGGTGTTTTGGACACTTGTGGAGGGACAAAATTACCCCCTTTTTGAAAGAAACGTATCTTCGCATGGGTGCTTTCTTCGGATCCATGTACCTGTGTGAGATGGTGTTTTCTGCAATGAAATACCTGAAGTCAAAGTACAGATCACACTTGCCTGATGCTCATCTTAATAATTGCATAAAGTTGGCCGGAACTCAGTACGGCCCAGACTTTGAGAAGCTCGTCGAGGATGTGCAGTATCAGGTTTCACACTCAACAATTTTCAATTTTTCAACATTCAACAATCTTCATTTAGTAATCAACAGTATTCAGCAATTTTCATTTGACGTAAATGCTTTTACTGGAACATTGTGTTATCACACTAAAATACACCATTTTGTGTCTATCTGTCTACCTGACTGTTCTTTTGACTGCGATACATTCGGTCGTTACTTATCCAATCTCAACCCAACTTGACAGAAGGACGAAGGGTTACACGATGGAGGTTGTAGAAACTTAATTTGCCCCTCCCCCTCCCGAAGGGGGGGTGTTCTGCCTTTGGTGAAGTCAATGTTGACATGTATAATAGGTTATCATGGTGTTTAATGGGCACACCTTTCGGAAGTAAAGATGAAAATGATTACCACAAACTATTCAGGCAATTCTGTCCAACGTACAGTTACATTTTTAAACAGTCGCTATTAAACTGTAAGAAGTACACTCTGAAGTTACAAAAAAAACAAACATTGTGTGGTTCCCACAAAAGTCTTTATCATAAAAATAATCATTTGGCATCTGTATCTCCTGATACAATTGTGACTGAAACAGCTCATCAGGTATGGATGTCAGCAGATTAAAACAACTGTTCTTAAAGTTCAGAACACTGCACGAAATATGATCTTGTAACAACATTATTATGGTCGCTGAATTACTTTATGATACAAACACCCAGCTCGCCCTGCTTGTGTCTGAAGTCCGATCCTGTTTTATAGAACCTGCACGAGTTACCTGTGAGTCCCACAAACAATGTATACCTGACCATATGTATGGTTCACCAATGCTCAACTTCTCTCTTTGTTTTACTGAACTTTCAATCTTTATCATTGTGGTGAACTTGAACTGGCCCAGCACCTCCCCCCCCTCCTTTTGTGTCCTCTACCTACCCCTTTCCCAGTTATGCACTTGATTGGTGTTGGTCGGAATCATATCGATGTAATGAGTCTCATTGGAAGCAAAATCACAGGTGTGAAGTCCAGTAGGATGATGCAACGTGAATATGCACTTACCTTTGAGTTGACTAATGTGGGTTTTATTCTTGACCCGACTTTTTAGTGCTTCGCAGGCAGGGGCAGCTAGGGTGTTGCACCACAAAGTGCACCTTCCCTTTGATCCATCTAAATCCGGCTGTCCCATCTGCAAGCATGAGTTGGTGGACGTTGAAAACCCGACGGCATCTTTCATGGAAAGTAGGCGAGTTATCGCAGGCACCCTGAATAAATTACAAATGCTTGCCTTGACCACTGCTGGGAAGGCAAAGGCAAACCACCCAATACAATCCTTGCTATGGGACTTCTTTAAGGCACTATATCGAACCTGCTTTCAGGGAGACCACACCATGCAGAGACAGACACGTATGACAAAAAAGTGAATGTCAATGGTTCATGCTTCAATCCACTTAGTATTAACACTGACATCATGATATATACTAGTGGGCCCGTTGGTCCGATGGACCAAATTTTCATTGGTCTTCACAGCCTCGTTGCAATACCCGCCTGCTGTACTGCTTGAGCATTAGATTGCCTTTCACCATGAGCCCAAATATGCTTAGGGCCAATGCGGGGATTGTATATGTTCGTTATTATTATTGCCATATGATACTACTATTCTTATTATTGTTGTAAATATTATTAGTGTTAATTAATATATGCGTTGTTGCGTTTTTGTTGTTGTATATTTTGTAATCATAGTGAATGCCATACCATGGTTGAAGGACATATAAAGCTGCTTTATATACTTTAAATAACTTGGCATATGTTTAAAATTTTAAAACATGGGAAGTCTCACGGATTTTTTTTGTAGTTTCGTCGAGTCTTAAAGGGTCTACAAGATCTAGTCTTCAGGGTCTTTTGGGGTCTTCGGTGACCTTTGGGTCCTTGGGGACTTTTTGAGACTTTAGGGTCCTCAGGGACTTTCGGGTCCTCGGGGTCTTTTTGGGTCTTCAGGGTGTTCTGGGTCTTTGGGGTCTTCTGTGACTTTTGGGTCCACAGGGACTCTTAGGTCCTCAGGGACTTTTGGGTCCTTGGGGATTTTTTGATCCTCATTGACTTTTTGAGACTTTTGGGTCCTTGGGGATTTTTTGGGTCTTCAGGGTCCTGAAGATACACACCTCATCCATTTATCGTATGTATGTGTATGTATTGTATATGTATACATATATATATATTTTTTTAAATTTATTTATTAATTTCATTTTTGTGATGTTTACGGTCAAAAAATGTTTTAACACGCTGTTGATATCAAGTCCGCAGGGGTTGGTGTCAAGTCTGCAGGGGTTGGGTTTACCTGGTGGTGAGGTCATTGAACGTGCTGACCAATTGGATCCCGTGCCGCTTACGCTCCACCCCAGACAACGCATTATACATGTAAAGGTAACTTTTGCACCCTGGATTATAGGGTGAGTTTACACTGATATAAAGGCTTGGTACCACGGTACGTGCATCACAGGTAAACGAGGACATGGCGCTGACATTTGTCGGCTTTCTGTCGCCCACGACGTGGGTTCTGATCATCACCACCTTCGTGCTTTTTGCTATGTAAGTGTCTTTTTACCTGTTGCTTTGTGTTTGTGAGCGACTTCTAATACTCACCTGAATCAGTTGCCACAATCCTGTTTTTGCTTGTACAGGTGCGTGGCTGTCTGGTTTGAATTTGAACCATCGTTTTATATCACGTAGTGGTAATTACAACGGTTTTGCGAATCGTATCTGTTCAGATATCTCAAACAAGACTTTGTTGTTAATCAATAAAGTTGAGAATCTGTCGAGTGGTTTGGTACTTTTATTTATTTTAATGCCGTACATCTTTAAACAGGTATCATATGTGTGTTTTTATTTTAGTGAGCTCCACTAAACAAACCTGTCAAATATGTGGTTCCTCACAGAACATACTGTGTGTGGGTAATTGGGGGGGGGGGGGGGGGGGGGGGGGGCTGAATAAAAACTTTAACTTTTCCTTAAAAAAAATAGGTCACATACCAAATTCACTATTGGAGGTTTTTTAGTGACATCAGCAATTTGTGTGTGCCCGCAATATTGGAGTACAAAAATAGATTGAAAGAGACAAATGTGCTTTCAGATCTGTCGAGTCATTGTGCTTTGTGTGTGCTTTGTTATGGCCAAACAATCAGGGTCAAAGGTTATCCCAAAGTTTGGGTACGTCGATATGTTTGACACTTGTCTAGGCAGTGCCGGATGAATGCACGGGCACACAGGGCCTGTATCCAGGGGCCACAAACTCAACGTAGGCCAAGGGCAGAGGTGGTGTGATAGCCATGCGGCCCATGCAATTGCATGGGACCCCCAGATAGCATGGGCCCCCCATACGACCGATCGTGGTTTACAATCATTTGAGACAGGGTGGGATCTCACTTTGCTGACAAACCAAATCAAGTTGTGAGTGGTGATAAACGCAGCATAAAAGGAATGCTCCATCTCAAGGAAAGAGAAAACTGTCACAAATTGAATCGAGGAAAAAAAACCGTTTTCCTGTGATGTTTAACAAGATGTGACTATTACAAGATTAGGGGATGAGGTTAGGTTAATAGAGAAAGCAAGTGGAATAATAACTATGTTTAATGTTTACAAATGCAACAATAATCACAATAAAATTTGTATAATTCCTCATGTAGATTCTTTTTTTTTAATCATCCACTTATCGTGGTGGCATCCAGTGATTTCTCCAATGTTTGGGTCAAGGTCCAGGATTCACACCCTTTGAGAGGGATCGATTCAACTGTAGTTTTGAAGACCCTCAGCTTACTCCGTTTGCGAATTGGAGATCTCCAAACTTTATGGAGGGTGTGAATTGTTGCCCAAGCCTGAGTTTTTCCGCATTCTAAGTCACGCTGTGTGTTGGTAAAGGAGCCGAGGTATTTAAAGTCATTCACTCTCTCTATCGGACTTCCGGCAACAGTAAGTAGTATGCTCATACTCAGCAAAAGGGTTGATGTGTATATGCTTTGTCTTTTCAGCACTGTGTACAAGCCCAATAGACCTAGCAGCAGTTTCAACCTTGTGAAGCAGGAGTTCAGCTTCACTTAACATGTCTGAAAGGAGCGCTATGTCATCAGCAAAGTCAAGGTCAGATATGTGCTGGGCTGGATGTCTGCTACTTCGACACCGGGAGAGAGTTAAACCATCTCAGTCTTCAATCACAGTTCTTAGGGCATAGTCTAAGGCAATGGTAAACAAATAAGGAGCGAGCGGGTCACCTTGAAGAACTCCATTGTCGATTTGAAAAGCTGCAGTCTCTTCTTCAGGAGTTAGTTAATTCCACTGCAGAGGTATATTCGTACATTATCCGTATGGCCTTCACAATCGACTCAGGGATGCCATATGCAAGTAAAATTTGGAAAAGTATATTCCTGTCAATGGAATTGAAGGCTTTCCTGAAGTCTATGAAGATGATGACAGCCTCTTTTTGGTGATTGCATACTTCCTCAATGATGTGCCTGAGAGTAAGGATCTGGAGGATGTATATCGAAGGGGCCTAAAACCATTCGTGCATAGGATCTTTTCTAATTCCGGGCGAAGTCTGTTAAGAAGGAGGCGATTGTAAATTTTTACTGCTGTTTGAGTTAAACTTATTCCACGGTAGTTTTCAGGAAGCGTTAAATTTCCTTTCTTGGGTATTGGTACAATACCTGCCTTCCCCCATTCCGGAGGGTGCTCTCCTAGGTATGTTTTGTTGCAGAATTTCAGCAAGATTTTTCTTAATATCAGAAGTCACCAGACTTCGATTAGAATTCCATCAAGACCGGGGGCTTTTCCAAGTGTCATTGCCGTGTCAAGTTCTACTGATGAAAAAAAGATGCCAGCAGCAATGTTGGAGTTGACCTCAAAAATGGGATCAATTGGATTGTTGGGTATGCTGGTATTATGTATCAGAAGAGAGCAGTTTTTGGAAATGAGTTTTGCAGGAATCTAAGCGATTCTCACCTGGAACAAAAACAGTTTTAGATTTATTTCCAGAAAGATGTTTCACAAAGTTCCAGGCGTTACGAAGTGTGCTGATTGATTCGCCCTTGTCAAAGCCCCCCAGAATATTATGAAACCACTTTCCCTGGGCTTCATCGTACATATCACATAATGCAGCTTGTGTTGTAGGTACAGTCTCAGGTTGTGTGCTGAGAACAGCATCACAGGCAGCCTTTACTTCAGCAGTTCCTTCAACACGAATTTTAACAGGTTTTCGTGGTGGCATTATCGTCGCACCAACTTTATTACATATGTCAACGAAATCTTTGTTGGTGCTTGACTGATTTCTTTGTAATATATCACATTCAGTAGAAATTTGATTTTCAATTTGGGAGGCTATGCAAGGATCAGTGGAGACGATATCCCAATGAAGCCTGGACCTGCTCCTGTTCTTTTTGATCTTACCTGAAGCCTTATCTTTGCGCAAACGATTCTGTGATCGGAGCCAATAGGGTCTGATGAAGAGTGAGCTTGAGAATCCATGATACTGTGACTCCATCTTTTATGACAGGATGAAATCGATTTGAGATGTGGTTTTGTTTGGCACACGGAATGTCGAGTCTTGATTTGGATTTTTGAAAGAGAATGTTAGTTATTACAAGGTCATGCTGATGGATGACATCAAGAAGGAACTGTTCATTTCTGTTGGTGGAGCGATGGTAACAAAAACTGTTCGACACCTGGGCATTAAAGTCCCCTCTAAGTATAAGACAAGAATGTGTAGGGATAGATGACACTATCCGGTTTAGGCTTTCATATAACTCCTCTACACTTGATACAGCACTAACGTTGGTTGGGGAGTCGCATGATACGACATGTGTTTTAGGGTTCCCTTTAAATATTGCTAATACAATGCGATCCGATATTTTGATGATTGATATAAGGTTGATGAGGAAGGAAGATTTTACTATTATTCCAACAACACCAATTGCTGCTCCTATTCGACTTCGTGTGGCAGAAGCTGTAAACAAGGTGGATCTGCCAATTCTGGTGTTTTGAATATCTGAGTCCAATAGTTGGTGAACTATTCTATGCTCTTGAATACAAATCGCTGTGATATTGAAGTTATTTATGTGCTTGTTAAGTTCTTCAATTGCACAAGTGGAAGAAAGATTACGACAGTTGAGCTGCTCAAGAAACAAAGGTTTCTTAGGGTGGCAAGGTCCTTTCATTGCTCTCATTTCAGATGAAATCCATCCTTGTGGGTTTAGGGTCTCATTGTCATAAAGGCCAATAAACCTATGAGATAAATGAAAGCTTGAGGCAAGGTCTTGAATCCTGGTGCTGTTATGCAAACTCATCATGCTTTCAACTGGCTATGATTACGGTGCATCGCCACTGCTACTGAGGATGAATTAGATTCGTAGTCATCTGCAAGTCATAGGAGAAATGGCAACCAAGCCAAATGAGCTTCTCCTGCCCATTGGTGTTGCATCAGAGTTTTCCTTCTCCTAGTCTTACTCCAAAATGGATAACCCACAAGTTAGTGGGAAAAGAGGTTTTATGGCACCTTTGACTAACTAGGTGATTGCATCATTGGTTATTCAAAGGATTTATAAGGATAACCATTCCACCAGTTAACCAACTTCACCCTCAACAATCACTGCCAGATTGTCCCCGACTGCTTACGCAGTTAACCCTCATACCTAAGGGTCATTCCACTAATCCACACCACAATTTATTGAACGATCACAGAACACCCCCTCATTAGTAAATGGAGTAACCCATGTGCACAGTGGAATGTTGCAGTTTTTATAATCAGAACACTTGCCCCAAGGATGAAATGAAACTAACCAGAGGTGCTGAAAAGCGAAAAATAACTCAACAGCAAAAAGGGTGAAAATAACCCAAAATTAACCTTTTTCGTTACACAAATGGCAGAACCAGAAAAGGGAAAACCAAGTGGATGAAGCACTCCAACGAAATGGTTGAGAAGAAACGGCTGTCTGGCTTGGCAAGTGATAGCAAGCTGATTGGTAATGGAACACCTTAACATGGAATTTTTTTTCCAAGGGGGAAACAAAGCAATAAAACATTTTTTTTTGCAGTCAAGTCGAAAGCAACATAGGCTAAGCGAATGCGAAAATAGCACAGAGTCCTCTTTTTTTTTTTGGGGGGGGGGTGAAAATTGCACAGAGTCCTCTTTTTTGGGGTGAAAATTGCATGAGTTCTTCTTTTGGGGGGGGGGGTGAAAATAGCATGGAGCCCTTTTTGGGTTAAAATAGCATGGAGTCCTTTTGGGGGGGGGGGGGGGGAAATAGCACGGAGTCCTCTTTTTGGGGGGGGGCAAAAATAGCACGGAGTCCTCTTTATTGGGGGGGGGGCGAAAGTAGCATGGAGTCCCTTTTGGGGGGGGAGTGAAAATAGCATGGAGCCCTTTTGGTGGTGGGTAAAAATAGCATGGAGTCCTTTTTGGGGGGCAAAAATAGCACGGAGTCCTCTTTATTGGGGGGGGGGGTGAAAATAGTATGGAGTTCTTTTGGGGGGGGGTGAAAATAGCATGGAGTCCTCTTTTTTCATGGAGCCATGAAATGAAATGGCATTTTTGCATGAGCCATAGCATGGAGCCATGAAAATAGCATGGAGTCCTCTTTTGGGGGGGGGGATAGCACAGTCTCCTCTTTTTGGGGTGGGGTGGGGGAGGGTGAAAATAGCATGCAGTCCTCTTTTTTGAGGGGGGTGAAAATTGCATGGAGTCCTGTTTTTTGGGGGGGGGGGGTGGAAAATAGCATGGAGTCCTCTTTATTTTGGGCGAAAATAGCACAGAGCCCTCTTTTTGGGGGGCGAAAATAGCGCTTTTGCAGGGAAACCATTCCGTGAAACACCGGGATGCCAGTTTATACTTGGACTGAGATTCAAACCCATTTTAGGGAGCTAAGAGGTGATTGCGGGTACCTCGAGGCCATCCTCCAGGCCTTACCACGTGGTACTAAATGAAATAAAATAAAATAATTTTTTATTTCTTAAAATAAATAGTTTTGTCGAAAAACGGTGCTTTGAGACTAAATGGATCTGACTTTTTCTTAAAAGGGGATTCTAAATTGTGAGATTAAGTGGGCATGAGTGTTCCAAAGCTTTTGTTTATCATGATAAAATGTGCATATTTCATTTATCACTCATCTTTGTGGACTCAAATGGTTAATGTCATGTTATAACTTGATGTAACAGTACATCTGGCAATGACGTCACAGCTGATACATTTTTGCAATAAAACCATCCACTGTCTCTCCTGCCATCACCTTTCCAGGGAAACTATTCCATTATTCCATGCATTAACCACTCTCTGAGTGAAACACCCCTGCCTCAAGATCATTCAAACCCGGAGTGTAGGGCTAACAAAGTGCACTGGAGCATCGCTCGGGCACCTCAATCCATCCAAGGCAGTGGTTTGCTCTGCAACAGTAAAACAAACAAAAAAAAGACCCATATGAAAATCAAACATTCATTTTTAACATAAATTTGTCAACATTATTTATTTAACCACTTTTCGATGCTATCATGCATTATCTCGCTTTCTCTCTCTCTTTCCATATATATACATATATATGTATATTGTATATATATACATATATATGTACTGTATATATTTTCAGTAGTCCCTCAACAATGGTTGAATTTGCACTCGTGAATGATTTACTTTTTAACATCAAATATTTGCTCATGCTGTGGATGGTTTGCATGTGAACGAAGAACGATTTACAACTTTGTTTTGATAGCTCTGATGAGGCCCCTCCCCATAATTACCATCTTTCATTACACCCTCATTTTCCCTCACTCATTGTTCCTCATTCCCTCCCTCATTCCTTCATTCAGCTTCTTTCCCAGGTGATATTGTGTAAACATTTTACAGCCATGGCCCATGTGCATGTGGAAAGACACACATGTTTACTATCAAAGCACACACACCACCCTGCCTAATCTCCGTTTGCATTTTGTTTTCCATGATCAGCTTGACTAGTAGTATTACTGGTGATATCTACAGACATATTCATACATCATTTTTAATCAAACACCTATTCATGTGACATGCATCACTATATTAATGTGAATACCTTAGGGCGGTGTAATGGTTAAAGCATCCCCTTTGAATCTGGGTGAGTCTGGGAATGTGGTCGTTTAAACCCCGGCTGAGTCATACCAAAGACTTTTTAAACTGGAGAGTTCATAGAACACCTTACCCTGCACAGTGATGGGGAAAGTACTTGGGGCATGGGACTGCCAATTATCCTCAGAGAAACTGAGCATTTTTTGAATGATCTTTGAGAAAAAGGATGCATTAAACAGACGGATATTTTGTATCTGAAGAAGGAGATGGCTGCCATTGAGAAGATTCAGCATCGAGCGACGAAATTGATTTCAGGGCTATGAGACAAATCTGGAGGAGTGGCTGAAGGCGAGAGGGGGCTATATACATTAGAAATGAGGTGATTACGAGGGGAGCTGTTTGAGATGTTAAATAAAATGAAGGATATAAAAGGAATAACTGCAGAAGAGTTTTTCTGCAGGCTTGAAAGTAAAGAAGATAGTTGAGTTCAGTAGTGTAGTGCCAAATTTTATGTCCCATCAGAGACAGGCATTTGCAAGGGACTACTGAATACGTTTTTTAAAAAAAAAAAAACTCTAAATGGAGAAAATGCATGACAGCATCGAAAAAGTGGGTAAATAAATAATGTTGACAAATTTTCGGTTGAAAATGAATATTTCAGTTTCATATGGGTCTTTTTGAACACCACTCCTTCCCAATTCCATGTCCAGGCGATGCATGACGTCATCGCCGGGCACCAAAAACTACTCAGTTTTTCCTCCATTTGTTGAATACCACTCCTTCCCAATTCCATATCCAGGCAATGTATGATGTCATCACCGGGCGTTGAAGGAAGTCATTTTTTCAAGTCTTATTTGTTATCTCCATTTATGAGTTTATCTGCTCACAGCCCCACAGTCAAGAGTTTTTGCATTATGGGCTGCAAGATATCAACTTTTTGGACGAGTTGATCAGACAGTTCTTTAAATCATTTGTTGTGCAAAAGAACACCCCTTTCTCACAGGTACGCTTCCAATTATTTTTGGCTTCTTTGAAAGCTTTGTGAGCCGTTTCATGCGACAGTCCTTTTCTGGCAAGTATGATATACTTCCAAGCCACCCTGATGGAACATCGTTATTAGGGGTTTCTGTGCTTGCGCGCCGAGCAATTTGGGGCATATTACATCATTTAGAAATTCACATATTTGTCAAACAGATTATCCTGAGATGCATGACCATCAATATTGAATTTTATTTATTCATATGCAGCCTATGGCTGCTTGACTGCACCATTTTCTGAGAGTAAGGCTGTTCCGCAATGCCCCCTGTTACCAGTAAGCTGGTACTCATTTTGCCAACCTCGGAAGGATGGCAGGCTGAGTCAACCTGCCTGGTGTTACTTCAACAGAATGACAGGGGCTTGAACTCATGACCCTCAGATCTTAAGCCAGCCACCATAACCGTAAAGCCAACAACAGGGTTAATATTGAATAGTTTATTGAAAGTGGAGATGGAGGCACAAAGCTGGTTCACAGTAACAATTATTATTGATCTGGTTGATGTTGTTTATCCACAGATACTCAATATGGCCGTACACAGTTTTTAAGAAAATGGGTGTTCCAGGCCCAATGCCCATACCCTGCTTTGGGAACTTACTTCAATACCGAAAGGTAATTTTGCAGCACTATTCTTCCTTCTTCCACTGCATGTTCCTCAATAGTAAGTGAATGGTGCAGGGGCAGTATCTATCTATCTCTAAATTAATTCTGAATTATTGTATGCATTTGGTGGTTCAAACACAACATAATGGCGAATGCAAATGTTTCCCTTTCATTTTCCCCAAAAATCTGACAGATGGCAGTCAAGTCAGCGATTTTAGAGCAAAAATCCCTCTAACACAGCACCGTTACGGCTATTTGGATCAAATTTCGCTTTTCTTAACCTGTTCCACAATTTCTCAGAGGAGTCCTAGTTGGATTATATCCTCCACAAAAATGATACTCTTTGGGATCATCCACTTATTTTACAACAGCAGACAGAATTGTCTTTTTCTGTGATTATCCCTTTCAAAAAATAATGTGTGAGGTATTAATAGGATTGTATAGGTCATGTATATAGATTGTATAGGTATAGGTCTTTATCAACATCATCGATCGATAACATTATATCACCATCGGAGTAAAGAGAGGCAAGCGAAGAAAATAACTCGGAAAGCCAAAAGAGAGTATGAGAAGGACATGGCTAAGAATATTAAACATTATAGCAAGGCTTTCTTTAAGTATATCAGGGGAAAAGAACAGGTTAGGACCAGTGTGGGCTCATTGAGGAATAGCACCTGGAGAGTGGTTAGTGATGAAAGTGAGATGGCAGGCTTATTAAACAAGTATTTTTCTTTCACACAAGAACAGTCAGGAGAATTGCCAATAGCTGAGAGTATCGATCAGGGAGGTGAGGAAGGGCTTTTACAGAAGATCCAGGTTGGAGTGGAGGAAGTAAAGGAACAGCGAGGTAATC
>CM068965.1:49521639-49532816 GCA_035128595.1 Eptatretus atami | reverse complement strand
CGGGCCTGGGCAGTCATGGATTCACTGGATCAGAGGGTGTGGCGCTGCCGGTACCTGTGCGGGAGGATGAAAGTCCGAGTCATCAGGTCCTTGGTGCTTCCAGTCTTGCTCTATTATCCTGTACACCGGCTCTAGTCTGTCACTCTCGATAAATAGCAGCAATCAAGAAAAAGCAAGTCCTACATACCAATCATTAGTGATTCCTTGCTAAGTAGATGGAGTTTCTGTTCTGTTACCACGGCAAGAACTGCTGACGTTTTTCTTGTTTGCAAATAGAGTAGTAGATTTGAACCTTCTTCGTATTCTATGAAAACTCACGGCAAAGACTACATACTTCTGACACTTTAACTGAACGTAGCACTTACAGGACCTTTCTGATGCCTCTGATAGGCATTAGAAATGACCATGTAACATGTACCGGAGTGGGTGGGAAAAAAGGAGTGCTGAAGACGGGGGAAAGATATTGAATCTGGGCCTTGAACTGATAGAAAATTTGTAATATGGAGGGGCGAAAGTTGGTAGCTGGTGCCAAAATTTGAAGTACGATAGGAAAGGAAAGTATGCTTGCTTATTGGTTATGAGAGACAAAGTAAGAGGTTAGACTTATCCCAAGGAGTGGAGCAAGGATGCCTCATGGTTGGGGAAGATGCAAGTGGGAACTGGCCAAGGGTAATAACCTGTGTTTAAGAGAGATGAAGAGGACATGCTTTTAGGGGTGTGAGGGCTCCGGCTGTCACTAAAATAGTAATGTTGTCAACGACAAGTTCAAAGTGCGTTAGCCTGCACTCTCATCAAGAACACCGAGCACAGAATTGTATGGGTTTTTACCAAAATAGTGGGAGCATTTCCATCATGTGGGCAAACATTGAGGATTTTTATTTTAAATGGTTCAGACGCTGGAGAACGAAGCGGGGTGCAATAATGTTCATTCAAATTGAGGTGTACACGGAGCACCTGCAGGTATGTTTTCGCAGGTATTTGTGTAGTAGGGAAAATGGAACATTGTTTGTATCCAGAAAAAGGACCATTTGTTGCAAGACTCTGTCATAGGCCGGAGATAGTACAATCAAAGAATGTGACTCTGCAAGTATGTACAACAGGGCAGAAATATAACATATTGATGACATAAATGAGGAGATAACTTGTGGGATATGGCTTGACGGTGGATGATGGCCTGCTGTTTCATGATCTCAATTCTGCTGAAAATAATTGATTATTTATGAGATTTCAAGCGAATTGTTTCTGGTTATACCAGCTATTTGTATTATTTAATACTTTTCGGTGAATGCCCAAGCATTTTTGAGATTCTTCTTGGGTATAAAGAAAAACGAATGAATATTTTTTTTTCTTTAATACATTTTTTATTAGGGAGAGGACAATTGATGAAAGAATGTTCACAACGTATGCAAAATCTGGGGGGTAAGTACTCTGTTATCCATCTCATGGTAAATACCAATTCACTGACCGACAGTCCAGCATGCACTTAAAAACCTAACGTGAAGATTCATCAACAAAAACTGTGAGATTTTGAGAAAACGATCAAAAACACGAGCATCAACCACTCTCGCCTTTGTCAAAACAGGACCAAACGCTCAAAGTCCCAATATTCAGCACGAGCAAAGTGATCAACGACTACACTAAATGTGCTGTTGGGTCTATGGGAGTACACAAAGAATGATATTCCTTGCAATTGACACAGTGGCTTCTGGCAACGCATTCGCCCGGATAAGATTTGGGTGGGATAAGAAGGTAGGTGGAGAAGAAGGCAGTGGATTTTAGAAGTTGAGGTAAGAGGGCAAGAGATTCTCCATTAGTGAGCATTACCATGAAGGCAACACGCATTAAATCATGGTGCGCGGCGAACATGGCTAAAATGACAAGTAGGGGAGATGGAGGGGAGGGAAAAAAGGGATAGAAAGTCGCAAAATTGTTACGGTACGACAACCACTCATGTACCACTGCATGAGATGTAATCTTGCTGTTAAACACTTGAAGAATACTGTTAACAACCGCATTATTTGAGTTGATCATCTTTTGGTTCTTGCTCTTTGCAGTATCTCACAATTTACAACAATGCTTTTGTGCGTCACAGGGAAGACCTTGATTACATGTCTTCTAGCAGGATCTGTATGAACGGGGCAGCCTAACTCGCCATGCGCTCATGGTCACTGATCCGGAAATTGTTTGAAAAAGACCGTCCTTCGTTTAAAGAATTTCACGACTTTAGCAACAGGGCGGGTAGGTGTTTGATCTTTTCTGTTTCTCTAATGCTTTAAAAAAAGATCTTATGGCTTTTTTTTTGCGGATATAACCTGTCAGAGGCTTTATTTTATAAGAGCTAATTACGTCAGAACATATAACAATGGCAGGTGAAATAAGAGGTGGAGGGGAAGCCCCCCAAAAAAATAAGTAGAGAACAGAGATATAGGAGATCTGTGGAAGGGAGGAGGGATGGGGCAAGTATAACATTTTTTAAACAGATGGACATGACAGGGACTTTTAGGATAGGGGAAACAGGGTAATTTGAAGGTGGTGGGTGGGGTGGGATTAGATGGGACAGAAAAAGATCAAGATTTTGGATTGGATGGGGAAAACTAAGAGATCTGTATGGCCCATGTGAGCAGCGTTTGAAAGGACTGAAGAGGAGGAGGTGGATTGAAGTGAGGTGTAGAGTTCTCAAGACGGGGAAAAAATAGCAATTGAAAGATGAAGGTGAAGAGATGATTCCTGTCATGGCAGTTATTCGACCAGAAGAGTTGCTTTGGCGGCCCAGCTTGAATTGCCCTTGAAGAAATATAGGGCGGGACAGGGCACAGGACAAAGCATGGGTGAGGCACGAGGCTGAAGAGGAGACCCTCTAGAATAAACAGAAAGATCACCGACCTGCCATCCTGGTGAGAGATGAGGACCCAAAGGGTCTCAGGCTTCACCTTCACAGGAAACCCAATGATATGATTGCTACACATGTGTTTTTGTTCTTAAGTTTACGATTTGATTACATGAAAAAGCAGTACAACTGCGAGGTTTATGACGCAATGTGTGAAATTAGGTAATGCTGAGATAATATTCAGACCATTACAATTTTTGTTTTTATGAAAAATGCATTGGAAACCTAATGGGAGAAAATTTGAAAGTGCTTTGTTTTCGATTTTATTGTAAGGACTCGAACATGGAATCTGTTGAGATGGAAGTCTCAAATTGTTCATAGCTTGAACAAGATCACGCGCACTTGTAGTCACAACCTGCACACAAAAATACATTATTTTGCCTCCCTATCAATCAAGCTCCCTCATCCTGCTGTATTTAAAGGTCATTATACAATTCATCTCTGAGAGGTCTTCATGGTTCGTCAATATCAATTACGTTGGGTTGTAAGGTTCCCAGGGGTCAGTCATGAGCTTCAAAATAATTCTCGCCTGACCCCAGCTACCGCTCTCCCCCCCCAAAGCCGAGGGTTTAAAGGAAAGGGGAGGGCCATAATGCTCCCGGTAGGGAGTGGTGAGTGTTTCTTGTGTCAATAGATAGCCAAATAATGTAAAACATCCTCAAAAAAATGTAGGCAAATTGAATTTACGAAATAAAATCTCTTTCCTCTCTTTATTTCTGAAATGTAATGTTGAAGATTTACTATTTCAAGCGGGTATGATAAATGCAAATAGAGAAGTAAATGCATAAACTAGTGACTATTTAGAGGTAAACAAATAGTCATGGTATAATGTTACTTAATGCCACAGAACACTCCCCACTCCCCCGCCTCCCCCCTCCCCGGCGTCTGCCCCACGCCCCACTTCCCCATGCCCACTCCCCATCTCCCTCACTGTCCCGCCCCCCCTCCCCATCTCCCCCCACCCGACGCGCCCACTCCTCCCCACCTCCGCCTCGCCCACGCCCCACTCCCCCCCTTCCCCCGCCCCACTCCCCACGCCCCACTCCCCCCCTCCCCCACGCCCCACTTCTCCCCCTCCCACTCCCCGACTCACGCCAGTCCCATTCCCCCTCCCACTCCCCCCCCCACTCCCCCCTCCCCACTCCCCCTCCCCCAACTCCCCATCTGCCCCCCTCCCGCCCCTCCCCATCGCCCACTCCCCCGTCCTCCCAGCTCCCCCTCCTCCCCACTCCCCACTTTCCCCCCTCCCCCCTCCCACTCCCCTCTCCCCCCTCTCCCACTCCCCCCTCCCCGCTTCCCCACTCGCCACTCCCCCCCTCCCCTCCCCAGCCCTCCCACTCCCCACTCCCCTCCCACGTCTCCAACTGTCCCCACTCCCACGCGTAATGCTTCCATAAGTGTGTGGACATCTACAACCCCGCACCCTTTCCTCTCTGAGAATTCCGGTTAATTTTTGAACGGCCCCTCTATGTGTATTGATAATTACGGCGTGGAGTGTGGTGACCTCTCTATTTCACCTTTTAGTTTACTATACATTTATTTTATGTTGTAACAAATAAATGTTGTACACAAACGTTTGATGGGGAAAACTTTCAAAAAGGATATGTAAATTGAGTCAGACACTTTGACAAGTGGTGGGCACGAGTTTAGTCATGAGTTGAAGCACATTTTACTCAGTTTAGGAAGATTTGTAATAAAAGACGCATGCGGACCACATCTCTGTGAAGAACAAAGCCCTACAGAAATCGGATGTAGTTAACAAATATTATCACAGGAACAGTTGAGGGAGGCGCGTTACCGTGCTGATGTCTTGACTGGCTTGATTAACTGTCTGCTGCGAATATTTTTAGTTTGATGCTATGATTATGATTTTTCGAGATCTCGAGGTAGTCCACTGGGGTTGGGTGGTGTGTGTGTGTTGTGTGTGTGTGGTGGTGTGTGCTTGTGTGTGTGTGTGTGTGTTGTGTCTCTGGATCTGTCTGTCTGTGCCGGGTCGTAACGTTTTTTATCCCCCGCGCGTGGCGGAAGGGGGATTATTTGTGTCACCCGGGTCGTGCCGTCCGTCCGTCCGGCTTAGGCTGTCAGACATTTATAGTGTGGAGTGCTGATTATACTCATAATACTGTTCGGCCATATCGATTTGAATATTTTGGGTCACATGTACCACCTGAAAAAGGAAGAACCCTATTGATTCTTGGGCGTGCCGGATTACAGATGGGCCGATGGGGCTGGCCTCTTCAATAAAATGTTTTTTTGTGAATAAATGGAAACCGTTTATCTGGATTTCAATTATTTTGGACTTACGTTCCTCCCCCGGGGACTTTTCGAGATGATGACCAAATGTTGTCTTGTTTGCCAATTCACCTCCCTCATTATTGCTGGAATATGCTATGACCTTTTTCATTGCAATGGTGGGGATTCCCCATCTCTGATGGTTATTCACCATTTGAGCTTTTGTGTCATCAAATTTTCAAGAAAGCTTTATTATGAAATATCAAGAAGACAATATTAAAATTAATTTTGTTTGAAAAATTCGATCATCTATTATTATATTATTGTTGTTATTCTTCAATGCTTTTTTAGCTCATTTTCTGCTCGTTTTTTTTAAATCATTTTTTTCTTCAGCATTACTACTGTGTTCCAATTGATACAAAAGTTGTCAGGGTAGGAGGCGACCTCCCGTATGGAGAATATTTTTATTATAAATTGTGATATCATTAGGTCACGTATATGTTTGCCATCCTGGATTAACGCAAAATAAAATTATATCGATGAAACCGCTGTATCCGAAAAATTTGAAACTTGGCACATCGTCATTCTACTCCCAATGGGGGTAATGGATTTGAGGGATTGTATGGATTATGCCATCGGTGGAAGTGGGTTTACCAGCATAAATTTTAATCGATCAAAAATGCTGTACCATGAGATTTCGAGTGGTATATGTTCCAGGCTGGAACCCACATTTTTACCAATGGAGATTTGTCATGTTTATTTCAAGCAAACAATTAGTTATGAGATTGTAGAGAACACAAATTCATAAAATGTGGAATTTTCTTTAACTGTTGTTTGTCATAAAGTTTTGTTTGGAGTACAAAGTGGATGCGGGATTGGCCTTGGCATTTTCAGATCCTTTCTAGTGTTGTACATTTTTATTAATTTTGTGTTTCTCCATATTCTCTATATAATAGGTTTTGTTGAAGATTGATGACAAAAGCTCTAATTGGGAAAAAAGTGATGCCTTTAGCGTACAGCACTCGTGGCACACAGGAAGCTCTATGGTATAATAAAGTAAATAAACACAGAAGTGATTCATGATACTGGTAGGTATGTTGTGCGTTGACGCTATTATCATGTTACCATTATCATTATCGGTTACCTATTCTGGAAGAGGTGAAACATTATGGGTGAGTTAAATTTGTACGAGTCAAAATGATATGCATTCTCTTATTTCCAAGTAAAGGGAAGGTGTAAGAAGACGTGCGAGTTTTGAGAGTGAGGAAGCGAGGGGGAGGGAGAGAGGATGGGATGTAAGATGGGAAGAGTGGAAAGGAGGAGAGTGGAGGGGACCACCTCACAATGAATCTAGTGTTGCTCACAGTTGATATTACCGTGTGGCAATCTTGTCAAAAGTCACAAAGAGTTCCCTCCCTCCAGAACACAGACATAGCCCAGACTAGCTTGCCATTCCTTGTGAAGGAACCTAATTCATAATTTTGTGGCAGCCTGTTTACTGTTGAGGTGAGAGGGGATGGCCGTGAGGTGGGGTGAGTCCAGTCAGGGGAGGTGGGATGGAGATTAGGTGGAGGAGGTGGGGAGAGAGGGATGGGGAGAGGGGAGAGAGGGAGGGATGAGTGGAGAGGGAGGAGGGAGTGGAGGGGAGGGAGAGATGGTGTGGAGGATATGTATTTTTCAGTCATGTGAAGTTTGTAATGACAACTTTCTTATTCAAATTTAAGGTTATCAAGAAGGAGTTACAGAATAAGCTCTGAACACTTTTGATATTTTCCCCTGTCAGAAATAAAAGGTTTCCAAGGATGCGGGTCTCTCAATGTAATCAGCTCTCCCCTAGCAAACACGATCCTGGAACTCGTCTCCAAGGAGAAAAAAATTAATCGCGTACATGTTACATGCTGCCGCTTGGACTTGATAGGCTATTTATAATTGACAATAGACTTGCCATTTCACTTTTGACCCAATTTGTTAATTTATTGCTCCATATTCTCACAGATAAAGGTCTTGGATAAATTTGTGATGACAAAAATGGCTCAAATGGTAATAAAAACGTTATGGCTGGCCGACACACACCACACACACAACACACCACACACACACACATCACACTACAACCACACACACACACACCATTACAATCCCCCCCCCCCCCCCGGGCCGCTCCACTAAGTGGATGACGGGCTAAATATAATTAGAGCTATCTGGAGCGATCCATGGCTGGACACGCAATTTCCCACTATATGGGCCACTCTCTCCTTCGCTCGCCTTCCGGGCACTCGGCTGTCCAACGACCATAGGAGCAGCGGGGCTGGCCATGAGATGGCGTCTTCCCCCGTGGGACATCCATGTTCGCTGTTATTCACCACAGGGGAGTAGTTAATAGACAGTTATAAATTGGAGCAGGGAAACCAAAGTTATAATATGAATATGTGGGAAAAATACGACAGCTCCAGACAGGATCGAATTATTACTACGCGCCGCCTGTGGTGAAATAATATGTCGAAAACATGGATTTGTTCCCCAGGGGGGAAGATCCCTCTCATGGACAGGCGCCTCGGCTTACCTTACTAGTGCTGGTTTGGCAGCAAGTGCCCGCGGGATAGCAGCGAGGGGAAAGAGAGTGGCATCTACATTGTGGTAGGAAATTGCGTGGCAGCTTGTGAGGTACCCAGATAGCTCAGGTGACAGAGCTGTGTATGGTTCACCAGACCAGAGACTTGGGGTTTGATTTCCGGTCTGTTGTGTCTTTTCCCCAATATTCATATTTAACTTTGTTTGCTTGTTCATGTAAATCTAATTTAACATTACGTCTGTGGGATTTGACCTCAAATCGCCTGCCATAAACAGAATCGTACGATAACCTGTGCTCGAACAAAAGAGAAGTTAAGAGAGGAGCCTTCTTGCGACATTTTTTGATCATTGGGCATTTCCTGGGACAAGAAAACTTATTATTATATTACGGTATTATATGTGAATAGTGTTTATTATGTATATATATATATGTTGAGGATTCAGGTTTGGCCACCGGCCTGTATGAATCGTGCAATGTCCACACTGATCATGGTAGAATTAAGAGCCTCCATTTTAAGTTCACATCAAACACGGCCTATGGAGAGAAAGACCACAGCAAGATGCAGTAGGTGCAAGTTCAATCTAACTTGCAACGTCCTCAGCACGTTTAGCTTTGATTGATATTACACTTTGTTCTTTACCCCCTCTGTGGCTGTCAATCTGTTTTCTGGATGATTTTCCCAATTCATTCAGGTTTCTATTTGAAAAGCCATTCCTCAGATGCAGAAATCATGTTTCCTTTGATGGTTAACAGGAACAAAACTCCCGCGAGCACTGCGTTCCCTCCCCGACTGGCAAAGCCATTGATCTTTCATTAGCTATGAAGACCTGTTTTGGTTATGTGACAGGCAGATCTTGTATCACAATAGTAATATTATTCTTCTCATTCTGCTTAGCCAGATGTTCCATCTGAGGATGATATCAATAGAATGAAACAAGCACCCTGTTTTATACTTTTAAAGGTTACTTTCGATCGTTTTAAAGTTATTTTCACCAATAATGGCTGTTTTCAGTGTGGGAGATGTTCAAAACAGTCTCCACATATACAGTATTATATTATTAGTATATAGTATATATTCATGTTGAAAGCTGATATGTCTGAAGTTGACTGGTATCTATTTTGGGATTGTTGGCTGTTGTGACTCCAATTGCTTGTATCTGTTGGACGCGAATGACCGATGTGAGTTAATCGACGATATTTTTTTCTCTTACGTTCTGATCAGATATCGTGATATGTCTGGCATTTGAATGTCAGCGGTGTCCTGTGGTGGGAAGATGATACTTGGCAGAGGGTTCGTAGTATCCTCCAGTCTCAAGCCCTTCTGTCTCGGTACATCGTCCGCACCTACGCTCATAAGATGTGAACAATTATTCCAGAGCCCATCTTGACTATTCAGTATAGCGCAATCTGTATGACGCGCCACATCGCCTACTGTCTCTCCTGATCTAGCGTCCTCTCATCTGGTACTCGTCTCGTACAACTTAAATCTACGAACATCGTATGGCACAGAGCTTCTCTGTCAGCGTTACGCAGCTACTATGATAGCTTCGGTCTCTTCCTGTCTGGCGTGTTCGTCAGTCTCTGGTCCCTCGCATCATAATGCTCACGCTCTCTATGACAGACCAGACGAATACTTTGACTGCTTGCTTATCTACTCGATTACTACTTCGACTCAGCCTGCTGCTTCATATGCGCGTCCAGACTACGCACTGAAAGAAACTAGAAAGCATCGCCTCACGATCAGCAGTCAGATGCACCAAAGTGCCTGCGGCTCCGACAGCTGCGTGATGAGTTGTTGCTGATCTATCATCCTTGTATCGCGCTGCCGATGTTACCTCTCAGAACATGATCCGTCTCTCTGCGATACATGTCGAATACGATCTCGTCTCAACTAGTACTTCTAAAGATCGGCACTCCACTAATAGTCAACCCCACTCTGATAGTCTATAGTTATCATTTGTGTTCTCCTGCGAGCCTTGCTAATAACATAAACCTTGCTCTCTGCTTGATTGTCATCTCTTTGAATCTACATATACAGTACGGCTAAGCTACCTGCAATTCCGTTAGCAGTAATCATCTCTGCTCTAGACGGCCTCTTCGGTGTAACAGCCATTGGACGGGCGAGCTCATCCATGCCTGCAATCCTCAATGGAAAAAGAGTTATTGATTAAACATTTTATCTGTCCACTCGAATGGGTATCGCGATAGCTCGATTATCCTTCAATCCTCTATTTCCATTCGGACCCCAGGACATCCCGCGTATACTTCCGCTCGTTTCTCGCTTTCGATAATTTCTTTCGCCACCCACCTCATCAGCTGCTTCAGAGTATATTCATCGCTTACTTTTTGGCATTTAATCCAAGATGCTGCGCATATCACTTGTGACCTATGACATCTAATTGTAAGTGAAATATTTCTCGATGGGAGGGGGGGGGTGGGCGTCGTTTCCTTGCTCTGAAAATTTTGGGTCAATAAGACATAGTGGTTGCTGAGAAAGATTATTGTTAAAAACATAATTACAGCAGAGAAAGAGGCCATAAAGAAATAGTGCATGAAGATAATAATAATTAAGACAAACTGGAATGGCTATTCAGTAGAACACATACATCGCCAGCTGCATTAGTTTGCATTTTGTGTCCACTGATCAGTCATCTGTTTCGAGACTTTAGATAGTCCTTGTTGTGGGGCCCTCGAGGTGCGTGAAGAAGGAGTCTGGAGCCGATGGATACGGGTTCCTGGGTCAAAACTTAAAGATACAGGCTTCAATGACATTTGGATGCTGCTGGTCCTGTCTGTGTCTGTTTGTGCGTGAGGATGTTAATGGGCTCGCTAGAAAGATTTCACTTACGCTTGCGAGTGATAGTTCATGTCTCTGCGTGGCTTTGAGTCAGAGTCAATAGACGTCTGTGGTCGGGCGCTGGGGGCAGTCATGGATGTCACTGGATCAGATGGTGGTGCGCTGCCGGGTACCCTGTGCGGGAGAGTGAACAGTGCCGGTCATTGAGGTCTTGGGGCTTCCAGTCTGTGCTCATGGATGCCGAGACTTGGACTCTTGGAGCAAGGATTCTGAGATCGGAGAGCTTATATTCCTTTGGTACCCAGGCTCTTTTCGCGAGAATCGCTTGGTTATCGCTGGTTTGGTTTGTGTTCAACGAGTCGGTTGCTGAGAGATGACTCGGATGAGATTTTGTACCGTGCATTGAGTCCCGTGAGCTTGTCAGTTGCGGCTGTAAGAATGGACATGTGGCTCGTTTTCCTTGAACGCTGAGTCCTGCTCACCAGATTCTGCTGTCAAGGCGAGAAAAGGAAAAAAAAGTCTCGATGAAGTGAAATGGAGGGGACAATGGGACCTGAACACACATGCCCGTGAGTCTGCAGCGTGAATTGGACCGTAATCAAAGAAGAAATGTGGTATGGGCTTGGCTATGTTCCTGTGCGGTATGGCCAGACAGAGGCCCTGGAGTACGGTTGGAATATTGGAGCACG
>CM068965.1:49475421-49498894 GCA_035128595.1 Eptatretus atami | reverse complement strand
CCACATATGTAGATACCAATCAACGACACACACACACACACACACACACGCACTGTGAGACTTGGTAGGTCTTCTGTTTCACCTCCTGATGAACCCCACCTACATGTGCAGATAGCAGGCAACAACAGCAACTCCCACATATTTTTGGGGGAATCGGCAGGTTGGAGTCAGTGTGATTACCGACTGCAGTACGGACTGCATACAACCCAGAAACCTTGAGTAGCTTTCACCGAAAAACAACGTTACATTTCTATTGACGTTTCAGGGAGATGTTCACAAACATTATTTATGTGATGGGTGGAAAAAAAATTGTCTCGGTAATTTAGAAAATACGTCACTACGGCAAACGGCTCAGAAATCTGGCGTTATCAAATATATTTTGCTTTGAAACTCGCAAAGGGAAACGTATAACCTTTGCAAAGCAAATCCGATGAACAAATGCTTTAGAAACAGACACGAGGACAAAGGAAAACCTGATAGAACCTCCATAAGTTATGGGATGAAACTACCACCACGGCGCCCGTCACAGGCATGTCATGTCCACACACCCGCGGAGAGTCCGTCCAGATCCAAATCTACCCATATGTACCATGTCCGTGTGTGCTGTGTACGTACCTCTACCCTGTAGTAATTGTGACTACACATCCCGATCAGGACACGAACTGTACTGTACAGCTCGGTAAGTGGCTTAAGCACTCAAGCACTCCAACGGAACGCCTGGCTTGGCAAGCGATTACCAATTGCAGTTGATACAACTATGCACCTGGAAACGCCCGTGCAATGTCCGAATTAGACAAATCAACACTTTTCCGGGGGAGTCGGAACTGCTGATACTTCCAAATCTGGAGTTTACATTTTCTAATTCTGGTTAGTTTAAGAGATTCTCTTTGTTATTCATGTTCGCAAATGAAATAAAGCCACGAACGCTGGCATCTCCAGGCGTTTATAAGCATTGCAATATATCCATCGATTTGTCGCTATGATGAACAGGCATTCAATAATATGAGTGAAGAATGTGAAAAAAAACGTTATCGTTAAAAAATCGTTACGGCCTGTTCCAAGTTAAAGCATGGTTGAGCAGGCCAAAAAACATGGTGGCTTCAGATCCCAGCGAGGTTACCCAGGAAACGCCTTAAGACCCCATACAGTGAGGTGGCCGAGGATCGCCTGATGAAGGATATAATTAAATAAGGCCGCTAATTATCTTCAAAATGGGTGTTTTAATTAACCCAAACACCCAATTTTCACTCTAGCACTTCCTTGGAGTTTTCTTGGAATGCATGCAAAGTTTCAGGCTGCTGGGTTTCATGGTTTTGGAGTTATGGAGGAGACACAATGACAGATTTTGAATCTGGGTTCAGGGATTTAAATCAAACTTGGTTAGGGATTAAAATCAAATTGCTGATTGTGTCACTGATTATTGCTTTAAATTCATCAGGGACATGCCCAAAAAGATGAAACCATGCTTGTCTGTGAAAAGCATGACATCCAAAACATTGTCTTATTCTCTTACTATCCTCTGGAGTGACTTACAGTACACTACACGTTTCTCTTTATCTGGTTTCAGTGACTGATGCACTGTATGAATTTTGTAGGGATAAAGTTTGAGTGTCTTGACTGCCTTCCTTGCACCGGAATATGAACAGTACACTTGTGCTCAATGTCTCGGAGATTTCTTCGGGCTTGCTTCCATTCCTTCCCACACTACATCCACTTTCTCTGGTGTAACAACACTTGGCTGACACATGTGCTTTTCAAGTTTCATGCAGCCTGTTTCTCTAAACTGCCTCACCAGTGTCCACATCACTGATTTAGAAGGTTTTGTATGACCACCAAAGCGACTTTTAAATGCAATTTGACATTCCCTAAAGGATGCATTCTTGATTTAATGTTCGAGAAACATGCGTTCTTCCACAGTGAGCGCCATGGTGTAACTGGGTGAAAACCGTTGAACGTCACAACTGGGTAACGTGATAAAGCACGTGATACCTGATAACTCTTCGGATCATGTTACATCTTTCTGTAACATTGGCTACATTTACACAAAATATTAGGTTCCTAACAGATATAGTTTTTAGTGTATGGGAATCATTTAGGGTTCCTGAATATAAAAATCACCCTGTATAATGATGCAATAATGTGGGGGGGAGGCATATCTGGTGACATCGCGACGTCGAAGAGTACCCTTCTAGTTTATATTTTGTTGCTGTCATTACCTTTCAAAATGGCATGTATAAATGCAGATGAAGTTGCAAAACTTCTCATCGAGACTGATAATGATGATCATGATTGTTACATCGATTTATCTTTTCACTGTCTGTCTGTCTGTCAGTCTGTCAGTTTGTCTGTCTGTTGTTTGTCTGACTTTGAGCAGAATATCTCAAAAGGTTGTGGATGGATTTGGCCAAAATTTGGTGACCATGTTGGGTGTGTGACAAGGAAGACTTGATTGGATTTTGGTGAAGATCCAGATATGGATCCTGAATTTTTTTAAGTGATCCTTCACCATTAAGAGATGGGGGCCAAAAACGATATATAGCGCGATATCTCAAAAAGGTATGGACGGATTCAGCCGAAACTTGCTGGACAGGTTGGGTGTGTGACAAGGACCAACTGATTCAGTTTCGGTGAAGATCTGGTGGATATGATTATTTTTTAAAGCGATTCTTCACCATTGAGAGACAGGACCAAAACGATACGTAGCATGATATTTCAAAAAGTTGTCGATGTATTATGACAAAACTAGGTGGATGAGTTGGATCTGTGACAAGAACAAGCTGATGAGATTTTGGTTAAGATCCGGATTCAAATCCGACCTATCAATGGGATACAAAACGTAAACTGTTCAGCCTGGTAGAAGTATGCGCTCTACTGAATGCCATTCTCGTTATTATATAGATCTATGTTCACCGAACTAACAGGACATCATTTGTTGCATTATTTGGCACGCCAGCATATTCTGTTTGCAATACAGTGGAGAATTTTTTTCTATGCGAATTCTAATAGTGGCAGAATCTGGTACACCCAGCATTGCATGTATACCCATGCATTGTCGACGGTTAACGTGTTAAGCCAAAAAAAAAAAAAACTTTCTGTCAAGAGTGGAAAATACTTCTCAGATGGGAAGGTTGGGAATCGTTTTTATCATGCATTAAATAATTAGGGGGAAATGATGATAATTAACTTCACATGTATGTATAATAAATATTCGTCATGGACTGTGCAGAACTCACCATTAATATAATTGTGTACACTGGATAATATATAGCTGCTGGTTGAGGGGTGCATGTATCAGCAGAATTGAAATTCATATTAATGCATGAAGTTGGTGTATGGCTTTGGTACGGGCATGATGGGGAATATGGCGAAAATCCCTCCGACACGAAACGGTTTTTTAAAATCTTGTTAGGTGATTACTTACTACCGTGCTTTACTGATTACTTATTAAGAGATTACTACTGTTCCTACCTATTCCTGAAGGAACGTTTTGTTACTACAATCCTGTGCCACCTTTTCTGATTCTGAGCTTTCACAATGGATTCTTCTCCAAGATATGTAATAGTTCATTTGGTCCATGTACAGCACATTTGCTAACCAATCTCCCATCAGGCAAAGCTGAACACAAACGCAGAGCTGCCTTTATTGTCACAGTTTGTCTGTTCCCTTATATCTTGTATGTCTTGATACTGGAACATTGTATGGCCACTAAAGCTGGCAGACACAATGGGGGCCCAATGGGAAGTGGGGTTGGATGGGATGGGGGGGGGGAGAGATCTTTGTAATGGCTTATATGATCACAAACCTATTTAGCACACATAATGGGGTAGTAATTTTCGGGGTTGGGGGGTTGAGGGTGATACTCAATCATCAGGATCCAGATATTCACATCAACCCTATGGGCCATAATGCTACCAAATGTAGATTGTGTAATGGAGACCCCATCAAAGATTTTTGGTGAAAAAGTCATTACCTTTAATACTGTATATTTTTAATTTGTATACAATGTCAAGGCTCGTAGAGAAGCTGGAACATAGAATGGATTAGGATGCAATAGAACAAAAAGAAGAGTAGAAAGGGGGTGGGGGTGGGAAACAAACTAGCAGCAGTGTTGAGGAACAAAATAGAGGGAGATTTGGAGAAATAAGGGATGTGGGGAAGAATGAGGGCTAGTGGAGGACATAGGAGGAGGACAATATAGATGCAGCTGAAAACTATCAGGAAAGAAAAACTGGAAACTTCAAAGGAGATGGACTTGGGGAAGGTTAATGGGGTAGAAAAGATCATGGCTGTGGATGGGGGATGTGGTGAACAGCAATCATGAAGCCTTGGAGGGAAGTATGACATTGAAGAGACTGAGGAAAAAAGAGAAAATAATGAAAGGAAGTGAGCAGAGAGTCTGGATTTTGGGAGTTTCACCAGAGGGGGGTTACTGGCAGACTACGTGCACCATGCAGAAACTGGGTGGGAGAGAGGATAGGTGGAGCACAAAAAGGACAGAGAGTGCAATACCAGAAAAGAGGTGTTAGAAGACACAGAGACCACCGTCCTGTCTGAGTTGTAAAAGTGAGAGGCCCAGTGACTTGGCTTCATTGTGGGGATTCCAATGATCTTGAAGGCCTTGGTTTTCATAGTGTTAAGCTGAGCAAGGTGTAAGGCACATGCGCCAGCTCAGGGTGGGGAGCAATATGCCATCATGTTGCAAATGAAGGCCTTGTAGTTGGATAAAAGTTCAGGTGTGCCAAGGAAGGACTTTGCATGATGGAGGATGCCTAGACTGGCTTTGGAGGCCAGCTTAAAAATGTGGTTTGCCCAAAAAAGATCCTGGTTGATTGTAAGATACAAAAGTTTGAGTGACTGAACAATGAAGAGGTTTCTTAAGAAAGTGGATGTGAGGGTTCGCCAGCTGGTCCATTGGGAGAGACAGAGACAGAGAGACACAGAGATTTGTCAGGATTGAAAGACATATTCCAAGTGTTTGATCAGTTTGTGATTTTTGTGAAGGTCCAGAGATGGGGAAGGATGCTGACTGCCTGGCTAAAGGATGAAAAATGATACGGCAGATGGCAGAATCAGCAGAGATAAAGAGGATTTTCCAGAGAGTCATAGAGCTCATCATGTTGCTGACATGGGGACTTTTTGTAGTCTTGGTTAAGTGAACTATAACCAGGGGTTCACACAATTTTTTTAATTTGGTTACTCCAATGAGTACCAGCAGAAATGGTTTGGTACTCACAAAAAAAATGTCAGCTTCGAGCGTGTTTGTCTGCTTTCCCAAGCGCTACTCCGATTTTTAAAAATGCCTCTCAGCTTCGTATGCTTCTCATTCCTCTGTAAGCGCTCTCTCTCAGAACTTCCGCTCCAGATGAGACACTCGCAAGCTGCTCTTTCTTTTTTCGTTCCGGACGCTCCTGAACCTCCTCTTCTTCCTCTTCACTCATGTGTTCTTAGATCAATTTTTTTCTTAATCTTATAAGTTATAAACTTACAATATAACTTGTGAATTATAATGTTATCATTTATAAACTTCATTTTGAAATCACAGCATAGCAATTATCAGAATTATCACGGAAGAATGTTACCTACACAAGCTGAGAAAACCTCTTCTTCCTCTTCACTCACGTGTTCTCCATAGATCTATTTTTTTATCTTATAAGTTATGATATAACTTATAAGATTAAAAAAAAAATAGATCTATGGAGAACATAAGTTATGATAAGTAGATGTGAGGGTTCGCCAGATCTATGGAGAACATAAGTATAAGTTATGATATAACTTATAAATTTGCAATATTATCATTGATAAACTTAATGTTGTGTGCTTAAATTTTGAAATCGCAGTACAGTATATCAATTTATCAGAATTATCATGGAACAATCTCACCTACACTAGCTGAGAAAACCTTCCATCAAAAGCCTGTTGTGCTGGTGCGCTTTTGAGCTGTCGAAGCATCTTCGAAGTACGCATTTAGTGTTTTTTACTGTGCATGAGTACCTGAGTACCAGTTATGTGAAGTGCTGACTATAGCATTATTTTATAGACTATTTTGTGTGCTTTATTCCATTTAAAATTGTAAACACAGTGACGTAAATTGTTGTCGATTTGATTTTGTTTCGCTCCAGAGTTTTTGGATCATACAGCATGGACGTAATCACCAGTGCAGCGTTTAGCACTGAAGTAGATTCACTGAACAATGAAAATGATCCATTTATTCACAACGTTAATAAACTGATGAAGTTTTCATTCTTCAGTCCAATCTTCCTCCTTATTTGTAAGTATTGTTGTCAGGGTTTGTGGTTTGTTGTTCCATAATTAATCAACAGGCATTATTTATTTGAATTTCAGGATTGAGTGAATAGAATGATTGTTTCCATGCTTCGATTACCTGAACACAGTTCTGCTTCGACGTCCCATCCAATTATCATGCAATTACCCCAAATCAGCTGTTCATCAATTGTAATGTTTATGAGGTCACAAAATTGCTCACATGCACTAACAGATTCATCATCCATGATTGGCCTGTGTCTAATTTAAAACCTCTTCCAGTGGGGGGATGGTTTCGGATGTGGAATAAACAGGGAGGTTTGAAGGGGATGGTGTGAAGTGGGGGTTGCAATGCTAAAGGACGACGAGAGGGGTTTGAGATGGAGGAACAAACGGGTGGATTCAGGTGAGGGAAGTTTCCCATGGGAATTATGGGGTTTGAACGGCAAAAAGGGCAGAATCATGAGGACTGAGGAGTTTGTGAGTTACTTTTTGGAAGTTAAAGGGCAAGGGACCAGCGATGAATGGATGGGCAGCTGGAGTTAAAGAAAGATGGATTCATAGACGGAGGACAGAGGGATTAAAACATGGATTGTTTGACTCAAAGACAAAAGTTGGTATCACTTTCATACCGTTATCACTTTCACACCGTGATCGCTTCCATACCGTTATCGCTTTCATATCGTTATCACTTTCATATCGATATCACTTTCCTATCGATATCTCTTTCATTTCAATATCGCTTTCATATCGATATCGCTTTCATAATGCTATCACTTTCATATCAATATTGCTATCATACCGTTATCACTTTCATATCAATATCGCTTTCATCCCGGTATTTCTTTCAGATCAATATCACTTTCATACCGTTGTCGCTTTCATATCAATATCGCTTTCATATCGACAACGCTTTCATATCAATATTGCTTTCATACCGTTATCGCTTTCATATCAATATCGCTTTCATGCAGATATCGCTTTCATACTTGTATCGCTTTCAATCCGGTATTGCTTTCATATCAATATTGCCGTCATACCGGTATCGCTATCGCAGATCACTTAATTGGCAGGGGATTTCTAAAGCACACCTGATTCATAGAAAAATTGGCAATTGCTTTAAAACCAGCCATGAGGGCAAAGAAAAACGCGATTTCTTGTACGGGTGCTCATGCTGAGGGTTAAAAGTTAAAACATACTGTACTTACTTCCTGTTATGTCTTGATGTCATACGTTCCACTGTTCCTGTTCCATGTTTAGCCGAGACGCCAAGTGCATCAAAGCTTTTAAAATCATGTACGGTATTTAAGGATTGTAAGCACCTTTCTTCGATTTGTTGGTGATGTACTGGTTTTATTTTCGGTAGACCGGTATATTCAGAATTCCAATACCGGTGTATCGATATGATATTGATCTTCTTCTTCATCTTGCGTATGGCAGCTTAGTTTGCCGGGGTAGCTATCATTTCTTGGAAGCGTGACTGTGTCGCTGATGCAGTGCCTTCTACCAGTACACACTGGTACTCATTTCACCGACCTCGGAAGGATGACAGGCTGGGTCAACCCCCTGGTGTATTAATTCAGCGGCCAATGGGGCTTGAACTCAGGACCCTAGGATCCCAAGCCACCACCCTAACCACGAAGCCAGCACCAGGCTCCTTATGTTGATATAACCGGTAAATCAATACATCGTCAGATGCTATGCTCCTGATGATCCAACAGCCATTGCAAGTTCTACATCCACATCTTTCTAACCAACACCCTCCCCCCTCAAACAGCATCGTAATTTCCGAGCTAAGTCTTGTCTTTTCTATTTACGGCAGAGGACAATATAAACGAGTACATAATGCATTTATGCTCACCCACCTCACTGTTTTGTAAAAAAAAAAAAAAAAACACATTGCTGTTGTGTAAAAACACGCATCGCTGTTTTGTTAAAAAAAACACATCGTTGTTTTGTATAAAAACATTGCTGTTTTGTAAATACAAAAACATTTCTGTTTTGTAAAAAACACACATCGCTGTTTTAAAAAAAAAAACACGCTCTTTTGTAAAAAAAAACTAAAAAGTGCATCGCTGTTTTATGTAAAAACACATTGCTGTTTTATATAAAAATACATCGCTGTTTTGTAAAAAAAAAAAAACACCACTGTTTTGTATCAAAACACATCGCTGTTTTATTTTTTTAAAAAACAAAAAAACACATCACTCTTTTGTAAAAAAAAACACATCGCTGTTTTATTTTATTTTTTAAACCACACCGCTGTTTTGTAAAAAAAAGAACACATCGCTGTTTTGTTAAAAACAAAAACAAGAACACACCGCTGTTTTTTTTTAAAAACCACATCGCTGTTTTGTAAAAAACACACACATCGTTGTTTTGTAAAAAACACACATTGCTGTTTTGTAAAAAACAAACACATTGCTGTTTTGTAAAGAACATATTGCTGTTTTATAACAAAAAACACATCACTGTTTTGTATAGAAACACATCACTGTTTTATAAAAAACAACATCGCTGTTTTATAAAAAACAAACGCATCACTGTTTTGTATTAAAACACATCGCTGTTTTGTAAAAAAAAATAAAAACAACCGCTGTTTTATGTAAAACACATCGCTATTTTGTAAAAAAAAAAAAAAAAGAAACACATCGCTGTTTTGTAAAAACAAACGCATCGCGTTTTGTAAAAACAAACGCATCACCGTTTTTGTAAAAAACAAACGCTCACGTTTTGTAAAAAAAACAGCAACGTTTTGTAAAAACAAACGCATCGCCGTTTTGTAAAAAACAACGATCGCGTTTGTAAAAACAAACGCATCGCGTTTTGTAAAAACAAACCATCGCCGTTTTGTAAAAAACAAACGCATCGCCGTTTTGTAAAAACAAACGCATCGCGTTTTGTAAAAAACAAACGCATGCGTTTTGTAAAAAACAAACGCATCGCCGTTTGTAAAAAACAAACGCAGCCGTTTTGTAAAAAACAAACGCATCGCGTTTTGTAAAAAACAAACGCATCGCCGTTTTGTAAAAAAACAAGCGATCGCTGTTTTGTAAAAAAAACAAGCGCATCGCTGTTTGTAAAAAAAACAGCGCATCGCTGTTTTGTAAAAAAACAAGCGCATCGCTGTTTTGTAAAAAAAACAAGCGCATCGCTGTTTTGTTAAAAAAAAACAAGCGCATCGCTGTTTTGTAAAAAAAAAGCGCATCGCTGTTTTGTAAAAAAAACAAGCGCATCGCTGTTTTGTAAAACATACACATTGCTGTTTTGTATTAAAAACATCGCTGTTTGTATAAAAGATCACTGTTTTGTAAAAAAAAAAAAAACAACATACTGTTTTTGTAAAATAACAAACACATCGCTGTTTTGTAAAAAACAAACGCATCGCTGTTTTGTAAAAATACAAGCGCATCGCTGTTTTGTTAAAAACATACATTGCTGTTTTGTATTAAAACACATCGCTGTTTGTATAAAAGATCATGTTTTTGTAAAAAAAATCAAAAACACACTCCTGTTTTGTAAAAATAAAACACATCGCTGTTTTGTAAAAAACAAACGCATCGCTGTTTTGTAAAAAACATACAATTGCTGTCTGTATTAAACACATGCTGTCTTGTATAAAACACATCGCTGTCTTGTATAAAAGACCGCTGTTTTGTAAAAAAAAAAAAAAAAAACAACACACCGCTGTTTGTAAAGATACAAACGCATCGCTGTTTTGTAAAATACAAACGCGTCGCTGTTTTGTAAAATACAAACGCGTCGCTGTTTTGTACAAAAACAACGCGTCGCTGTTTTGTACAAAACAAACGCGTCGCTGTTTGTACAAAAACAAACGCGTCGCTGTTTTGTACAAAAACAAACGCGTCGCTGTTTTGTACAAAACAAACGCGTCGCGTTTTGTAAAAACAAACGCTTCGCGTTTTGTAAAAAACAAACGCATCGTCCGTTTTGTAAAAAACAAACGTCGCCGTTTTGTAAAAACAAACGCATCGCCGTTTTGTAAAAACAAACGCATCGCCGTTTTGTAAAAAACAACGCATCGCGTTTTGTAAAAAAAAACGCATCGCGTTTTGTAAAAACAAACGCATCGCCGTTTGTAAAAACAAACGCTTCGCGTTTTGTAAAAAACAAACGCGTCGCGTTTTGTAAAAAAAACAGCGATCGCTGTTTTGTAAAAAACATACACATTGTGTTTGTATAAAACACATCGCTGTCTTGTATAAAAGATCACTGTTTGTAAAAAAAAAAAAAACAACACACGCTGTTTTGTAAAAAACAAACGATCGCTGTTTTGTAAAAAAACATACACATTGCTGTTTTGTATAAAACACATCGCTGTCTTGTATAAAAGATCACTGTTTTGTAAAAAAAATAAAAACAACAATCACTGTTTTGTAAAAAACAAACACATCGCTGTTTTGTAAAAAACAAACGCATCGCTGTTTTGTAAAAAAACACACATTGCTGTCTTGTATAAACACATCGCTGTCTTGTATAAAGACGCTGTTTTGTAAAAAAAACAAAAAACAACACGACCGCTGTTTTGTAAAAAACAAACGCGTCGCTGTTTTGTAAAAATAAAACGCATCGCTGTTTTGTAAAAAACATACACATTGCTGTTTTGTATAAAAACATCGCTGTCTTGTATAAAAAGATCATGTTTTGTAAAAAAAAAAAAAACAACACATCACTGTTTTGTAAAAAACAAACACATCGCTGTTTTGTAAAAAACAAACGCATCGCTGTTTTGTAAAACATACAATGCTGTTTGTATTAAAACACATTGCTGTTTGTTTAAAAACATCGCTGTCTTGTATAAAAGACGTGTTTTTAAAAAAAAAAAAAACACACACACGCTGTTTTGTAAAAATACAAACAGGTGTGTTTTGTAAAAAACAAACGCGTCGCTGTTTTGTACAAAAAACAAACGCGTCGCTGTTTTGTACAAAAAAAACGCGTCGCTGTTTTGTACAAAAACAAACGCGTCGCTGTTTTGTACAAAAACAAACGCGTGGCTGTTTTGTACAAAAACAAACGCGTCGCTGTTTTGTACAAAAACAAACGCGTCGCTGTTTTGTACAAAACAAACGCGTCGCTGTTTGTACAAAAACAAACGCGTCGCTGTTTTGTACAAAAACAAACGCGTCGCTGTTTTGTACAAAAACAAACGCGTCGCTGTTTTGTACAAAAACAAACGCGTCGCTGTTTTGTACAAAACAAAACGCGTCGCTGTTTTGTACAAAAAACAAACGCGTCGCTGTTTTGTACAAAAACAAACGCGTCGCTGTTTTGTACAAAAACAAACGCGTCGCTGTTTTTACAAAAACAACGCGTCGCTGTTTTTACAAAAACAACGCGTCGCTGCTTTGTACAAAAACAAACGCGTCGCTGTTTGTACAAAACAAACGCGGTCGCTGCTTTGTACAAAACAAACGCGTCGCTGTTGTAAAAACAAACGCGTCGCTGCTTTGTAAAAAAACAAACGCGTCGCTGCTTTTGTACAAAAACAAACGCGTCGCTGCTTTGTACAAAAACGCGTCGCTGTTTGTACAAAACAAACGCGTCGCTGCTTTGTACAAAAACAAACGCGTCGCTGTTTGTAACAAAAACAAACGCGTCGCTGTTGTACAAAACAAACGCGTCGCTGCTTTGTACAAAAACAAACGCGTCGCTGCTTTGTACAAAAACAAACGCGTCGCTGTTTCGTACAAAAAAACGCGTCGCTGTTTGTAAAACAAACGCGTCGCTGCTTTGTACAAAAACAAACGCGTCGCTGTTTGGTACAAAAACAAACGCGTCGCTGTTTCGTACAAAACAAACGCGTCGCTGTTTCGTACAAAACAAACGCGTCGCTGCTTTGTCAAAAAACAAACGCGTCGCTGCTTTGTACAAAACAAACGCGTCGCTTGCTTTGTACAAAAACAAACGCGTCGCTGCTTTCGTACAAAAAACAAACGCGTCGCTGCTTTGTACAAAAAAACAGCGTCGCTGCTTTCGTACAAAAACAAACGCGTGGCTGTTTCGTACAAAAACAACGCGTCGCTGTTTGTACAAAACAAACGCGTCGCTGCTTTCGTACAAAAACAAACGCGTCGCTGTTTCGTACAAAAACAAACGCGTCGTGCTTTGTACACAAACAAACGCGTCGCTGCTTTGTACAAAACAAACGCGTCGCTGCTTTCGTAAAAAACAACGCGTCGCTGCTTGTACAAAAAAAACGCGTCGCTGTTTGTACAAAACAAACGCGTGCTGCTTTGTAGAAAAACAAACGCGTCGCTGCTTTCGTACAAAAACAAACGCGTCGCTGCTTTGTACAAAAACAAACGCGTCGCTGTTTCGTACAAAAACAAACGCGTCGCTGCTTTGTACAAAAACAAACGCGTCGCTGCTTTGTACAAAAAACGCGTCGCTGCTTTGTACAAAAACAAACGCGTCGCTGCTTTGTAAAAAAAAACGCGTCGCTGTTTGTACAAAAACAACGCGTCGCTGTTTCGTACAAAAACAAGCGCGTCGCTGTTTGTACAAAAACAAGCGCGTCGCTGTTTGTACAAAAACAAGCGCGTCGCTGTTTGTAACAAACAAGCGGTCGCGTTTGTACAAAAACAGCGCGTCGCTGTTTCGTACAAAAACAAGCGCGTCGCTGTTGTCAAAAAACAAGCGCGTCGCTGTTTGTACAAAAACAAGCGCGTCGCTGCTTTGTACAAAAACAGCGCGTCGCTGCTTTGTACAAAAACAAGCGTCGCTGCTTTGTACAAAAACAACGCGTCGCTGCTTTGTACAAAACAAGGTCGTCTGCTTTGTACAAAAACAAGCGCGTCGCTGCTTTGTACAAAAACAAGCGCGTCGCTGCTTTGTACAAAAACAGCGTCGCTGCTTTGTACAAAAACAAGCGCGTCGCTGTTTGTAAAACAACGCGTCGCTGCTTGTACAAAAACAAGCGCGTCGCTGCTTTGTACAAAAACAAGCGCGTCGTGTTTCGTAAAAACAACGCGTCGCTGCTTTGTAGAAAAACAAACGCGCGTCGCTGCTTTTCGTACAAACAAGCGTCGCTGTTTGTAAAAACAAGCGCGTCGCTGCTTGTAAAAAACAACGCGTCGCTGTTTGTACAAAACAACGCGTCGCTGTTTTGTCAAAAAACAAACGCGTCGCTGTTTTGTACAAAACACGCGTCGCTGCTTTCGTAGAAAAAACAAGCGCGTCGCTGCTTCGTACAAAAACAAGCGCGTCGCTGTTTCGTAAAAAAACAACGCGTCGCTCTTTGGTAAAAAACAAGCGCGTGCTGTTTGTACAAAACAAGCGTCGCTGCTTTGTAAAAAACAACGCGTCGCTGTTTTGTACAAAACAACGCGTCGCTGTTTTCAAAACAAACGCGTCGCTGTTTCGTAGACAAAACGCGTCGCTGTTTCGTAGAAAACAACGCGTCGCTGTTTCGTAAAAAAACAACGCGTCGCTGTTTCGTAGAAAAACAAGCGCGTCGCTGCTTTCGTAAAAAACAAGCGCGTCCTGTTTCGTAAAAACAACGCGTGCTGTTTCTGTAAAACAACGCGTCGCTGTTTCGTAAAAACAAACGCGTCGCTGTTTTGTAAAAACAAGCGCGTCCGCTGCTTTGTAAAAACAACGCGTCGCTGCTTTCGTAAAAACAAGCGCGTCGCTGCTTTGTAAAAAACAAGCGCGTCGCTGCTTTCGTAAAAACAACGCGTGCTGCTTTGTAAAAAACAACGCGTCGCTGTTTCGTAAAACAAAGCGCGTCGCTGTTTTGTCAAAAACAAGCGGTCGCTGTTTCGTACAAAAACAAGCGCGTCGCTGTTTTGGTAAAAACAAGCGCGTCGCTGTTTTGTAAAAAACAACGCGTCGCTGTTTTGTAAAAAAACAAGCGCGTCGCTGTTTTGTACAAAACAACGCGTCGCTGTTTTGTAAAAACAAGCGCGTCGCTGTTTTGTACAAAACAAGCGGTCGCTGTTTGTAGCAAAAACAACGCGTCGCTGTTTCGTAAAAACAACGCGTCGCTGTTTTGTAAAAACAACGCGTCGCTGTTTTGTTCAAAAACAACGCGTCGCTGTTTTGTAAAAACAAGCGTCGCTGTTTTGAAAACAACGCGTCGCTGTTTGTAACAAACAAGCGCGTCGCTGTTTGTACAAAAACAACGCGTCGCTGTTTTGTAGAAAACAACGCGTCGCTGTTTTGTAACAAAACGCGTCGCTGTTTTGTAAAAACAAGCGTCGTGCTGTTTGTAAAAAAACAAGCGCATCGTTTGTTTGTAAAAAAAAGAGCGCATGCTGTTTTGTAAAAATAACCACGCTGTTTTGTATTAAAACACATCGCTGTCTTGTATAAAACACATCGCTGTCTTGTATAAAGAACGCTGTTTTGTAAAAAAACAAACAAAACAACACATCATGTATTGTGAAAAAGCACATCGCTGTTTTGTAAACAAAAAAACACATCGCTGTTTTGTATAAAAACACATCGCTGTTTTATAAAAAAAAAAAAACACATTACTGTTTTGTAAAAAAGAACACATCGCTGTTTTGTAAAAAAAAAAACACATCGCTGTTTGTGTAAAAAAAAACCGCTGTTTTGTAAAAAAAAAACCATTGCTGTTTTGTAAAAAATAAACATCGCTGTTTTGTAAAAAAAACTGCACATTGCTGTTTTGTATTGAAACACATCGCTGTTTTGTAATAAAAGGACCGCTGTTTTGTAAAAAAAGCACATCGCTGTTATGTAAAAACAAAAATACACCGGTTTTGTATAAAAACACATTGCTATTTTGTAAAAAAGAAAAACACATCGCTGTTTTGTAAAAAAAACATCACTATTTTGTAAAAAAAACCCCCAAAAAAACATATTGCTGTTTTGTAAAAAAAAACCAAAAAAAACATATTGCTGTTTTGTAAAAAAGCACATCACTGTTTTGTAAATAAAAACAAATCACTGTTTTGTAAAAAAACAACCAAAAACATATCTGCTGTTTGTAGAAAAAACACATCACTGTTTTGTAAAAAAACCCCAAAAAACATTGCTGTTTTGTAAAAAAGCACATCACTGTTTTTGTAAAAAAAAACCAAAACATACTGCTGTTTTGTATAAAACACATCACTGTTTTGTAAAAAAAACCCAAAAAACATTGCTGTTTTGTAAAAAAGCACATCACTGTTTTATAAATAAAAACCAAAAGCATCTGCTGTTTTTGTAAAAAAGGACATCACTGTTTTGTAAATAAACACGTCGCTGTTTTGTTAAAAAAAACAAATCACTGTTTTGTAAAGAAATACATCGCGTGTTTGTAATAAAAACACATCGCAGTTTTAAAACATCATCGCTGTTTTGTAATAAATTATTAAGGTAAGGTCTTGTATTTTTGTTTGTTTTATCCTGTATTTATTTAAGTTACCGCTATTTAAGTTTTATCCTGTATTTATTGTGATATATTTATTTGTATCTGCAGCCCACCTTCCTCTATATTTCCTCGAAGCCCAGGAACTGAACCACCCCTTTTCCAATGGCCCCTGGTTTCCACGATCGTAGTTTTATTTATCGCAGAATTTTCCAGGAACCTAACCTCGCGATATTCGAGGGTTTATATATATATATATATTATATATATATATATATATATATATATATATTATATATATAATATGTTTTTATAACAACAACACAACACACACACACTATATATGACAATGTCATTTTCTCTAATGTCAGCGTTCACAAAATAGCACATATATGAGAATCCAAATGCGACACACACCCTTTCAGCTTGCGGATTGTTTCATCACTTGTTGGTGAATCATCAGCGATGGTGCAGACAGAAATTATTTTTTTACCTCTGCCATCGAAGGTGAAGGAGGTTATGTTTTCACCCCTTTCTGTCTGTTTATTTGTGTACAGGATATCTCAAAAAGTTGTGGACCAATCCGGATTAAATTTTGTGGACAGGTTTGGTGTGTGACAAGGCGAAAGGATTAATTTGGTGAAGATCCTGATCCGGAACGACAATAGAATTTTTAAAGTGATTCCTCACCATTGAGAGATAGAGCCAAAAATGGTATATTGCAGATATCTCAAAAAGTTGCGGACGGATTCGGACAAAACTTGGTGCACACATTTGGTGTGTGACAAGGAAGAATTTATTCGAATTTGGTGAGTTCGGTCCGGATTTGATAATTTTGTTACCTCCGCCACTGATGGTGAAGGAGTTATGTTTTCACCCCTTTCTGTTTGTTAATTTCCGGAATCCTTCGGATTTCGGCAATTATGTTGGTCGGTTGTGTGTGTCATTCTGTGTCTGTCTGTCTGTTTGTTTATTTACCTGTAGCAGCCACACATTTCAGAGCGATCATGACTAAACTGGGTACAGACGTCGGCCATGGTCCAACTTAGACACTTGTCGTGTTTGGTGAATCTAGGTCAAAGGCCAAGGTCAAGGTCACCGAAAAACCGAAATTCTTATTTTCGCAATAACGTCCGCTAAAATGGTCATATCGTCTTCAAACCAACGCCAAAATGTGCATCTTCCAATTCTTCATCCAACCATATGCCTCATTGGGGTGTCACACCAACACCCTTCTTAGCGCGTCGGGGGTCGAATGTCAGGGGGTCGGGTCAAAACTTTCAAATTGCGATAAAAACGCCATTTCAAGTCCGATGGACTTCCAAGTTATGATCATGACCAAACTAAGTGCTATAACTCATTAAACAGTAGCACTATCGACTTATAAGAACCAAATTGATTTCCAGGTTTTTGTTTTTTCAGAGATCATGGAGATATGACAAAGTTATTCTGGCAATTCCTTGCTCAACGAGCAATTTCATTTGTTTCTTTGTCTGTTTGTGTACAACATGTCTCAAAAAGTTGTGAACGGATCCAATGAAATTTTGTGGGCAGGTTCGGTGTGTGACAAGACAAACTGATTAGATTTTGGTGAAGATCTGGATCCGGATCTGACTACTAGAATTTTTTAAGTGATTCTTCACCATTGAGAGATAGGGCTAAAAATAATATGTAGCATGATCTCTCAAAAAGTTGTGGACGGATTCGGATGAAACTTGGTAGACAGGTTGGGTGTGTCGCAACGATGAATTGATTTGATTTTGGTGAAGATCCGAATCAGGATCTGGATAAGAGAATTATTTAATTTTTAAAAGTGATTCTTCACCATTGAGAGAGAGGGACAAAAATGATATGGTACTGTGTAGCATGATATTTCCAAAATGTGTTGGGCCCAATATGTTCTCGTGGATCAGGCATTACGTGGCGGAGGTATGCGCACTACCGTGTGCCCTTCTTGTTTATGAATGTCTTCACAGTTGTGGAGGAACTCCTGGAAGGGTTTGGAACAGCAAAGGGCTTACTTTGGTAGCCTTTCATGGTTGCTTTATGCAGCTTTCTTTGGTTAGAAGAGCATGGGAGGAGTCAATTTATTTATATAATCTTAGCCACCTGGGTTTAATTGATTAGGTGAGAGCTAATCGGTTTTCCCTCCATTCACAGGTGAGAGATGTGAGTGGGTCGTCGTTTTTCATATCTATATATACTATATATCATTTTTTCACTGTGTCTAAGGTTAATGGAGGAGCTAAAATACATATCATGCAGACAATAAATGAGACAACACAGGGCTTGACCTCAGTCAAACACATAAGAATAAAATGGTTGGAGTTGTCTGCCATAAAAGATCACAAGTTGTTGGTGTTCAATGGAGCAAAAAAAAACCCAAAGAAGTTTCAACAAAGGGTAAAGCCCAAAACATCAGCAACTACAACTGGCTTTACGTGAAGGTCGATCTCTATGTGATAGTCAACTTCAAGTAGCTTTATGCCTTCAAAGACATCTCGATAACACTGCATGACATCTTCAAGTGGTAGTGGTACCTCTACATGATTCCCAGGTTGACACTCTGGAAATGGAATGTCCACAAGGTGGTGGATATTCTCTGGTTGAATAGCAATCAACTGCATCTGGAATGTGGCTCAGCTTCCTAGTAGTGGCATACAGTCATTCCCCATGATAACAAACTTAATGTAGACCACCTGCCATTCTTTAGGTTGGTCAACTTCACACAACAGTGACCCAATGGCATTACCCTGATATTGTTATGGAATGACAGAGGCTGATCATTTGCCTTGACCACATAGTTTAGTCCAGGGTAATAAGTTGCTTGATTGGTAAAATACTGCATATCGCAGTATCAACTTGGAAAGTTACTGAGTTGCTGTGGATATCCATATCTGTGAAGATCTGCTTCGGGTAAAACATCAGTACAGCGTTGACTCATCAGTACAGATGTGGTTGAGACATTTGGTGATAATGTTCCATTAAAAAATCCTCAACTGGACTCATATCCTCTGCAGAATCACTATCCAGATGAACAACATGGACAGATCCTCGCTGAAGAGATTCAATACAGAGCAATTGCAACTATGCTCTCTGTAAGCTGTAAAGTGACGTGGCCCATGGGGATGCATGTGACGAGAATATATCCGTGCATCCCGCATATTGGGAGACTGCTTCAGCTTAGGTGGTGCTGTAGTTGGTAAGGTCGTCAGGTTATCAGAAATGTTCTGATCAAGTCTACGTAATAAGGTGTGGCTCCTGATGTGTGTTGGACTGCATCCACTGTTGAGGTTGGTCGTACTTCAAGAGCTTGTCTGCATTCCTTCGACAATTCTACAGCATGGAAGAGCTGAAAGCACCAAGCCAAATCAAGATCTTCCTTTCGGAGTAAACATTCACGCTGCATTGAATCATTAATGCCATAGAAGATGCAATCAGGGATCAATGATTCCCAAAGTGTTTGAAAATTGCAGGTTGCTGCCCAGATTCATAGTTCTGTCACATATTTGTCAATGTTCTTACCACTCTCTTGGTCTTTGGTGAAGAAACGATAGCGCTCAACTCTCATTCGTACGTTGGTGGCAATGGGCATGAAAAGCTGGGAGTTCAGCTATAGTGTGCCCATATTCAACTGTGTCGAATGACGTGGTGCTATAAATACCCCTACTTTTTGTGCCAATTAAGTAGAGAATCGATTTCACCTTCCTCTCTTCTGACTGATCATTCATCGCAAGGTCCAAGTACATTTCCAACTCCTTCTTCCAGCATCTCCACGTTTGCGGCAAGTTCGCCGCATGTAACTACAGTTTGCCTGGTGGCTGTTCATTCATAGTCATCGACAATGCTGTGAGTGCACTTGTAGCTGATCCAATTCCTGGTGTCCCACCGGTAAGCCTAGTTGCCTTGTCTGCCTCATCATACATATTCTGCAAGCTCATTTGGGCAGTTCAAGATCAAAACAAAGTCTCAAGTAAGCATCTAACTCGTGGCAGAATGGGCAAAATTAGCAAGCTGGATGAAACAAATTACTCACATGCATTCAAATTATTTGCACTCAGCATGGCCATCTTCCTTCTAGTTACTGGAGACTAGACTGGGTGGCACCAGTAGTCACTCGGCATCATTCAATATTACCATGAAAATGTGAAGTAGGATTGGCTCACTTCTGATGCCATGTTTCAGGCACTGCAAAAAGACACATAGATCAGTTGATTGTCAGTCTTTTTATTCCGAGAGGTTCTGCCAGCACCTTACACAACACAGCTTGCCTGCCTCTGTGCATCTCTGCCCCCTTGAAGGACTGTAAAAACGTCTGAGTTTTGAAACAGAACCAGGGCAGGTGGCGACACTTCTCACAGTAATCTGGGAATAAGCGTGCGAAGTCTACTCAACGTGGTCGGACTGGCCTGAAGAGGGAGACAGAGCCAAAATTGAGCCAGTCCCAATGAATTTTTCAGTGCAGTACTGCCTGCAGTGCAAGAACATTCCCTTTGAGAGGTTTTTACAGGGATATTGGCAGGACTTGTAGATAGCTTATGTGTGGATGGATAATGGTATCTGGTGTTGGTGCAGAGCAGGCATGATGGGCCGAATGGCCTCCTCTTGCACCAAAGTACCTTGTGTGTGTATCTGAGTAAGTTTCTCCTGCATCTGTCAGATATCATGAAACCTTCAGAGATTTGATGCAGAATGGTCGTGACGCAAATCACAAGAATTGGCATTGCAACAACTTAAACTAGCAGTCACCAGGACGTTAGTCCTGCATTATTACATTCCCAGAGAAGAGCTCACGCTACAATGTAATGCATCTCAATGTAGACTTGGAGCAGCAATAATTCAGTGTCAACAACCAGTCAATTACACATCAAGAGCATTCACATCAGCAGAGACAATGTATGCACAGATTGAGAAAGAACTTCTCGAGATTGTGTTTGCTTGTAATAAATTTGAAGCCTCCATCTTCTGCTGGGACATGGTGAATGTAGCAACTGACTACCATCCATTGGAATAAATAGCAATCAATGCACCAAAAAGACTTCAAAGAGTGTTGCTGAGGCTGAGGTTCTAAAAATAGTCTGAAAGTTTTCTATAAGAAAGATGAGAAGATGATCCTAACTGATATGCTAAGCAGAACATACCTACTAGCAGTTAATGCCTGTGAATTTATCGGCAAAGTGGAAGAAATTGATCACCGTGAATGACTTCCAGTTGGAGATGCTTGCTGGCAACAACTTCAAGATGGTCGTTCACATTTTCAGGTTGTTGTGTAAGTACAGCTCATACATATGTTAATGAGGGGCTGGTGACACGTTGGTCTGGCGTATGTGTAATAAAATACTTCCACCATGGCTGCTTACTGAATGGGTGTGTCTGAATCATTCCCGGCATTCGGCTACTGTTACACAGGTCACCCCCATCCATACTCATGATCTCTTCTATTCCCATTAACCCTCCGTAAGTCCACCCCTTCCTTTCCAGATTATTGTATTTTTCTCTCCTTTCCCACCCCTCATGTTTATTTTTTCCATTGCTCTTTAATCTCCAGTTTTCACTTCCTGTTCTTCCAGCCTCTTTCTTGTGCTTGAGCTTGTATTTAGTTTGTTCATCTTCTGTCTTCCGCCCTCTCACCCTCCTCCCCTTGTTGATGTTCTCATTCTTTGCCTCGCCCATTCTTCGTCCAAGCGTCCCTCCGTTGTGCCGCTCGACCTTTATGTTTGTGTTTCTTTTATTTCCATTGTGTTCTTTCTCGCTCTTCCATGAGCCTTGACCTGATATACCACAGTAAGCAATACACATAACAAAATGCTTCGCCTGCATTAACTATATTGTTATTTCTCATGCTGACATATTTACCTCTTTCATTTTTATGGGAGAGATTTCCTTGTATAAGTACTGTCTTTTTATGTTATTCGAAGCACAAGTTTCCACAAATAGGTTGGTTATTTTATAAAATATTCCTTTCCCCAGTTTAATCGAAACACCTAATCATTTGTAATATCCACTCGATGCTCTTTCCCCTGAACCAAAAATGCCTCTTCGATGTAATTGAGTGAGTGTTCATCATTTAAGTATCGGATCATATCCACTCATAAACACAGAATAGCAAAGCATCCTTTCACTTTTACATGATCAATGTTTGTCAGAGCTTTGTACTTACTTGTTTTCTATTATATTTTATTCTGATTATTTGTGTGTTGTGCTGTTAGTTTTGTTTCCAGTGAGTATGCCAGTGTTGCGCTTCTTCAACATCTTCATGTTTCCATCTTCCGTTTTACACTTTTTCAACTCCAACTTGCAGCGCATGAAGAAGGCTCGAATGAAAGGAAAACATTCGGTAAGATGCACCTTTGGAACTTTTTATTAAAATTTCAAATGCACGACTATAGTTCTAACTTATCGATAACATTTTTCTCTTGGGAAGGAAGGAAAACCAAAGCTAAAAATTACTTCTGATGATGATGTTCCTGATGCTAGTCGTATGTCCTCTGGAAACAAGACAATCTCACAAGACTTTGCATCTTATATATTATTTCCGAGTTTGTGGTTTCGTGTCGCGCTATCTTCGACTTTGTTCTGCGCTCGAGTAACGTGATATTCGCTTACATTATCTCAAAGACCATATGAGGTGCATGGTACAAAAAAAAAAATAAAATGGTTCTGAAACAGTGAAATCGTGCCAAAAACGGTTACTGCATTTGGCTTTGTGTCCTTTGGTCTTACGTAACCTCGATATAAAAAGAGGGTTATGTAATGGTACACGACTGATTGTTAGGATCTCACACCCATGTTCTAGATGCCGAGATCCTAACTGGGGCAAACAAAGGTGACTATGTGTTGATACCACGAATCAAACTGGCCCCATCAGATGTGAACTTGCCATTCATTCTTGAAAGAACACAGTTTCCAGTAAGAGTCAGCTACTGCATGACTATAAACAAAGCGCAAGGCAAACCTTTGATAAAGTTGGTTATATCTTCCACAGCCGGTGTTCAGCCACGGTCAGCTATAATGTTGCCTTCTCACGATCACGTCGGTTCTCGGACATATCGTTGCAAATTATACTAACTACAAAACAAGGGTTCCACAATGACAATGCTATACCCAAAACATTGTGTATCAAGAAGTACTTTGAACATTGTATTCCACTTACTGCATTAAAGTAAAATTACTACTGATACTCTGCATCAGTTCCTTTCTCAAACACACCCACCCCAACATGTGCGCGCAGAGCTGTGTAGCTAGTGTAAACTTTATTAAGCACATTTCTGAAGCAGCAGTGGTACACCTTCCAAACGTTGTTCTGGATGGAAAAATGAAATACAGTACAATCCAGGAAAAACCACCTCCAAAGGCCATATTGATCTGCTTACTGAACTTATAAAAGCGGACACAGAGCAGACCTACCCCGAAAATGATAACAATAACGATCTTCTGCAGTCTTAGGTGGACAGGCGCCAGGGCACAGTCGCAGTCTTAGGTGGACAGGCGCCAGGCACACACAGACACAGAAAATCCGATGAAGAGGGAGTATTGAAACAAGAAAGAGAGGGAGTTGAGGCTACGATCTTGGTATCTTGTTACTTGATTGCACGAATGCACCACAAATACGTTTCGGGGGGGGGGGGAATGCTCCGTGGTGCGATACCCGACAGCGCACGTCGTCTCTGGCTTCAGCAGCGCATGCGACTGTGGGCGTGAAGGAGGGGTTGAGTGGAGAAGGGGCGGAGTTCAGAGTGCGTGGATGGAGTGGTAGGGGGACCAGGTAGGCAGGTGGGGTCAAGGTCGTGTGGGCGGAGACGAGGAGGCGGAGTCCAGGCAGCAGGAGGCGGTTGTGGCGATGTCGGCAGAGACGAGGGTGAGAGATGAGAC
>CM068965.1:49456067-49475396 GCA_035128595.1 Eptatretus atami | reverse complement strand
AGAGAGAGAGAGAAAGGCGGAGGGACCGCTCCGACCTTTATAGGACTCTCATCACAGGATGGGGGGCCACCCCGAAGCGAAGTGTCATCACCTGAATTGGGCGCTCCGATTGGCCCCGACCCCTCACGCGGCCCGCTAACTTTGGCCGGAAATCGCAACACTCCGTTTCCGGCAAGGTCATTTCAGGCAGCGAAAATATTCCGCTCCGACCCCACGACATGACATGAATCGCCCACACCGAACTTGGCGTGTGAATAGTCCCGCAAAAACCCCTGGGCCGTGCCTTGGCGACCGGCCGAGGGTCCCGCATGCCCGCTCAGGCGTCCGACCAGCGCTGATCAATGTGTTTGCTCTGCATGCGCCAACGTGGCCCGCACTGTACAACATTCCCCTGCTCGATCGCAGCTTCGCTGGCCGTAGAGACGACAAGATGTTCACCATCCGTGGGGAATCTGCTGCTGCCAGCGAAGGCCGAAGATACCTTGTTATGGATAAATCCATGCATGTTTCACGCAGTACGCGCGGATCCGCCATGGCCCACGTGGCCAGTGCTCGCGTTTGCCCGATTCTGCTAGCATGTGCGCGGGGCGAACACCAATATGTATCAGATATTTGGTTGAAAAGGAACGCACCGCTTTTACTTCGCACACTCGCATCCCGCCCAACGTGGCGTGGAGTCGCCTTTATCGACCTCCGTACGCGTTTCGTGCAGCGTGGGTGTCGTACTGGCTGTGTTTCCTGTGTTGTGAAAAACACCATTCGTTTGCCTTTTTATGCAACCGGCAATCTTCCCCAGATTATCGGAAGCTCGAGTCGATAATCCAAACTGCCAAGTGCACTGTATGACTCGCCGCACACGTTGGGTTGAGGGCTCGTTTGGGAACGGGGGCTCTGCGCTGTTAATGCTCGCACGCCATCATTTCCTCTCAGCGGCGCCGCACGCGCTCGCCTCCACGAGGACCCATCTCACAGCGAAGGGCGCACGTGGCTCAGATTTACCTCAGGAATAATCAGAAAAGAAGAGTCGGGACGAAATGAAGAAAAAATGATGTAAGCAAACCTAGCTATGAGATCATCGCAATGCACGCCCCTGTTGTCCTGCAAGACAAAAGGGAAGGGACTATCTACACATATATTATGGAATAACTGTTTTGGGACCACTATCTGTTGGATGCATGTGGTTCCGAGAACCGCAACAATATATATGGTCTTCATAAACTACTCCAAAGTGATAAAACTAAAAAAATGCTGATAAAATGTGAATAAGTTAGATTAACAGAGAAAACTAGAATGGCACTCGGTAGAGCGCATATCCCCGCCAGGTTGAACAGTTTACGTTTTGTATCACACTGACAGGTCAGATCTGGATTCGGACCTGAACTAAAATCTAATCAGCTTGTTCCTGTCACCTACCCAACTTATCTTCCTAGTTTTGTCATAATTCGTCTACAACTTTTTGAAATATCATGCGATAGAGTAAACCCTTAAATATCGCAGGTTTTCACCAATCGCAGGCAACCTCTTACGTACCGATTGGGTTATCGCAGGGTTCAATTTTGACTAATCACGATTTTTGAGCTGAGTTGTGATGGTTATGTCGCAGCATGAGCCTTTTGTTGTTTCTTGTCCACCATTAATAATGACGCTGAAGCATAAAACAATGGAGAAAATATGTGATTATTGTTAACAGTTTCGACTTTACACATACAGTATAATTGTAAATCAGCGACACGAGGCCGTAATCTATTGGTTCTGGAAATGGCGAGGAAAATGTTTTTGCGCGACCCAATTGCAAACGACATGGAAATGGTTCTTTCCCATAGATTTTGATGTGCTGATTACAAAAATTAACTTCCACAAGGGATATTCCCTCACACAGAGGAGTTATTCGACTTTGAATGTATGGGGGTGGGGGCTGACGAACTAGTCAAGTGGCCAAGAAGTGGCCAACAAATCGCTTTTGGCCAAGAAGAAACGTATCTTTGCATTGACAGCGACATTTATTGCTGTCTGATATAAAGTAATAACTGCAACAGAAGTATCGCATTTAGTACCGAGAACATACAAATGCAATGAATAACACCAACTCATGAGAAAATTTCACACTAATCATCTTCCTCACTGTCTGACAGAGTATCGGCTCCATCAGGGTTGTACTGTTCAGCCAAGTTTTCACACCGATGCTCCGACTCCAAACTACACAAACAAAGTTCAGAACATTGAAATCCTGCTGTTCGACACGAACAACGTTTTGTGTTACATTGGCTCTTTGTACAACGATAGTGGATTAACTTGAGTACGTCTGGCGGTGCAGGGTTTTTCTGCATCCATACAACGGCAAGTTTGCCATCTGTCAAGACCCAGCCAAAATGGGCCGTCAGGGGAGGGTGCATCATCTCCTGCTGCAGTGCCTTCCGAGGGATGGCCGACTGGTAATTTGCAGGAGTGTTGGAAAAGAGCGCATCTTTCGTAGGAGGTACACTGTGATCATCATTATTAGGACCAACACAAAAACTTCTGTATCTGCAGTGTCTATGTCCGAAACCTTCTGGTTGTACATATGACCTGTGAATGCCTGAAGATTGAGGAATAAGTCATCTGACAAACTGAAGAACTGTCCAGTTCATAGGTAGTCTGATGATTTGGTGACAAGATCAAAAGGGTTTTTTTTTTTACCCTTTCCCCAAAACGGCTAACTGTGTCACAGCCAGTATAAACGTGGAGCCCGATTAGAGCATCACACAGTTTCGCACTGAGAGCCGATCGGATTGTTTTAATGTCCAGAATGCATTCTGACCTCTTCATACCACTGTGCAGGTGCAAAGCCTCCATGCTAATCGTGCCACCAAGGGAGAGCAGCAGGATCGCAACATCAGTGTCAGAGCTAATGATCAGCACCTTAGAATTTGGTTTAGTCTTACTTATGTGATGAGTATGCCTTGTGTCTGCTTCTTCGTGGTCCCAGGTGCTCAACTCGGGGACCAAATTCACCTGTGCGCTTGAGATCTCATGGCACATTGCCCCGTGCATCACAAATCAGTCAATCCCATTGAAAAGATCAGCACTCAGGCACCACTGTTCAAAGAAAAATTCATTCAACTGTTCATTGTTCCTTCCATTCACGAATAATTTGGAGAGTTTCTCTGGTATTTTTTGGTCCGTTCCGAAAATCTTCCTTATTTGAGATGTCGAAGATCGGCGTTCGTGCTCATCTGCCTTTATACTCATCTCTGGATAGCGATCAAACACCCAGTCCATTCGTCCATACTTGTGCTGTTTTTCCAAGCCAACCAACTCCGATCCAACGACATTGGCCAATCCGCCCGTGGTTTGGGGGAAGCGAGTGACCAGTTTATGAATGAGCGCCATACCATCAACCGGTACTGTGTCATAAGGAACCACTTCATGCACCAATGGAGAAGTGCATTTGGCCTCATTGTGATGCATCAACGCACTCTTGTCTGTTTTAGCCAAAGTGCCATCATATTATGCGAGGGCATAGGGAATAGGGAATCTGAGGGAATAAGACAGTATCTCTTTCATGTTCAAGTTTCATTGTTGACTAACAACCAGCATCATCAGGTACAATTTCAGCCTTCACTACAAATTCCTGACCTGCTTTTCGACTGGTAACTGCTTTCGATTGATTTGAGAACGTCTTTAATTTACATGGTGTAATCGGGCGATGAAAATCCATAGTTTATCCTGTCTTCTATGAAGCTGTGAAACAAGTTTCTACCAATAACGTCACTTCCAAGTAGATCGTTTTGCACATCGCAATTCACCACGACGCCTGATGTGATATTAACCAGATCAGGTTGATCTCATTCAAATGGATTGATCATCTCTTCGAGACAACGAATGATGTTATTTACGTCATGCTCGTCCCGTACTTTTTGTCTGGAGTCAAGATCTTTCCTGGCTTGATGATGATCGGTCAAACCTGACAGCACCTCGCAGGCTCGCAGCACTGCCGATTTATCACTCTCAGACAATGTCCATCTATTGACAGCATTAGGATCGAGGGTAATGCCGGTAAGTCCACCACTTGTTTTGGCATCACGATTGCAAGTTTGCTCCATCATTTAATTACATGGTGTTTAAGAAAAGCTGTAGCAGTCTTGCTGCTGAACTGTCCAGTGACCAGCTTCTACTTGCTGAAGTATTTCTGGATGGCTGTCTTCCAGGTTGATCATCTCGGCGAGATATGCTGATCCATATCACGCATCGTTTTTCCGATCAAACGAGAAAAACCAAGGCAACATCTCAACACAGGACGCAATGTGGGCTTTCCATTCAGATTATCACGTGGCTCGAATGAATCGATTCACGATGTTCACCATTTCCATGTATGATGACCAGAGCTGTAAGGTTGGACTTTCTTGACACTGGCGAGACACATAATCGTCGTATTGTTTCACAATGTCCTGAAAGTCATCACTGATTGCCATATTCTTGAAGCTATTGGAAGGGAACTGCTGGTATCATGCTGGTCGTGTACCAAATTATTCAGGGTCTGGAGGTGAACCTGAAAAATAGGACTACGGGTCCTGAAGCTCACATTAATCAGAAGCAACAGTTACGCAAACCCCCCACAGACCCACTTAGACCCTGACATTTATTAATGTCGTGAACAAACTTCAGTCCATCATGGATGATGAAGGTTGTGGTCAAGTTTTGTGACCTATCTTGTAATTTAATTGATAATCCAACCTACCTTCTTTCAAGAGTGCTTGGCACTGATGCGATTTTGTCGCTTCACATTCTCGTTGGCCCTCGTCAGCAATTTTCATCCATTTTCCCACAAATTCCGCACTCTATCCCAACTCTTTTGATTAAATTCCTTGAGCTTGTCATCTCCCTGGTCCTCCTCCACATGAATAAGACACCACATTTCACAAATTTTCAGTCACCTTTATGATGAAAAACAGTAAAACATTGCCAAATGACGATATCGAAAGCGCAACCGTAACTGCGCGCCCGGACGGCGATCCACGATGCTGATTGGCTGAGAGTGACGTGATGTGACAATTGTGACGTGGTGGCCACGTCATTCCGAATGACGTGCATGATTGGAACACGCGCCAAATTCAAACAGATCCAGAAATAAGGCTTGTGGAAAAGTTCCTGAGATGGGAACGTTCGTGTGGAAGTTGTGTTTTGAGGTGAGAATTTGCTCCATACGGAGAGAAGAGAATTTAATGCTCCACATGAATTATATTTTAGTTTGCAAGTGGGTAGAGCGTGATGAACATCTTTGAAGGGATAGATTACGGCTTACACTGCCGTCATCTAATGATGCAGGTGGTAACCGAGACATGCAGCGCATGCAGGACTGCTCTGTACCCATCTCCATGTCAACACTACCTTCGGTGTAATCTTCCATGTAATTGTAATTAATTATTTTGTTTTTGGTTATTATTGCCTTTAATGATTTTTTTTTAACCCTGGCTCCTAAGAGGATAACTGTTGCTTGAGTTGAACCAAATGCAAAATAGTGGAGGAAAGTGATGTCTGATTCAGAAAGTGAAGGTTTTGGATAAGCCTGATCGAGGGGAGAGTTGGTTTATTTTATTTATTCGCTGGTATTAGGAGCTGCAGAACAATTTATAAAAATGAAAAACATCAACAGCTTACAAAAGAAAACGATTTAAGAGATTATGTGATGGAGGAGGAAGGTGGGGATTTTCGGGCTGGCCTGGAGGTACACACACTCACTCACCTATAAGCTGTCTCGCCTGGGTTTGAATCCTGACCCAGCTATAAACTGTCATTCCAGTGTTTCACAAGCAGGGCCCTGGCCATAACTGCTTGCCGTTATAAAGCGTGCTTCTCGTTTTTGGGATCAACAGGTCAGAGGTCAAGGTCATCCAAATGTGAAAAACACATTTGTAGTCATAACCTTTGAATGGATAATTGTAGACTTCAAACCAGTCCCAAAATGTTCCTCATGAAATTATTTTTCAGGAGTGTGCTCTCAGATTTGAGATGCGACCTCTAGTTCCGAAGATCACCCAAGATCAAATTTTCCTACATTTTGACCATTTCAGTCAAATTCATCAATATTGCTCTCATCAATGAGCACTTGCTCACCCTCTCTCTGTTCTATTCACCCTCTCATTTGCTCAAGGTCATCTGCCAACTGCTTGGAAATCAGCAAACATCACTGCTCTGCATAAAAAAGGTGCAAAAAAAGATCCTTGGAACTACAGACCAATCAGCCTTCTCCCAATCATCAGCAAGGTAATGGAATCCATCATCGCTTCAGACATTAAATCCTTCCTCTTCTCCAATGGCTTGATTTCCGATAATTTAGATTCAGACCAGGTCACTCTACCCTGGATATGCTACTGCTGCTCTCCCAACAATGGATGGAGATCCTCAATGCCAGACATGAAATCAGAGCCATCTCCCTCAACATATCGCGTGCCTTCGATACGGTCTGGCACCCTGCCCTGCTCACCAAACTCTCTTCCTATGGTATCGAAGGACATCTCCACTCATGGCTCGCAGACTTCCTCTCCTGTCGCAGCCAACATGTGGCCCTAAATGGAGTTCTCTCATCCCCTCTTCCTGTCCAGGCTGGAGTTCCTCAAGGCAGTGTTCTGGGTCCTGTTCTTTTTCTGGTTTTCCTCAATGATCTCTCCGACTCTCTTGAAAATCCTCTTTATCTCTTTGCTGGTGACTCTACCCTCTGTCATACCATCTGTCATCCCGCAGACCGGCAAGCTGCAGCTTCTTTGCTCTCTGCAGGTCTGGATAAAATCACAAACTGGTCCAACACGTGGAACATGTCCTTCAACCCTGACAAATCTCATACTCTCACTATGTTTCTCCAAAAGGACCGTCTGGACCCACCACCATCTACTTTCTCAACAATCCTCTTGAACAAGTCCTTTCATTCAAGCTTCTGAGTCTCACTATCTGCCATGATCTTTCCTGGGAAAGTCACATTTTCAAGCTGGCCTCCAAAGCCAGTCGCTGACTGGGCATCCTCTCTCATGCAAAGTCCTTCCTTGGCACATCTGAGCTCCTGGCCACAGACAAAGTTTTTGTCCACAGCCTGATGGAGTACTGCTCTCCCCTCTGGGCTGGGGCTCCCACCTCTCACCTTTCTTGGCTTCACGCTGTGGAAACCAAGGGATTTAGAATCATTGGTATCTTCTGTGATGAGGCTGAGTCTTTGGGTCTCTCACTCTCTCAGGCAGTTCGGTGGTCTATCCGTCTTCTACCATCTCCTCTCTGGCCTCACCCTACCAATGATTCTAAATGATCTCTACCCTACCTAGACCAATGATCTCACCCTACCCTACCTCTCTGGCCTTTTACCACCCCCCCCCCACTCTGTCTGAGATATGTCCCCCCCATATTACTGTAGGGTGCTCAAGGTCTGCCAGCAACCCCCTTCTGGTAAAACTACCAAAATCATGAATCACTACTCACCTTCACTCTTTCCTTCTTCTTTTTCCCCACCTTTGGAACCAATTCCTACACTATCTTCAATCCCACTATTTCCTTCAGGTCTTCAAAACAGCTGTTCACCACCATCTCTTAACTTCCCCCCATCCAAAACCACGATATTTTCTACCCCTGCTAATCCACCCCAAACCCACCTCCTTCAAATTCGCTGCTTTCCTTCTTGAAAGTCCCTGTCATGTAAGGACCTGAACGTCCCTGTGGTGTCCATCTTGTTTACCCCATGTACCCTGCCCCATCCCTCTCCCTTCCACAGATCCCCTCATGTCTGTTCCCCATTGTTTTTTTCCTTCCCTCTCCCACCCCTTTTGTCTTCTGCTCTCCTTGTTGTATGTTCGGTGTGTCAATGTTGTATATTGGATCGAAGGAAAAAAATTTGGACATCATCTTCTCTGAAATCACTCAACGAAAATAATTGAAACTTGGCATATGTCATCAATTCCACATAGGGTATATCGGGTGTTAACAATGATGTCATCAGTGAAGTATTCCAGACATAATTGGTTGAATCAAAATGCTTATCCAAAAAATCTGAAGCTTCATATATCTGATCAATGACCCGATGTGAGTGAAGAATTAAATTTATGATGTGATCGGTCATGTTGTCTGGTGGCCATATTGGATTGAAAAAAAACAAACTGGGAAACATTTCGCCTGAATGTGCACAAAAGTGGTCTTTAAATATCCTAATAATTAATCAATCAATAAACCTCTGGAAAATGGCAATGTGTATATTATGACCTCTACTCATTAGGGTGCGTGGATGATATGGGAGTATGGGCCATAAAAAAGTGTGTTCAGTTAACGATGAGCAATATTTTTGTTCAGAATGACCACGCGAGGTGAGACTATGCGATCCATCGAGTGCCGTTCTGGTTGTTCATTTGTTCCCCTACTTTTGCTTTTTCATCCTTCCTGTTTCAGCTCCTTGCTTGTAGTGCGTGAGCTTGTACTCAATTTGTTCATCTCTTATGTCCTCCTCCCCCTCCTGCTCTCATTCTTACCCCTAGCCCTTCTTCCTTCAAGTGTTCCTCAACTTTGCTATTGTTGTGTTTCCCCACTTTTGCCTGTGTTCTAGCTGTTTTGTTTTTTTAATTTGCTTGAGCTCTTCCATGAGCCTCAACTTTGCATTCAAAGAAAAGAGAAAAATGGATTTAACCAAGTGTTAAAAATTGTGTGAAATAAATGCCACTCTCGTTTCAGGATCGAGTTGACTTCCTTCAGATGATGATCAACTTTCAAATCTCTGAAACTGTGAAAAATGAGCAGGGAACTGTCATACCTTACAAAAGTAAGATGTAATATTTGCTGGACTAACACTGATGTAACTGACATGCAATCAGATTGTTCTTTACAAAGCTAAGATGTCTTATTCTGTTGAGTTATTGATGTTATGAGGTGTTTTGAGAGTTTCTACAGACTCCTTTTTTTCTTGGACGTACACTCGACCCACCCAGTAATGCTTGTGTAATTCTGTCACTAGAAAATATGGTGTTTCTTTTTTGGATCGCAATTCGCATGCAAGAAAAACAAAATGTAGCCTGACCAATTTTTCTGAATTTGATTGTTAATTTATTAAAGATTCCTCAAAATGCAATGATAAAAATAAATTTGATACACAGAGAGAGAGAGAGAGAGAGAGAGAGAGAGAGAGAGAGAGAGAGAGGGGACTAGGGACTAGGGGTGGAGGGTAGTTTGGGATGATGTTACATTCTTGTTTGTGAACAAGGAAATCCAATTATTTTGGTTGCATTTGCATGGGGATGCCGGTGAGGTTTTGTTTTTTGTATATAGAGTCCAGGTTCGTGAAATAGTTAAAACACAGAATGGATCACGACACAACAGAACAAAAGGAACAGCAGAGAGGGGGGGAATAACCAGCAGCAGAGTTGAAAGACAAAATAGAGGGAGACTTGGACAAATAATGGGTGTGGGTAGGAATGATGAGTAGGAAAGGATGCATGTGGTGGACAAGATGGATACAGAAGGAAACTCTAAGGAAGGAAAAACTGGAAGGAGGTGTGCTTGGGAATGGGGGAGGGGGGATAAATAAGGGTCACAAAGATAATGGTTTTGGATGGAGGATGATTTACAAGGATTTAACAGAAATTATGGCACAGGAGGAGGCCATTCGGCCCAACATGCCTGCACCACACCAATACCAGATTGAATCAATCCATCGATACCGCTTCCCTTCGTGTGTAGCCTTTTGTCTGCTACACTGGTACTCATTTTGCCGACCTCAGAAGGATGATAGGCTGAATCAACCCCCTGGCGTTAATTCAGCAGCCAACAGGGCTTGAACTCAGGACCCTATTGTCAGGTCAGGTCAGACTCGATCTGTGACTTACTACAGGTACCATGTAAACCTGTACTAACCTGCTCCATGATCCGGGTTGGCCGGCGACTAAACTGTCTCCACCACCAAATTTCTTGGTGAGAGGGTGTATGATATGGAACACAGCGCAGAGATGAAGAACAAAACCTGTCAAAGAGTGGAGGAGCTCCTTGTGAGCAAAGGCCATCCATATCTAGTGTCTGCGGATGTCCTCCTGAAGTTGGGTTACTTCTTGTTAGAAGGTTGTGGCAGGATTTGTACTCCAGCACTGTAAAACCCTTCAGTCGCGCAAAACATTCCAGAAGCATAAAAAAATCTGAAAACCCTCCGTGGGAGTACTTCCATGTCAGCTTCCTCGCAGGACAGCCCACCGGATGACGGGATTGGGCAAGCCTTCGGGACCCACTCAATTTGAAGATAGGGAACCACGGGGTAACATTCCGGTCAGATTGTGGGAGTGTGTCGGGTGGTGCTGAGGTGTCGTCCACCAGACGGCGGTCTCCTTAGGTTAACTGAGGCGGTCCCTTCGGGTGGATGCCTGGGATGTCCTATCTCTAAGAGAGGATGATACCTGTCTCTGTTATCATCTGAGTTCAAGCATTTGGACATCAGTATTGCAGCACTCGATGAGTTTCAGAGACCGGATTTTGGCAGATCATGGCGGGTGGTTACACTACTATTGGTCTGGTCGCTCTGATGGTTACGCATACCACATGACTTGCTGTAGATCTGTGTCAATTAGAGCTCGAACTAGATCCATATGATAAATACTGAGTGCAACACGTGGATCAATCGAGAGCGTCATTATAGAGACCGAGGATTCGTCACTCCTTGGGTGTCATTTCCCTGGTCTCTGTACATGCTCCGACTGAGGTAAGTGATCTCACCGTGAAGGATGCATTCCATGCCCCGCTCGAGTCTGTGGTTGATCAGTGCCCCAGGTGAGATACACTTCTCGTCTTGGGGGATTTCAATGCATCTGATCATGTCCTTATTACGGACCAACACAAAACTTCTGTATCTGGCAGTGTCTATGTCCGAAACCTTCTGGTTGTACTATGACCGTGGAATGCCTGAAGATTGAGGAATAAGTCATCTGAGCAAACTGAAGAACTGTCCAAGTTCATAGGTTAGCTCTGCTGATTTGGTGACAAGATAAAGGGTTTTTTTTTTACCTTCCCCAACGCGCTAACTGTGTCACAGCCAGTAACGTGGAGCCGATTAGAGCATCACACAGTTTCGCACTGAGAGCCGATCGGATGTTTTAATTCCAGAATGCATTTCTGACCCTCTTCATACCACTGTGCAGGTGCAAAGCCCCATGCTAATCGTGCCACCAAGGGAGAGCAGCAGGATCGCAACATCCGTGTCAGAGCTAATGATCAGACCTTAGAATTTGGTTTAGTCTTACTTATGTGATGAGTATGCCTTGTGTCTGCTTCTTCGTGGTCCCAGGTGCTCAATCGGGACCAATTCACCTGTGCGCTTGAGATCTCATGGCACATTGCCCCGTGCATCACAAATCGTCAATCCCATTGAAAAGATCAGCACTCAGGCACCACTGTCAAGAAAAATTCATTCAACTGTTCATTGTTCCTTCATTCACGAATAATTTGGAGAGATTTCTCTGGTATTTTTGAGTCCGTTCCGAAAATCTTCCCTTATTTGAGATGTCGAAGATCGGCGTTCGTGCTCATCTTGCCTTTATACTCATCTCTGGATAGCGATCAAACCCCAGTCCATTCGTCCATACTTGTGCTGTTTTTCCAAGCAACCAACTCCGATCCAACGACATTGGCCAATCCGCCCGTGGTTTGGGGGAAGCGAGTGACCAGTTTATGAATGAGCGCCATACCATCAACCGGTACTGTGTCATAAGGAACCACTTCATGCACCAATGGAGAAGTGCATTTGCCTCATTGTGATGCATCAACGCACTCTTGTCTGTTTTAGCCAAAGTGCCATCATATTATGCGAGGGCATAGGGAAATGGGAATCTGGGGATAAGACAGTATCTCTTTCATGTTCAAGTTCATTGTTACTAACAACCAGCATCATCAGGTACAATTTCAGCTTCACTACAAATTCATGACCTGCTTTTCGACTGGTAACTGCTTTCGTTGATTTGAGAACGTCTTTAATTTACATGGTGTAATCGGGCGATGAAAATCCTAGTTTATCCTGATCTTCTATGAAGCTGTGAACAAGTTTCTACCAATAACGTCACTTCCAAGTAGATCGTTTTGCACATCGCAATTCACACGACGCCTGATGTATATTAACCAGATCAGGTTGATCTCATTCAATGGATTGATCTTCTCTTCGAGACAAACGAATGAGTTATTTACGTCATTGCTCGTCCCGTACTTTTGTCTGGAGTCAAGATCTTTCCTGGCTTGATGATGATCGGTCAAACCTGACAGCGACCTCGCAGGCTCGCAGCACTGCCGATTTTCACTCTCAGACAATGTCCATCTATTGACAGCATTAGGATCGGGGTAATGCCGGTAAGTCCACACTTGTTTTGGCATCACGATTGCAAGTTTGCTCCATCATTTAATTACATGGTGTTTAAGAAAGCTGTAGCAGTCTTGCTGCTGAACTGTCCAGTGACCAGCTTCTACCTGCTAAGTATTTCTGGATGGCTTGTCTTCAGGTTGATCATCTCGGCGAGATATGCTGATCCATATCACGCATCCGTTTTCCGATCAACGAGAAAAACCAAGGCAACATCTCAACACAGGACGCAATGTGGCTTTCCATTCAGATTATCACGTGGCTCGATGAATCGATTCACGATGTTCACCATTTCCATGTATGATACCAGAGCGGTAAGGTTGACTTTCTTGACACTGGCGAGACACATAATCCTGCGTATTGTTTCACATGTCCTGAAAGTATCATGATTGCCATTATCTTGAAGCTATTGGAGGGAACTGCTGGTATCATGCTGGTCGTGTACCAAATTATTCAGGGTTGGAGGTGAACCTGAAAAATAGGACTACGGTCCTGAAGCTCACATTAATCAGAAGCAACAGTTACGCAACCCCCACAGACCACTTAGACCCTGACATTTATTAATGTCGTGAACAAACTTTATCCATCATGGATGATGAAGGTTGTGGTCAAGTTTTGTGACCTATCTTGTAATTTAATTGATAATCCAACCTACCTTCTTTCAAGAGTGCTTGGCACTGATTGCCATTTTGTCGCTTCCATTCTCGTTGGCCCTCGTCAGCAATTTTCATCCATTTCCACAAAATCCGCACTCTATCCCAACTCTTTGATTAAATTCCTTTGAGCTTGTCATCTCCCTGGGTCCTCCTCCACATGAATAAGACACCACATTTCACAAATTTTCAGTCACCTTTATGATGAAAAACAGTAAAACATTGCCAAATGACGATATCGAAAGCGAACCGTAACTGCGGCGCCCGGACGGCGATCCCGATGCTGATTGGCTGAGAAGTGACGTGATTGTGACAATTGTGACGTGTGGCACGTCATTCCGAATGACGTGCATGATTGGAACACGGCCAAATTCAAACAGACCAGAATAAGGTTGTGGAAAAGTTCCTGAGATGGGAACGTTCGGTGTTGGAAGTTGTGTTTTGAGGTGAGAATTTGCTCATCGGAGAGAAGAGAATTTAATGCCTCACATGAATTATATTTTAGTTTGCAAGTGGGTAGAGCGTGATGAACATCTTGAAGGGATAGATTACGGCTTACACTGCCGTCATCTAATGATTAAGGTGGTAACCGAGACATGCAGCGCATGCAGGACTGCTCTGTACCCATCTCCATGTCAACACTACCTTCGGTTGTAAATCTTCCATGTAATTGTAATTAATTATTTTTGTTTTTGGTTTTATTGCCTTTAGATTTTTTAACCCTGGCTCCTAAGAGGATAACTGTTGCTTGAGTTGAACCAAATGCAAAATAGTGGAGGAAAGTGATGTCTGATTCAGAAAGTGAAGGTTTTGGATAAGCCTGATCGAAGGGGAGAGTTGTTTTATTTTATTTTTATCGCTGGTATTAGGAGCTGCAGAACAATTTATAAAAATGAAAACATCAACAGCTTACAAAGAAAACGATTTAAGAGATTATGTGATGGAGGAGGAAGGTGGGATTTTCGGGCTGCCTGGAGGTACACACACTCACTCACCTATAAGCTGTCTCGCTGGGTTTGAATCCGACCCAGCTATAAACTGTCATTCCATGTTACAAGCAGGGCCCTGGCCATAATGCTTGCCGTTATAAGCCGTGCTTCTCGTTTTGGATCAACAGGTCAGAGGTCAAGGTCATCAAATGTGAAAAACACATTTGTAGTCATAACCTTTGAATGATATTGTAGGACTTCAAACCAGTCCCAAAATGTTCCTCATGAAATTATTTTTCAGGAGTGTGCTCTCAGATTTGAGATGCGACCTCTAGTTCCGAAGTCACCCAAGATTCAAATTTTCCTACATTTTGACCATTTCAGTCAAATTCTCAATATTGCTCTCATCAATGAGCACTTGCTCACCCTCTCTCTGTTCTATTCACCCCTCTCATTTGCTCAAGGTCATCTGCCAACTGCTTGGAAATCAGCAAACATCACTGCTCTGCATAAAAAAGGTGCAAAAAAAGATCCTTGGAACTACAGACAATCAGCCTTCTCCCAATCATCAGCAAGGTAATGGAATCCATCATCGCTTCAGACATTAATCCTTCCTTCTCTCAAATGGCTTGATTTCCGATAATTTAGATTCAGACCAGTCACTCTACCCTGGATATGTACTGTCTGCTCCTCCCACAAGGTGGAGAATCCTCAATGCCAGACATGAAATCAGAGCCATCTCCCTCAACATATCGCGTGCCTCGATACGGTCTGGCACCCCTGCCCTGCTCACAAACTCTTTCCTATGGTATCGAAGGACATCTCCACTCATGGCTCGCAGACTTCCTCTCCTGTCGCAAGCCAACATGTGGCCCTAAATGAGTTCTCTCATCCCCTCTTCCTGTCCAGGCTGGAGTTCCTCAAGGCAGTTTCTGGGTCCTGTTCTTTTCTGGTTTTCCTCCAATGATCTCTCCGACTCTCTTGAAAATCCTCTTTATCTCTTTGCTGGTGCTCTCTCTGCTCATACCATCTTCATCCGCAGACCGGCAACGCTGCAGCTTCTTTGCTCTCTGCAGGTCTGGATAAAATCACAAACTGGTCCAACACGTGGAACATGTCCTTCAACCCTGACAAATCTCATACTCTCACTAATGTTTCTCCAAAAGGACCGTCTGGACCACCACCATCTACTTTCTCACAATCTCTTGAACACAGTCCTTTCTTCAAGCTTCTGAGTCTCACTATCTGCCATGATCTTCCTGGGGAAAGTCACATTTTCAAGCTGGCCTCCAAAGCCAGTCGCTGACTGGGCTCCTTCTCATGCAAAGTCCTTCCTTGGCACATCTGAGCTCCTGGCACAGACAAGTTTTTGTCCACAGCTGATGGAGTACTGCTCCTCCCTCTGGGCGGGCTCCCACCTCTTCACCTTTCTTGGCTTCACGCTGTTGGAAACCAAGGATTTAGAATCATTGGTATCTTCTGTGATGAGGCTGAGTCTTTGGGTCTCTCACTCTCTCAGGCAGTTCGGTGGTCTATCCGTCTTCTACATTCCTCTTTCGGCCTTCACCCTACCAATGAATTCTAAATGATCTCTCACCCTACCTAGAACAATGATCTCACCTACCCTACCTCTCTGCCTTTTACCACCCCCCCCCACTCTGTCTGAGATATGTCCCCCCCATTATATTTAATTTTATATTTATAAATATATTACTGTAGGGTGCTCAAGGTCTGCAGCACCCCCTTCTGTAAACTACCAAATCATGATCACTACTCACCTTCACTTTTCCTTCTTCTTTTTCCCACCTTGAACATCTACACTACTCAATCCACTATTTCCTTCAGGTCTTCAAAACAGCTGTTCACCCACCATCTCTTAACTTCCCCCCCATCCAAACACATATTTTCTACCCCTGCTAATCCACCCAAACCACCTCCTTCAAATTCGCTGCTTTCCTTCTTGAAGTCCCTTCATGTAAGGACCTGAACGTCCTGTTGGTGTCCATCTTTTACCCCATGTACCCTGCCCCATCCCTCTCCTTCCACAGATCCCCTCATGTCTGTTCCCCATTGTTTTTTCCTTCCTCTTCCCACACCCCCTTTTTGTCTTCTGCTTCTCCTTGTTGTATGGCGGTGTGTCAATGTTGTATATTGGATCGAAGGAAAAAAATTTTGGAATCATCTTCTCTGAAAATCACTCAACGAAAATAATTGAAACTTGGCATATGTCATCAATTCCACATAGGGTATATCGGGTGTTAACACATGATGTCATCAGGAAGTATTCCAGGACATAATTGTTGAATCAATGCTTATCCAAAAAATCTGAAGCTTCATATATCTGATCAATGACCCGATGTGAGTGAAGAATAAATTATTGATGTAGTCGGTCATTTGTCTGGTGGCCATATTGGATTGGAAAAAAAACAAACTGGGAAAACATTTCGCCTGAAATTGCACAAAGTGTCTTTAAATATCCTAATAATTAATCAATCAATAAACCTCTGGAAAATGGCAAGTGTTATATTATGACCTCTACTCATGGGTGCGTGGAGTGATATGGGAAGTATTGGCCATAAAAAAAGTGTGTTCAGTTAACGATGAGCAATATTTTTGTTCAGAATGACACGCGAGGTGAGACTATGCGATCATCGAGTGCCGTTCTGGTTGTTCATTTGTTCCCCTACTTTTGCTTTTTCATCGCTTCCTGTTTAGCTCCTTGCTTGTAGTGCGTGAGCTTGTACTCAATTTGTTCATCTCTTATGTTCCTCTCTCCCCTCCTGCTCTCATTCTTACCCCAGCCCTTCTTCCTTCAGTGTTCCTCACTTTGCTATTGTTGTGTTTCCCACTTTTGCCTGTGTTCTAGCTGTTTTGTTTTTTAATTTGCTTGAGCCTCTTCCATGAGCCTCAACTTTGCATTCAAAGAAAAAGAAAAAATGGATTTAACCAAGTGTTAAAATGTGTGTGAAATAAATGCCACTCTCGTTTCAGATCGAGTTGACTTCCTCAGATGATGATCAACTTTCAAATCTCTGAACTGTGAAAAATGAGCAGGGAACTGTCATACCTTACAAAAGTAAGATGTAATATTTGCTGGACTAACACTGATTAACTGACTGCAATCAGATTGTTCTTTCAAAGCTAAGATGTCTTTTCTGTGAGTTATTGATGTTTATGAGGTGTTTTGAGAGTTTCTACAGACTCCTTTTTTTCTTGGACGTACACTCGACCCACCCAGTAATGCTTGTGTAATTCTGTCACTAGAAAATTATGTGTTTCTTTTTTGATCGCAATTCGCATGCAAGAAAAACAAAATGTAGCCTGACCAATTTTCTGAATTTGATTGTTAATTTATTAAAGTCCTCAAAATGCAATGATAAAATAAATTGATACACAGAGAGAGGAGAGAGAGAGAGAGAGAGAGAGAGAGAGAGAGAGAGAGAGGGGACTAGGGACTAGGGTGGAGGGGTAGTTTGGATGATGTTACATTCTTGTTTGTGAACAAGGAAATCCAATTATTTTGGTTGCATTTGCATGGGGATGCCGGTGAGGTTTTGTTTTTTGTATATGAGTCCAGGTTCGTGAATAGTTAAAAACAGAATGGATCACGACACAACAGAACAAAAAGAACAGCAGAGAGGGGGGAATAACCAGCAGCAGAGTTGAAAGACAAAAAAATAGAGGGAGGACTTGGACAAATAATGGGTGTGTGGTAGGAATGATGAGTAGGAAAGGATGCACTGTGGTGGACAAGATGGATACAGAAGGAAACTCTAAGGAAGGAAAAACTGGAAGGAGGTGTGCTTGGGAATGGGGGAAGGGGATAATAAGGTCACAAAGAATGTTTTGGATGGAGATGATTTACAAGGATTTACAGAAATTATGGCACAGGAGAGGCCATTCGGCCCAACATGCCTGCACCACCCACTACCAGATTGAATCAATCCATCGATACCGCTTCCTTCCGTGTGTAGCCTTTTGTCTGCTACACTGGTACTCATTTTGCCGACCTCAGAGGATAGATGGCTGAATCAACCCCCTGGCGTTAATTCAGCAGCCAACAGGCTTGAACTCAGGACCCTAATTGTCAGGACAGGTCAGACTCGATCTGTGACTTACTACAGGTACCATGTAAACCTGTACTAAACCTGCTCCATGATCGGGTTGGCGGCGACTTAACTGTCTCACCACCAAGTTTCTTGGTGAGGAGGGTGTTGATGATATGGACACCCAGCAGGAATGAGACAAAACCTGTCAAAGGTGGAGGAGCCCTTGGTGAGCCAACAGCCATCCATATTCTAGTGTTCTGCGGGATGTCCTCTGCAGTTTGTTACTTCTTGTTAGGAGAGTTGGTGGCAGGGATTTGTACTCCAGCCACTGTAAAACCTTCAGTCCGCAAAACATTCCAGAAGCATAAAAAAATCTGAAAACCCACTCCGGGGAGTACTTCCTGTGCAGCTTCCCTTCGCAGGACAGCTCACCGGATGACGGGATTGGGGCAAAAGCCTTCGGGACCCCAATCTTTGAAGATTAGGAGGGACCACGGGGTAATATTCCGGTTCAGATTGTGGCGAGAGTGTGTCGGGTGGTGTGACGTGTCGTCCACACGCGGCGGTTGTCCTTAGGTTCACCTGAGGAACGTCCCTTCGGGTGGATGCCTGGGCATGTCTATCTCTAAGGAGAGGATGATCACCTGTCATCTGTTATCATCTGAGTTCAAGCATGAGGCATCAGTTATTACTCGGCCTACTTTTAGTATAGTTTTATACTTTTAAATTCTATTATATTATGTTTATATGTTTTTTGATTTTATTATTGAATTATCTTTTTTCTTTTATTATACGCACAAAAATATTCGGAGTATTTTTATTCGATTTTCTAATATGTATCAGATTTTATAATAAATATAATATTTTTTTTTTTATATTTTTTTAATCGCAGCACATCCGATGAGCGTTTTCAGAGACACGGATTTTGCGAGTCAATGGCGGCGGTGGTTACAGCATACTATTGGTCTGGTCGCGTCTGCATGGTTACACTACCCACTGACTATTTGCTGACTGATGTCCATAAGATCTGACTCCAATGATTTGAGCATACACCGCCGGCAACGAGCGTATATATGAGGACGAAAAAAGGGGATTTCTTTTTCGGGGTTTCCGAACCCTCCCTTTTGGGAATGTCACTTTCCCTGCGTCTCGTACATGCTCCGACTAGAGGTAGTATCTCACCCGTGAAGGATGCTGTCCATGCCACCTCTCGAGTCTGTGGTTGATCAGTGCCCCAGGTGAGATACACTTCTCCGTCGTGGGGGATCTTCATGCATCAGACTGAACTAGATAGGGATGGTTATGAGACGGTGTTGTCCCCATGCGGTCTGGAACTGTTGAACCACAATAGCACTCAAACGTTTCTT
>CM068965.1:49438203-49453567 GCA_035128595.1 Eptatretus atami | reverse complement strand
GGGGGGGGGACAAAGCACAGAAACAGCAGAGGGTGCAAGACCAGAAATGAGGCTGTAGAAAACAGAGACCACCGACCTGTCTGTAATGGGAAAGTGACAGGCCCATAGAATCATCTTCAACGCAGGATATTCCAATCATCGTGAAGGCCCTGATTTCCACAGCGTTAAGCTGAGCATGGTGAGAGACAGGGGAGCCAGACCAGAGGGGAGAGCAGCACTCCATCAAGCTGCAGATGAAGACCTTGTAGGTGGATAGGAGTTGAGGTGTGGCAGGAAGGACTTTGTATGATGGATGCCTACGACTGGGCATGCTCCGCAAAGTTTTAAATACAAATGCTTCCTTCTTGATTGGGAGTATGCACATGTGAAAGATTTCTCTGCATTATAATGTTTTTTATAATGGGATTATATATTTACAATGTGAGAAAATCGTGAAATTCCTCCCTTCCCACACCCTTCCCCAACAATTCCTCATGTAAGAAGTGCAAAATGCATGCACTCCGGCAGTTTGTCATCACCATTTAATACCACAATCTAAGAGCATCCCTTGCATTTTTTGAAGCTGAGACCAAACAATCGACTCTCCTTGTTTCTGATGACAGTCACTTATACTTACAAGGTAGGATGGTAATTTTACATCATCAGTAACCCCAGACATCCTCACCGGAAGCCCATACATTTACAAGAAATATTTTTCTTTTTATACATTACAGAACTATTCCAATTGAATTTCCCCCAGAGATCCACGAGAACATGTTCGGCCCAATACATTTTTGAGATGTCATGCTGTATATCATTTTTGGCCCTATCTCTCAATGGTGAAGAATTACTTTATAAATTAAATAATTATCGTATCTAGATTCGATTCAGATCATCACCAATATCGAATCAATTCTTCCTTCTCACACACCCAACATGTCCACCAAGTTTCGTCCGAATCCGTCCACAACTTTTTTATATATCGTGCTATTTATCATTTTTGGCCCTATCTCTCAATGGGGAAGAATCACTTTAAAAATTCTAGTAGACGGATCCGGATCTGGATCATCACTAAAATCTCATCAGTAATCCTTCTCACACACTGAACGTGTCCACAAAATTTAATCTGGATCCGTCCACAACTTTTTGAGATATCCTGCACACAAACAAACAAACAGACAGACAGAAAGAGGTGAAAACATAACCTCCTCCTCCTCCAAAAAAAGAATCCTCCAGAGGGCATCCCCATTCACTGAATCGAATGCTTTGCAAGATCACCATAAGCTGCAAGCAGCCCCAGCAGAAACTCTCGTCTGCGTTCAGTGAGGTCCCGAAGAATAAGGATACGGTCAATCGTTGACCTTTCATGTGAAGCCTGACTGCTGGATGCTGGTGCTCAAGCAGATGATGACGAATCCATTTTTTTTTCATTCCGATTTTTTTGGATATACCGGTATAATCACAATTTGAATACCGGTATATCGATATGGAAAATAAAATCAATATAACCGGTATGTCGATGTATCACTGGACCCTAAAGTGAATCATCCATTTTTACCTTTCCAACCATTTGTATTATTGTACGACAGCAGAAACTCTTTCGAATAAAGTGTTACGGTCGGAGAAACAGAGCTGCTTTCGTATATAGATTATAATTACTCAAATTAAAATGCAGGTGAAAAGGAACTCAGAGATGCATCATCATCATTATTATATTCACAACTGTGCAAGTTTTGATGTAATAAAAAAAGGTAGTTGAAAGAAAAATTGTGGAAACTTTCTGGACAACCTCCAAATGTAATACCTTTTATTTAGGCCTCACAGATAACGAGATACAAGCACAGGCAATGGTTTTTATCCTCGCTGGCACTGAGACGACGGCGAATACACTCTCTTACGTGGCGTACAATTTAGCTGTGCATCCTGACATTCAGAGGAAGTTGCAGGCTGAGATCGACAAGGCATTCCCAAAGAAGGTATCACACTAATTTCATATGATCTTTATTAAAAAATGTTTTCATGATTTTCGGTTTGATGATCACCACTTCATCAGATGGCCTGATAATTTTACCATCTGAACCCCTGTTTGTTGGGAACCCAGGTTCAAATGTCATCCACCATGTTTGTTAGTTGTCTCAAAATTTCAATGCAGTTCATGTAAATCTACAAAAGCGTTTTATAAGGTATTTGTCCTGCATGTGATTCATTAATTCTTCTTTGGCATTGATCGAAAATTGAAGTAGCAGGTTGTCCATAAAAAAACAAACATGCTGGACAAACACATTGGGAGATGTTAATGTACTTTTACATGAATTACAAGGATGGTAGACAATGGACAAACATCTGGTATATGTGATTTGAACTAGAGTTCGCTGCATCACAGCCGTCTGTTCAGGTAGACAAGCTCCACATGAGCCTTAAACCAATGTCAAAGAAACTTGGATTATTTTCCTCTCTGTATTAAATTGATATACCTGATTATCAAACATAAATTATATACCTGATTATTAATATTATAATCAAGGAAATAGATGTTTGGCTTATACTACCAATTTATTGCATGTCTGTTTGTAGTCGGAGTTGACCTACGAAGGTGTGATGACACTACAATATCTCGACATGGTTATCAGTGAAACCTTAAGGATGTTCCCAGTTGCTGTACGTGTCAATCGTGTGTGCAAAAGGTCCACAGAGCTGGGTGGGCTGCATGTGCCACGTGGAATAAGTATCAATGTGCCACTTTTTGCTCTTCATCGGGACCCCAGCATATGGCCAGAACCTGAAGAGTTCAGGCCAGAGCGGTATGTTTGTGCTTCTCAAAGCTTCTGCATTGTAATATTTTGGTCTGCATTTTGAAGGGTGTTGATTTTCCTGCAGGAAGGTAGAAGCTTTATTGTTGAGGAAAGTTTAAGTTGACCCAGTGAATGAGGATTGTCTACTTGCTTTCTTCACCCAAGATTCACAAAGGAAGCTAAGGAAGACCGCAATCCGTACACCTATCTACCATTTGGAGCTGGGCCTCGTAACTGCATTGGCATGCGCTTTGCTCTCATGCATATAAAGATGGGTTTAGTGGCATTGATGCAAGAGTTCAATATTCGAACTACACCAGAAACCGAGGTGGGTTTTGCTACAAATTTATGCTTTGAGAAGTTAACTTTGGACCACATATATAAATGAATGCAAATACAAAAACAACATGACAATGGAAAATGTAAAAAGTAAATTAATAACGTCTTGTGGATTATTTGAAAGCATGCCACAGGCACCATGAAATGAAAACGAAAAACGATGTTAGTTCACGTGATTATTTACAAACACATGAAACTGGACCCTTTAAGGATGTACTAAATAGGGTTTCCCATAATCAATTGGGCAGGTCCATTTTGAAATGTAGAGCTGGCATGCATGCTTCCTGCAACATGCTTTGTGAGATTTCCCTACACTCATGCCTTTTAAAAACTTTTATTGAAAAATTGTCAGTACACCAACAAAAAAGTGATAAACATCAAATAAATAAAAATAATAATAAAAAAAGAATTTAACTTTTTTTTTTTTTTAATCAATTTTGACGAAGAAAATAGTTTTTATTTTCATTTTTGATTTTCTGTAAAACCTTGCTCAATGCGTGACTTTTGAATTGTCTTGGGAACACAAATGAAGACTTTCGTGCATACGCTCTGAGTGACTCACTTCCCCTAATGGGGCACTTTCAAGCTGCTGTCGCGAGGGTGAAATTCCGTCATTCAAATCGTCTTTTTTATCACCATTTTCAGCATTTAAATGAAGGAGTCAAATTGTGGGCAATTTCATGACAGTTAACCATAATTGTTGCGTTCCTGGATGCAAATCAGACTCAATAATATGAGAAGTATGTGTGGATGAGAGGTGTCGCATTCCTTACATTACCTGCTAATACCAGCAAGCAGTTGCAGTGGGTAAGGAGAGTGCGATGGCCCGATGACTGGCAGCCTACCCACAACTTGAGGGTGTGCAACCAGCACTTCATTGCACAAGAAACTAACGGAAGTGAGAAGAAAACTCCATCTTGGAAGCACCAAAATCCTGAACTATTCCCATGGAATGATTGGAGTCTTGTACACAAACCACCACAAGTCAAAATATGTACTCATCAACTTCAAGCCAGAAAGAAAATAGTGCAAATATCTGGGTCAACTTGCTGAAGAACTAGTGAACTTTCACAATGCTTCACTGCCAGCTGAGTCAATCAATGCCAATGGTGGATCACTCTCATGCTACGCCGACGGTGAGGGGGAGGGATCGCTGTTGTATTTCCATGACTTGCCAGGAGTTGTAGAAGAAGATGATTTGGAGCAGTCCACAATTCGTCACACAGGATTAGAGGTTCGAAACTTAGCCATATTATTTTTGTCATTGAATGTGGTAATTTTCCTTTCTCAAATTAATATAGGCCTATATACTTATGATTAAAAAAAAATTTTGACTTGGGTTGGGGGGGGGTGAGGGGGGGATCATGTCAAAATTTGTTTTTTCCTTCAAGAGCTGACATGGTGAATCACTTCAGGATGAGTAAACATCACTTTTCCTTCTGTTTTTTTTTTCTTCTTTTCTTTAAGCAATTCGAAGCTGCATTCAATGACATATCACTCCATCCATGTGGACTGCATATACTTTAAGCACAATTTCACAACACATTTGATGCATATACGAGCTCGGTGAGCTCGAGTAGCTAACACAATCGATGATAGATCATCGGCATTGAAGAAACATCTCAAAGACGAATATGCACAATATATTTGATATGTATAGGGCATAGGCTGATATATCAATCATTACATCGCATATACAATATAATTATGCCCCAGTGACCATTGTCACGAAGAGTTTCTGCGCATGTGTGACGATGCATTGTGGAGCGATCGCCTGCATTTTTGTACTGCCAACCAGATGATGACCACCAAGGATCAGGCTATGGTAAAAAAGTCAAACCTATGTCACCAAGCATGGTAAACGGAAGTGAGATTTTGGCCACTGGCTCTCTGTCTAATAAGGAACGTTTGAGGCTTGGACTAATTGAAGAAGATAAGTTTATCGGAGCCCCAGTGAAGGATGAGATTGAGGCAACAGTTGAGAGCCGATTGGTAGCAAGGGAGTGAAATGAGATGGGATTTATAACTGGTGGAGGAATTGAGAGTGGAGTTGTCAGAAAAGGAATGGACATGATTGTTCATTGCTGTAAAGTCATTGATGAAAAGATGAAAAGAATAAAGAGGTTGAGATGACAGAACCTTGCGAGACACTAAAATCTGTCCAATAATGTATTAAACAATGCAGGTTGGCATCTTTGGCCATTCCCATCTGAACTCTAGGCTTGTGATGTAGGCAACCCAAGTTCAAATCCCATATACTGAGCATATATCCTGTCTACTAATGTCCTTGTAATTTGTGTAAAGGTAGATCGTCTACAAAAGTCTGACTTGCATGCGATTTAAATACAAGCTCCACTATGAGACGAAGATAAATGTAATTTTAAAAGCCGTTTTTCAAAGTTGGTTGGCACATACCAATCAACCAAGTTTCTTAAGACTTAACAAAAACAAACGAACAAAGAAGCATCTTCAAAAATCCCACACCTTCGTTATTTTTTCATGACGTGAGTGACCAATGCACATCCAGTTGGCTACACTCTGGGCAGCGTCCACGATATTGTATTTAAATTGAAATATGGTCCACTGTCAGGAGTGTTAAGTGTCGATCTCAGGGCACCGCAGCGAGTGCACCAGTCACCCAGAGGGTCTCACGGCAGAAAATAGAGACATTGATGTGCCTTTAGTGTTGTTTTAAGGGAGAAACCAACACATGACAGGAGACAGAAGGGTAACATTATAAGAAATATTTAATAATCCCAAATGTCGACTGAAACCACAATAATATGAATCAAATATAGCAATAAATGACTTTACTAAGAGTCCCCAAAATAAATAAATACGAACCTCACATTCTGCAATGCCGCTATATAAGAGCTCACGACCTTTGATGTGGCAACTCAGCTTAATCAAGCAGCTTGAAAATTGAAACCAGAGGGTCATAATTGGGTGTAAGGTCGGTGGTGAGCCCCGTTGGAATGGTCAAAGTCCAGAGGGTGTGCTCAAATGGTGAAGCCGACACAGGCACTCACTCACGTTCAATAATCCCTCAGAAGGTGAATCACTGAATTGCTGAAGCAGGGAGGAGAACCAGATTCAGCAGATATTGAAGATGGGACCTCCAAACTGAAAAGGATGATTTGTTTGAAAGACAGGAGAGGTTTGAGTGATGAATAGGCTACGAAAGTAAGCACCGGTCCACACACCGGTTGCCATCTCAAAATGGCACGTAAATCACCAAATTGACACCAAGTTAATACAAGGTGCTGAGATAAAATATGCCTGGTGGTGGCTTAATGGTTAAGGTGGCTGGCTTGGGATCCTTGGGTTCTGAGTTCAAGCCCCTGTCAGGACGTTTAATTCACACCAGGTAGGGTTGACTCAGCCTGTCATCCTTCCGAGGTTGGCAAAATGAGTACCAGTGTACTGGTAACAGGGGCAATGCATCAGCGGCACAGCTGTGCCCCCAGCCAATGATGCTACTCGTCGCCTGTGCTGCACACAAAGGAGGAGGAGATTAAATCATCACCGAGATAACAGAAGTGCAATTTCCAACTAATAGTTGAGGGAGTTCAGTGGAAACGAATACGTCAAAGGGTAGATATAAGAAGATGAGCTGTGCAGATCAGCGCAAAGTGGGTTAGAGATGAGCTGCCATGGCAAAGGAATTGATGGGCCATTAAACCTTCACAGGTTCACATGCAGAAAACCCCTGATCTCTTCCTTCACTGTGGATGTCGGTTTTAAAATGATAAGCACCACTGGAAGCAGAGCGTGGCAGCTCAAGAGAAGTTACAATACCTGTTTGCTCTCCTCCATCCTTGTGACCCCCTTCATCTGGAGTCCAGAAACTTAAGAGCAAATGCGACCTTTCCCAAGCACAATAAAATGAATATTCTGATCCGCAACAGGAGGCTGAATTATTGGCCAAAATTTCATCCAATGGAATGGGGGAAGTGAGCTGGAAATTGGACTGTTCCATTCACGATGCAGGTTTAGAGCAGGCCACATTGTTTGCCTTGGTGGGGACAGATCAGTTATTAAGCATTGAATGGTGCCAATTATCCATGACATCACAATATAATTTGTGAACCATTCTCTCTATGCGCTGAATCCTGAATAAATACAACATTGTAATTAGGATCCGGTGACATATCGATAGAATTTTTCATATTGATAGAATTTTTCATATCGATATACCGGTATTGGATTTCTGAATATACCGGTACACCGAAAAAAAACCCCTGTAATATCACGAAGAAATCTAAGAAAGGTGTTTACAATCTTTAAATCCCGTGCATGATTTTAAAAGCTTTGATGCACTCAGCGTCTTGGCCCAACATGGAACAGGAACAGTGAAATGTATGACATCAAGACATAACAGGAAGTAAGTTCAGTGTTTTAACTTTTAACCCTCAGCATCCGAGCACCCGTACAAGCAATCGCGTTTTACTTTGCCCTCGTGGCAGGTTTTAAAGCAGTTGCCAATTGGTTATTATTTGATATGAATCGGGTGTGCTTGAGAAACCCTGTGGCGAGTCAGTGATCTGCGATAGCGAAACGAGTATGAAAGCGATACCGGTATGATCATACCAGTACAGCATTCTGCGATAGTCATACCGGCACAGCGATAGCGATGGATTCTGACCCGTGCCAATTTACCAACACTGATCTCGCTTTAAAACAAAATCATTTTTAATACAAGTTTAAATTGGAAGTCAAATAACCGTTCTCATCATGGGGAGAGAAAAAAAAATCCCCGTGTGGGAATACTTTGAAAAATTACGGTGTGCCAATGATGTGTACGTCATATACGAATATGTAATGGGCCATTGCATATTTTTGGAACCTGCGAAAAAAAAATTACAACTTAAAAAAAAAATCCAAAAATAATATCGATATACCAGTAGATACTGGTATGACCCCACCAGAATATTGATATGAAAAAAAAATCGATATCGACGGAGCCTAATTGTAATTATTTTGCAGATTCCACTGGAAATTGGTCAAGCTGCTCTCTTGGCTCCGAAAAATCCAATTAAGCTCAAGTTCGAGAGGCGTGAGCAACACGTGAAGTTTGCACCAAAGGACAGCGTGAAGTCAGAGTGAAGTTTTTGTTTTTCCACCTGTACATTGCTAAAATGTTTTAACATTTGTGAAATTGGTGTTGGGTTTGCTTCTCGCTATGTGATGCTTGAATGATGTGACATGTAATATGCCTTCCTGAATGATTAACCATGCAGTCACATGCAAAGAAGAACACAGTCAGATTCATGCTTGAAGTGGCCAACTGTCCCCCACATAATTAACACCATGATCTTTTCTGCACATTTAATATTGTGATTATATGCAGCAGAACTTCTGCATCTGAACTGTGCCTTGTATGTCCTAATTTTTAAAATGTAGGATTTTATTCCTGACATGAAATTACCCTCACTGTTGATGTTGGTTTTATATTAGCATATTAGCATACAGAGAATATTATTTACCAATGGTATATCGCAAGTCTTCCACAGTCTGAATGTTTTTGCACACCCACGCAAAGAAACTTCACTCTACTTTAAAATAATAACAAGTTTAAAATTGAAAAACCTGGTACTATTTTAACCAATATTAATTGCAAACTATTATCAGATAGGTTAGTTAAATAAGAGGGAGATGCAAATTTACAACTTCCCCGCAATCCGGAAGGAAGATTTGTCCTGCAGTTGCAAGTTGTGACACTTGGCACAGATATTTATCTTTTACATGGTGTTTCAGGCTCGTGTCACTTATGCCCCAGCATGGGGTGTGTTTCCCAACGTCATTGCAACAGAAATCATGTTTTAAGAAACAAAACCTTAAAACGAGTCTGTCTCCTATTCACAACCAGTAACTTGTTGGATATATGCACCACCTAGGGACGGTCCATGCAAAGTTCCAATAATCAACAAAATAAAAATAAAAATGAACGATTCATGGAGTTTTCATCTCCAAACAAATTTTTAGATGTGACAAAGGATTACGTGATTAACAAGGTTTGTGTAAAGGGGAATAGTTCTTAATCAGGAATGTGGAATGGATGCAGATGGGAGCGCCATGTGGGAGGAAAGATTCACACGAGGCAGCAGACAGAACATGTTTATGCACAGGAACACTGGTACCAATTATGTTTGTGGGATGCTTCCTAACCAACAAGCCGCAATGCTTGAGTACAACGAGCACTGGTTTTGGAGGGGAGCATGACTGTCACCGTTGGCCAGCGTGTCTGAAGAGGCCATGTCACGGAATAAAGTCCTGTGGCATTCCCAGTGACACAGAGGCAATAGGACTACGTGGCACAACTTCAATTTGATCATCACGATGCTCCCCGACATGATCCAATCCATTGCGATACCTGAATGAAAGGTTTCTTGTCATACGTTGTTTTCTTCCACCCCAAATGTAATCTCAGATAGCCTAGCAATGAGCATATGAAATAATTGTTTTGCTACATTAAAGAACATAAGCAAAGTTACTGCAACTGGGTTGCATCACAATATCAATGGGTAAAGGGATTTACGAAACCTCTTTAAATTGTTTCGGTTAAGCAGTTATAATTTTGTCTTTATCAATTGTATTCAGGTCAAACTCATCATTAAGCATCCCCCTAATTTTTAAAGGCATGACCTAATTATTGATCATTTTAACATTTTTCACCACAACTCAACCGAAGTTTCTCCAATAGGAACGGCATTGCCCTCTCTCGACAGCGTAGGGCAAGGCATATTTAAACTTGATTTATATCATACTCCTCTGGGTTAATGGTCAAGGTCTTGAACCCCTTGGATTACTAAACCACCATTTAGGATTTTCTCCCTTTTATTTCTACCAATGTCCGAGGACTTTCAGAATGAAATTTAATAATAATGGGAATACAGAAAACACGGGGTTGACAATTCTTTTGAACTTGACCCAATTTTTATGGTCATAACCCAATTATAGACATTTTAACAATTTTCACCAAAACTCAACTAAGCCTTGTCTGATCAGAACGGAATTGCCCCCTCGATAGCCGAGAGCAAAGCGCATTTTAAACTAATTTACATCATACCCCTCTGGGTTTAAGATCTGGGTCTTACACCCCTTGGAGCACTAAACCACCATTTAGGATTTTCTTCCTTTTTTCTGCCAATGTCTGAGCTGTATGTCTGAGCTGTATGTCTGAGCTGTATGTCTGAGCTGTATGTCGGAGCTGTAAGTCGGAGCTGGCTGGGACTTTCAGAATTAATTTTTGCATCAATAATGGGAATAAAAAGTATGAAGGGTTGACATAACTTTATTGACTGATGTAATTTTTCAGGTCATGATCCAATTGTAGACGTTTTCACACTTTTCACTACAATTCGACTAAGGTTTGTCCAATCGGAACTAAATTTCTGTCTCTAGTCTAGAGCAAGCAAGTTCCAGAGAGTTCATGGAACACCTTACCCAATGTGGTCTTCAGACCTCAGAGTGTGTGGCAAATTTGATTGGTTGAGACGGTGTAAAAATTTCCCCAAGTACTGTTAAACTGGAGGTTTTTGGAATTGCAAACAAGGAAATTTGTGTTCTATGGTGTTCAAATATACAATTCAGTTGAAATAAAATTAAAGTTACTTTTTTCAAAAGTTTACCACTATTACATCATTTTTTACATCACCTTAGTTAATACGTGAAGTATTTATTCATGCTTGTTGTTTGTGTCCTTTCTGACATCCCAAAAAACAGTAAGTTTCCTGTTTTGAATGATTTTCAATTTTTTTGACTGTTAGACAGGGAGACAGACTAAAAGTAGAAGGGCACTAGGTAGAGCGCATACCTCCGCCACGCAATGCCTGATCCAGGAGAACATATCGGGCCCAATACATTTTTGAAATATCATGCTTCCCCCCCACTGTCATTTCAACTTGACATTTAACTTAAAGGGGTATGATATAAATTAAGCATAAATGCGACTTGCTCTCAGCTACCGAAAGACGGAAAATTAGTTCCGATTTGACAAACCTTAGTTGTGGTAAAAAAAAAGTTAAAATGTCTACAATTAGGTCATGACCTTAAATTAGGTCAAAGTCAAGGAAGTTAGGTCAACCCCGCATACTTCTTATTCCCATTACTGATGCAAAATTTCATTCCCAAAGTCCCAGCCGGCTCCGAGATACAGCTCGGACATTGTCAGAGAAAAGGGAGAGAAACCTAAATGGTGGTTTCGTACTCCGAGGGGTGCAAGACCTTGACCATAAACCGGGAGGGGTTGATGTAAATGCAACTTCCTCCAGGCTATCTTGGGAGGGCAATTTGATTCTGATCAGACAAACCTTAGTCAAATTTTGGTGAAAAACGTTAAAATAACTATAATCGTCATGACCATAAAAATAGATAAAAGGTCAAAAAAATGTCAATCCCACATAATTTATTTCGCAATTATTGAGGCAAAATTTCATTCTGAAAGTCCTTGGGCATTGGCCGGAAAAAAAAAAAAGGGAGAAAAACCTAGATGATGGTTTAATACTCCTTTGGGTGTTAGACTTTGACTTTTAACCTGGAGAGGTATGATGTAAATCATGTTTAAATGGACCTTGCTCTAAGCTATCTAGGGAGTGCAACTTTATTCCAATTGGCCAAACTTTAGTCGAGTTATGGTGAAAAATGTTGTCAATAATTACGCCATGACCTAAAAATCAGGTCAACCTCTCGTACCTTTTCACATTTGTGAAGCAAAATTTAATTCCGAAAGTCCCAGCCGGCTCGGAGATTCAGCTGGGAAATTGAAATAGTTCGGAAATTTGGAGTGTTGGGAGTGCAGAAAGAAGAAAATAAGAACTAAAAGGGCACTTGGTAGAGCGCATACCTCCACCACGCAATGCCTGATCCATGAGAACTTATCGGGCCCAATACATTTTTGAAATATCATGCGAAATATAGTTTTTGGCTCAATTCAGATCCGGATACGGATCTTCACCAAAATCGAATCAGTTCGTCCTTGTCACACACACTCAACCCGTTCCCGAAATTCATCGGAACCATCCACAACTTTTTGAGATATCCTGCACACAGACAAACAGACAGAAAGGGGTGAAAACATATCCTCCTTCACCTTCGGTGGCAGAGGTAATAATAATAATAACAACAACAATAATTTTCTAAATGGTGGTTTAATCCTCCTGGGAGTCTACAAAACTCTGTGGTATTATTAAAATTGGGGGCGCCAAATGTAGAAATGAACCCGATAACAGCAATAAGCCTTCCCCTATCCTATATATGGGAGGTTTAGCTCCTCCACCATTGACCGACGTTTGTCAGACAGACAGAGTGAACCAATTGCTGTTAGGTTTGAGTTTTGTGCTACGTGTGCAGGGTAAGGTGGTGCAAGAGATGTTGGGCCACATAAATTTTGCATTCGAGGCTAAAAATGCTCATTTATTCAACCAGAGGTACGAGTTAGCACTGACCCGATTCCTGGTGGTGTCGAGGAGTCTGTTTATTCCTCCCTTTCCTCAGAACGGCCTGCACCTTGCTGGTCACCCCCCAACCCTATGGAGTACATTTAGCTTCATGTACCTCTCCATAACAATGTATTGTTTATTGTGTGGTCTCCACCCCCCCCCCCCCCAAACTCTGATGCCCTCCTTCTCCAACATTGACACTCTCCTCTCTGTTCACTCTTCCTGGATATTTATTGGCACCTTGGCAGCTGGCTTGGTGTTGGTTCACATTTCTTCAGTACATGGCTGAGCAGCTCGGTCAATGGGTGAAATAACTGGATTTCGTCAAAACTTTTCCAACTGAAGTCTCAAAATGGAAAGCATTAATAACTGTACCTTGTCAAGTCAAACTTTTCCTCAAACTTGTGCTGTTCCTCCGCAGCTCTTCTCGGCTCTTCAGACGACATGTTTGTAAATGTGGGGAGGAATGAGGGGCAGGCAAGGACAAGATGGATATAGCAGGAAACTCTCAGGAAGGAAACACTGGAAATTTTGAAGGAATAGGCTTTGGGATGGGTGGGGTGTGGGGCTTAGCGAGGGTAGAAAAGATGTTGGGTTTAGATTGGGGACTATCTGAGATGGTGGTAGACAGCTGTCTTCAAGATCTGTAGGAAAGAATGAATGAGATTGAAGAGAAGGTCGAAGTTTGTTCCACAGGCAGGAAAAAAACAGAGGAACGAATAAGTGTAGGTGAGCCGTAATCCTAGATTGAGGTAGTTTCACGAGAATGGGGGTGATGGTGGGAAGTGTGCACCCAGCAGGAACCTGGGGAGTGGGGGGGGGGAGGGATGCCCAGTCGGAGACCAGCAGTTTGGAGACCAACTTTGAAATGTGGTTTGCCCAAGCAAGATCATGGCTAATCATGAGACCCAGGAGTTTGAATGACTGAATTTCATCACGAGGATTATTTAAAAAGTAGATGCAAGGGTTTGCTACATGGTGCTTTCAGAGAGAGATCATCAGAATGTGAGATTTGTCAGGATTGAAATAAATATTCCAAGTGTTTGACCAGATTATGGTTTTGCCAGGTCTGAAGAAAGGGAAGAGGCTACAGTCTGTCTGCCTGTCTGAATGATGAGGGATGATATGGCAGAGGGTGCAGGAGTCATAAACAAATAGATAGAGGGGATACTCCAGAAAGTCAGGTTCTGGGGATGGATAGGCCTGAGGAATGATACACAAGACCAAGGGTCACCGTATGTGGCTTGCTGATGTGGGATGTTGTGCCATTTTCCAAATATCCGTGCACAAGCTCGGTCTCCTGCAAGTCCCAACTGAAAGGAATGGATAAAATGCGAGAAGAAAAATTGTGAACTCATGTACTTATTTTGATGAATTTATCTATTAATGATGAATTTGAAAATAATTCTCATGCCATAGGTGGTTTTTGTTGCTTTGCCTAAATATTTTGACAGGATTGCTAACAGATGCTGACATTGTGAATTGAATATATTTTCATCCGTTTCACCTTCTAACATAAACAGCAACTTTGGAATGAATGGTCACAATGTGGAATAGTTACTATTGCACAGGAAGTTAATTGCCCACATAATTTAATATTCTTTTCTTTTTTCACTAATGAAACCTTTTTTTGTGGATGCAGCAATAGCTGCTCGTGAGAAAGTGATGAAAACGTGTTTTATATTATTTGATTATCTCCATTACAGCTTTAATATATCTATCAGATAATGCAAATTTATGTTACTTATGCTCCTAAAAACAAAACTTCATGGAAAACAAACTTGTTACAATCAATGTTCACTGGTTCTGTTATCACTTCGAGTAATGTACGAATGGAAGGCACTGTGCTCCAATTTTGAAAGGAATTCGAATACACGTATAAGCCCAATATACACTCCCGAGACTCCTCGAGCCTAGAATGACAAGTTCAAATGGAAAATATTGTAGCGTCGACGGCTCAACTCAGTGTCGGATTAAGCCTCGGCTGGCCCTAAGGCACATTTTGAAATTTTAGAGAATGGCCTGAAAAATTTAAATTAGATCTCGGGCTCATGGAAATGGACCCCAGACAAAAGATGAACTGATTCAAGAACAAATATTTAATACAAAAAAAGACAAATATTTAATGCGAAAAGAATTTTTGGGCCCGAATTTTTGGCTGGCCCTAAGGCACATGCCTTGTCTGCCTAATGGTTAATCCAGCATTGGCTCAACTAACGTCGAGCTCATCACGGCAGGAGATCAAAGTCCCACGATGTCCCGAGCAGCTCAAATTAGGTGTTTTTAATTAACGGTGGCGGTACGCATGTGGGTTGTGAGGAGAGACACGAGGAAACTAAAGATTTTGAACCCAACGGGTTTATTTCCCGAACCGCAATCAATAAGAAAAAAAAACCTGGGAGGATTTCATTGCGACAGAGACGATGACGGCGGGTTGAGGTGGGGAAGAAAAGAAAAATACTGAATCGGTAATAAATAAATAATTATGTACAAATGGGTAGAATAAATTTAAAGAACGAGGCGCCGGACTCGGTCACAGACGGGGAGGGGACAAAAACTGGGGGACTCAGCTTTTTGGCAGTGGGACGGCCAGATGATGAGGGATAAGGAGGCGAGCAGACAATGAAGCAAGCAAACAATGAGGCGTCCAGACGATCGCAGGATGAGGAGATAGGCAGAAGGACCACACACAGGACCCCGGCACCGAACAGGCTTTTGGGTGACAAACAGAGGCAGACGCAGGCAGGATAACCCCCCTCAAGGGCGTAGCCAGAGGTCCAAAAGCGATGAGGCGAAAAGAGGTGAACCTGGTTG
>CM068965.1:49415141-49426033 GCA_035128595.1 Eptatretus atami | reverse complement strand
TGGACAACTTTTACCTGTACAACTTTACCTGTACAACTTTTACCTGGACAACTTTTACCTGGAAAACTTTTACCTGGACAACTTTTACCTGTACAACTTTTACCTGGACAACTTTTACCTGTACTACTTTTACCTGGAAAACTTTTACCTGTACAACTTTTTACCTGGAAAAATACTCTGGACAACTTTTACCTGGGACAACATTTACCTGGACAACTTTTACCTGGAACAACTTTTACCTGTACAACTTTCACCTGGACAACTTTTACCTGTACCACTTTTTACCTGGAAAACTTTTTACCTGGACAACTTTACCTGTACAACTTTTACCTGGAAAACTTTTACCTGGAAAACCTTTTTCCTGGACAACTTTTACCTTGTTCAACTTTTCTACCTGGACAACTTTTACCTGTACAACTTTACCTGACGACTTTTACCTGGACAACTTTTACCTGTACACTTCTATTGTGGACAACTTTTACCTGGAAAACTTTTACCTGTACAACTTTTACCTGGACAACTTTTACCTGGAAACTTTTACCTGGAAAACTTTTACCTGGACAACTTTTTACCTGGACAACTTTTACCTGGACAACTTTTACCTGTACAAACTTTTTACCTGTACAACTTTTACCTTGAAAACTTTTACCTGTACAACTTTTACCTTGTACATTTTACGCCGACAACTTTTACCTGGACAACTTTTACCTGGACAACTTTTACCTGTACAACTTTTACCTGGACAACTTTTACCTGTACAACTTTTACCTGGACAACTTTTACCTGTAACAACTTTTACCTGGACAACTTTTACCTGTACAACTTTTACCTGGACAACTTTTACCTGTACAACTTTTACCTGGACAACTTTTGCCTGTACAACTTTTTACCTGGAAAACTACCTGGACAACTTTTACCTGGACAACATTTACCTGGACAACTTTTACCTGGACAACTTTTACCTGGACAACTTTTTACCTTACCACTTTTACTGAAACTTTTACCTGGACAACTTTTACCTGGAAAACTTTTTCCTGGACAACTTTTACCTGGACAACTTTTACTGGACGACTTTTACCTGGACAACTTTTACCTGTACAACTTTTACCTGGGACAACTTTTACCTGGAAACTTTTACCTTGGAAAACTTTTACCTGGGAAACTTTTACCTGTACAACTTTTTACTTGGACAACTTTTATCCTTGGATAACTTTTTACCTGGACAACTTTTACCTGGACAACTTTTACCTGGAAAACTTTTACCTGGGAAAACTTTTACCTGGACAACTTTTACTTGTACAACTTTTACCTGGAAAACTTTTTACCTGTACAACTTTTACCTGTACAAGTTTTACCTGTACAAGTTTTACCTGGGCAACTTTACCTGGCAACTTTTACCTGGACAATTTTACCTGGACAACTTTTACCTGGACACTTTTTACCTGGACAACTTTTACTTGTACAACTTTTTACCTTTGGAAACGTTTTTACCTGTACAACTTTTACCTGTACAACTTTTTTACGTAATAAAATCCGTCCTATAACGAGAGAAGACGTATTGTAACGTGTTTCTTGGCAGCCGTGGATGGTGTGAACGCCGTTCACACGGTCACGGTCACCCCCTTCACTTCGGTTTAATATGGACCACCTGGTGACGAGTGTCGCCGCTTGTCGTGCTCAAAACATGCTTCACGTCACGTGATCTTGTGAACCGAGTACCCACGGACCGGACCAAACGTCCAGCCGGCGTGACGTCACGCGAGTGACGTCAAACAAGACAGACAAAGACAGGGGGGAGACGGACAGACCAAGACAGGGGGGGAGACGGACAGACCAAGACAGGGGGGAGACGGACAGACCAGTTCAAAAGGAAATTCGACATTTTCGACGTGATATGTTTCGACCCTTTAAATAACAAGTGATGTGTTTAAAGTGTTTTTCATTCCCGTTATTAAAACATTCATTTTGTAAGTTCGTTCATTCGCCCCGTGCCAATACTCGATATTCATTCCTTAATTAGCCGACGGTTATTAATTTCAGAGCAGTGGAAATTGCCGTGTAATCGAAACTGTTGTGCACACGGACAAGTTTGTTTATTACTCCGTGTCCGAGCTTCCCGCCTTTTCACCTCCAAATGGACTGAACCAGTTCGACGTTGGCATGGCAACGAAACGCGCTTGACGTTTCCTGACTGGAATAGCATTTTCTAATTATTATCTTGTAAGTCTCTTTCGATGGACGTTTCCGATCCGACGGAGCACACTCTGTGTTGCGGAACGTTCAGTGTCTGAGACAATGGTCATGCTGCGCGGTTTGCCATCCCTCTCCCAGCAGCAGTTAGGGCGGGAATTTTTAATTTGGTCAGGGTACCGGCGATAGCTCGCCGATTCTTCTTCAAGGTCACCGTGGAATCGTTAACGTCCACTAACTAATGTCGGGAGATGCGACGCCCGGTTTAACGTCCACCCGTAAGGGCTGCGATGCGAACACAAAAATTGTTTACTTTGGTGACCACCGTGTGGCAACGACTTAATTATTGATGCATTTTGTGTGTAATAAACACGTTTCAACACCAATGTGGATTCCGTGAAGCACACAAGTTTAACATTAAGGAGAGAAAAAAAAAACAACAAAAATTGAGAATTGCTTTTAGACATTTCGTCCAATCACGTTGCGTGTATAATTCGCGATGACGCGTCACAGCAACCCGCGGCCAATCAGATGCTTTGTTTAAAAAATAAAAAAATTAAACTCTGCGAACATGGCCGCCTCCACGACGTCTGAAGCTGCGGTTTCCACACAACATTGTCGTGGTGATGTGCATAGACCGGACGCTCGAGGGGGCGAGGAGGACAGAAGGGTTCGTGATGAGAGGTGAGGAGGTGTGCAGTGCAAAAGGTTGTTATGTTCCGATGTTCGGTTGAATTAAACCGTTGGAGAATGATGATGATTATCTCACCTGGAACGTAGTTTCGGGTTGTTTGTGGGATGGCGCGTCCTTCCCTGTCCGTCCATGACCAAAGCCTTCATCACCCGTGATGTACCAAAGTTTGTTCACTGCATTAAAAAAAAATTCCATAGGTATTTACTTTCTTCTCCAATAAATATTTTGTGGGTCACCCGCACCAACCAGTGGTTACCTGTTTTTCTTATCCAGCCACTACCAGGTGAGCGTCCAGGGGTATTGCCCCTATTTTTATATTTTCTCGATGCAAAATTGATTACATACAAGTCTGCAAGACGACGATGGTTCACGAGCGGTATTTGACGATGTAGATTGTTTCAGAAGTCAAGGATGAGACAATGTGATAATGTTTGACCAAGTTATTAAAATGATCAACATGATGTGGTACGTGACAGGTTATTAGCTGCAAAATGTCGAAAACCCGGTTTCGTTAACAACTTTCAAAATTTGACCCTGCATAACCTTTAAAGGTCCCAAAACAATGTTGTGGACATTTAAATAAGGAACAGGATACGTGCTATAGCTTATTGGAGTTAGTTCATCGAAGAAGGTCAAAAACCCAGTTCGATTCCCACAACTTTGAAAATTTGACCTTTGTGAACTTTAAAGGTCAAAGGTCAAGGATTATGACCTCTGTGCAAGAAACAAGTGCAAAACTTCCTCTGGAACATTCCAGGAACAATATAACATCATATAGGCTATATGGCATTTCGCAACTCCTCGGATTATCCATACTTTGATGAAATCAGCGTAAAAACAACTTGAAGGGGCGCCACGGGCAAGGTGTTCGAGATAGAGCAAAATGGTTTCAAGACTTTAGTGGGAATGACCTCAAGATTATGCATAAAAAAATATTGTCATCCTAGCTCTCAAAGTTTGGGCGTCGTATGATTTTTATGTCAAAATTCGCATTTTCTAAGTTCGTGACCTTGTGACCTTGACCTTGGGACGAAATGAAAAATCGATCTCCGGGGCTATGCAGTGCCTATGAGCTAACCAAATACTGAAACCCCTGCCAGATTCGACAAACCCCTCGGAGAAGATGAAATTGAAATCGGCTACCCCCTAAAAACACATGTTTTTGGCGTGCTCCGCCCATAATGGGCACACCACGCCATTCTCAGGAAAACACACTAGATCGTGATATAAACCTCCCACCAAAATTTTATCAGGATCGGATCAAAACCCACGGAGCTATGCTCGGGACAGACAGACAGACAGACACACACCAATAACGAATATAGTGGTCACTTACTGAACTCGTGACAATAATATTCCACGTGAGTTTGTGTATGATTTAGAAGTTGTATTGGTGACCTCAATACCAAAACATGAAATACTTTTTCTGCTGACCCCCCAATGTTTCTTATCCTTGCTTATTCAAATTCAATGTCTCATCAATGAAAGAGCAAACAGAACATCAAGCTACATACTTCTGCCATGGTGGCCGCTTCATTCCCTTTTCTCAATATATAAGGAACAACTCTGTCGATGAGATTGATTCTTGTTGATTTACCATGCTGTTTGCAGAGGGTGTATATATGGTCTTTTCAAGTACATGTCGCATCACCTTGAGATGTGATTGGAGGTCTGTGCGAATGATAAACAAGGACCGGGCTTCTTTGATCACTGCCTAGTTTTGAAGATTGATAACACAGCATTGCGATCAAACAGAGGTGTCTCTGATGATCACAGGCTTAGGACTTGGATGTTGGTTCATGGTGTCATCTGGATGGGACTTCCTGGGCAGTCGATGTACGTTGACCAGCATCATGGATCTCGCTTCCTCATCAGTGAATCAGAGCTCCATAATGGCGTCGCAGACCACAGCAGCAGCATTCTTCCGATGGCTTGGTAGCATGGTAGCTAGTCCATATATGAGCAGGTTTTGCTTCCTGTTGTGTATTTCCATCGTGGTAATGGCATTCAATAACTTTGCTTCACTTTCCCTGCTATTCTTCACCATTCCAGCAATGGTGCCATCCTCAAACTTTGCCACTCGGAGTCTCTGAAGATTCTTTCCATTTTCTGAAGCTTTCTCAAAGTAATTATTACTTTAATTTCCTGCTGCAGAATACCGACATTTGTATTCATTACCTCGAGTTTTTGCAGCACCTTATGAGCGAATTCATCAGTCACTTTGAAAGAACGTGAGCGCCTCCTCTGTAGCATTGTCCTGTATGCCTCTGAGCATGATGTTCTCGGTCACCACAAACCCTCACCTTCTTTGGTTTGTGCATATGGACTGCTGGTGAAGCCCAGTCATGACAGTTTGCAGGGTACAAAATATCAACCTTAGTTAGTCTGTCATACTGATATTTTTTACATTAAATATGGTTTGGTCTAGCTTTCTGAAATATTGCTTTTGTATCAGGCTATAGCTTGAGAGATTCAGTGAACCCTTTTATGCCCATACCCTCACTACAAAACAATGAGCTATTCTGCTTTAATGGCTGGTTCAACTTTGGTGGGAATTGACTTGATTGAGGGACAGAAACCTTGGGCTTTTCAACACTTGTAACCGAGACGATTCTTTCCCAATCTAGCTTTATCTTTCTCAGCCAATTCCTCCCAAACAAGGATGGACGATTCCCTTTTACAACAATGGGTTCCAACATAAACTCTTGGTTATCCCCATACCATACTGGTACCTTTGCACACCCCAAAATAGGAACCAATTCCCCTGTATAACTGTGTAAAGTTATTTTGTTGCTGTACAATGGAAATTCAGATAACTTATTACGTACAGTTTCTGACAGTTGAGCATGATGCGCCTACGTCAATTTCCATGACAATCTCTGTGTGACCTACTGTTACACTGAGCCTTACTGGCTTTACCTTACCAGTTGTTTCACTAAAACAGTATAAACCAGATCCTTCATGGTCGTTTTCCTGACCACTGTCCAAATTAATTTCATCTGACAAATCCACGTATTTGGTTTCAGACCAGGTCACTCTACCCTAGATATGCTGCTTCTGCTCTCCCAACAATGGATGAAGATCCTCAATGCCAGACATGAAATCAGAGCCATCTTCCCAGACATATCGCGTGCCTTCGATATGGTCTGGTACCCTGCCCTGCTCACCAAACTGTCTTCCTATGGTATCCAAGGACATCTCCACTTGTGGCTCACAGACATCCTCTCCTGTCACAGCCAACATGTGGCCCTTAATGGCGTTCTCTCATCCCCTCTTCCTGTCCAGGCTGGAGTTTCTCAAGGCAGTGTTCTGGGCCCTGTTCTTTTTCTGGTTTTAATCAATGATATCTCTGACTTTTTGGAAAATACTCTTTATCTCTTTGCTGATGACTTCACCCTCGGCCATACCATCTGTCATCCCTCAGATCGGCAAGCAGCAGCCTCTTCACTCTCTACCAGAATCCCCGAATAAAGATCACAAGCTTGTCCAACACGTTGGAACATGTCTTTCAAACCCTGACAAATCTACCACTCTACACGCATGTTCTCTCTGAAAGGACCGTCTGGAACCCCCCCCCCCCATATACTTTCTCAACCATCCTCTTGAAGAGAGTCCTTTCAATCAAGCTTCTGGTCTCACTATCTGCCGTGATCTTTCCTGAGAAAGCCACATTTACCTGGGAAAGCGGAGGGGCATCCTCTGTCGTGCAAAAGTCCTTCCTCGGCACACCTGACCCCTGACCACCTACAAAGCTTTCATCTGCAGCTTGATGGAGTACTGCCCTCCCCTCTGGTGCTCCCGCCTCTCACCTTTCTCGTCTTCACGCTGTGGAAACCAAGGCATTTAGGATCATTGGTATCTCCCCCGATGAGGGCCTTTGGGTTCTCTCACTCTCTCATCGCAGGCAGGTCAGTGGTCTTTGTCTTCTACCGCTCTCCTCTCCGGCCTCACCCCCCCCCCCCGGCTCTGTCTGAGATATGCCCGCCCCATATTTTCACAGGCTGCTCAAGTCCGCCAGCATCCCCCTTCTGATAAACGACCAAAATCAAGAATCACTGCTCACCTTCACTCTTGCATGCCTCTTTTTTCCCGCCTTTGGAAACAAACTTCCGCACTCTCTTCAATCACAACTCTTCCTTCCAGGTCTTCAAAAACAGCTGTTCACCACCATCTCTTATCTTCCCCCATCCAACACCATGATCTTTTCTACCCCCAATAATCCACCCCAAACCCACCTCCTTCAAATCCCCTGCTTTCATTCCTGAAAGTCCCTGTGGTGTCCATCTTGTTTACCCTGTGTACCCCACCCCATCCTTCTCCGTTCCACAAATCTCCTCATGTCTCTGTTCCCCACTGGTTTTTTTTTCCTACCCTCTCCCACCCCTTTTGTCTCCTGCTCCCCTTGTGTGTTTATGTGTGTTAGCTCTAATACGAACCCTGATGGTGTTTACAAAAAAAACAAACTGTTCATGGGGCACATTTTCTGTACATGTCCCATTTTATGGCACCTATAACAGGTCACATATTGAAAGCAACGCTTCTTAGGGCAGTGATTTCCTCCACAGCACTTTCATGGAGGTCCTGATGGTCTAAATCACTTGCACAGACTTCCCAACGGTCCACAACATTTGCATGGAGGTCCTGACAGGGCTGTAAAATGGCGCTCCTACTTTTCGCCCCACAAACGTTGACCTCTTCCCCTGCTGAAGTCGGTTTGTCGTGCCATCATAGGTTCTTGCTGCATGGCTGCCCATGTGCTCGTTGTTCGCCTTGCCAGCTAATTAGGCCGAAAAACATTTCACTCTGGCATCTTCAAAAGATAAAATTGCCTTCAACAACAAATTTGTTTGTGCTCTGGGCATTTTTGGGTGAAGTCCAGACCCAAGTCTCTCTCTCAGGATTTCATTTAAAAATCCTCCAAATGAACATGTATAAGCAAGTCGCATCAAACGTATGACAAAGTCAGCCACGGACTCATGCTCACCTTGGCTGGCCGCCTAAAATTTGTGCTCCTCAGCAATCACGATGGGTTTAGGAATGAAATGTTTTGCCAATAGTCCCTATATATCGTTGTAAGACTTGTTTTTTGTGTTTTCCGGGCTAAAATTCTTTACCATTTGGAAGGTGTCCACTCCCATCGAAGCCAGGAACAGGCTGGTCTTTTTTTGTTGTCGATTGCATTCGCCACCATGAATGCATCACATATGTCCACGTAGTCATTAAAGCACTCCACTTTCTAATCAAAAGTTCCAATTCTTCCAAACACAGCCATGTTTTGCTGTTTATTTAGATTGCAAAACGATCAACAATCCCCATCACCAATTTGTTGCATTCTGGATAAATGAGTACACTACACCAAATTATTCCACTTGAGTTACCAAGTAGATCAAAGATGACTCAGAAAAATGAAGCCATAACCATGTTGTTTTATTCACGCATGCACACCACAATCTGATGACATCAGCTTCCTTCACATTCCACTATACAACACCAAGCATGAAACTGACTGTGCTATTCTAGACATGTTACTGTAAGGGTTAATCATTCATACCAAGAAAAGATCATACCAAGCATGAAACTGACTGTGCTATTCTATACATGTTACTGTTATGGTTAATCATTCAGGAAGGCATATTCCATTTCACATCATTCAAGCATTATATCATTAAAAGCAAACCCAACACCAATTTCACAAATGTTGAAACATTTTGGCCAATGTGCAGGTGGGAAAGTGAAACTTCACTCTGATTTTTCGCCCTCCTGTGGTGTAAACCCCTCGTGTCGCTCACGCCTCTGAAACTTGAGCTTAATTGGATTTTTAGGAGACAAGAGACCAACTCTACCAATTTCCAGTGGAATCTGCAAAAGAGTTCACAAGGTGGTGTTTATACACAGGTTTCAATGTATACAGAGAATGAAAAATAAAAAACTCATATGAGATGCTTCGTCAGCCCCGTTCCAAATTATAAAAAAACAATCCATGTCTGCTTTAAGAGACTTCCTGCATGCAAATTACATTCAAGAGGTGCAATTTTCCTTTTGAGAGGATGGAGCAAAGATAAGTTACATGCCAATGATGTATTTTATGCTGTTGTGTAAGCTTCTCTTTAACAATGCAACTGTGGTTACCAGGAGGGGACACTGCGATCTCCACCTACTGGGAGTAGAAAACCTTTCCTCTTCAAAAGAAAATTTAAAATGTTCCAATTTATTTTCATTTCTTTGTTCACATTATTCATTTCTTTAATTATAATCCTTTTTTTTGTCTTTTTTTTTTTTTCAATGTCAAGGCTCTATGTGGCCACCATATAGAATGTACAGAGGGGCAGAGAGGAAGGAAAAAAACAATGGGGAACAGAGACGAGGAGATCGTTGGAAGGGAGAAGGATGGGGTAGTACACAGGGTAAACAAGATGGACACTACACGGACTTTCAGAAAGAAAAGCAGGAACTTGAAGGAGGGGTTTGGGGTGGGATTTAGCGCGGTAGAAAAGATCGTGGTTTTGAATGGGGGAAAATAAGAGATGGTGGTGAACAGCTGTTTTGAAGACCTGGAGGGAAGAGTGTGATTGAAGAGAGTGGGAGTTTGTTCCAATTGGAGAGGAGATTGGGACCGTACTCTGTGCAGTTTCCTTGGCTATTGGGCACAATCCTGGACGGGTCACCACTCCGACACAGTATACCAGCAATGCTGGCACTCATATATGCCGACCTCGAAGGGATGACAGTCGAGTTAACCCCAGCTGGTATTAATTCAACAGCTGAGCGGATTGAACTCAGACCCTAGGATTCAAATCCCGCCCCTAACATTAGCCAACACCAGGCATATTCAATTTGTTCCAATGGTGGGGAAAAAGCGGAATGAAGAGTGAAGTGAGCAGTGATTCTTGATTTCGTAGTTTTACCAAGAGGATTGCTGCGGACCTTGAGCACCTACAGAAATATGGGGGGGGACAATCTCAGACAGAGCAAGATGGGGGGGGCGGGGAGCCAGAGAGGAGATGGTAGAGGAAAGAAAGACCACCGACCTGCCTGAGAGAGTGAGAGACGCAAAGACTCAGCCTCATCACGGGAGATACCATTGATCCTAAATGCCTTGATTTCCACAGCCTGAAGCCAAGAAAGGTGAGAGGCAGGAGCACCAGCCCAAAGGGGAGAACAGTACTCCATCAGGCTGCAGACAAAAGCTTTGTATGTGGTCAGGAGCTCAGGTGTGCCAAGGAAGGACTTGCAGGATGGAGGATGCCGCGGTCGGGACTGGCTTTGGAGGCCATGCTTGGAATGTGGCTTTCCCAGGAAAGATCATGGCAGATAGTGAAACCCAGAAGCTTGAATGAAAGGAATTCTTCAAGAGTGTTGGTGAGAAAGTAGATGGGGGGGTGGGTGGCGGGGGGTTCCAGACGGTCCTTTCAGAGAGACATCGTGAGAGTGTGAGATTTGTCAGGGTTGAAAGACATGTTCCATGTGTTGGCCTAGCTTGTGATTTTATCCAGATGTGCAGAGAGAAAAGAAGCTGCTGCTTGCTGATCTGAGGGATGACAGATTGTCCTGTATGCCTTGATGTTCTGTATGCCTTGATTGTCCTGTATGTCCTGTATGTATGGCAGAGGGTAGAGTCATCAGCAAAGAGATAAAGAGGATTATCCAGAAAGTCAGAGAGATCATTGATTAAAACCAGAAAAAGAACCGGGCCTGGAACACTGCCTTGAGAAACTCCAGCCTGGACAGGAAGAGGGGATGAGAGAAGATTTTCTATTTCTCATCTATAGATGAGAGAAGATACTAAAGATTTTCTAAAAGAAAAACACAACGGTTGGGATATCTAACAAAGCATGTTACAGGAGGACTATATAATTTTCTGCAGCATCATGCCATGTTTAGATTTAGATTTTATTATATTTCTGATCCATGGTTAACTTATCAAGGCCTACCTTGCTAACAACACCCACCTCAGTTTCTGGTGTAGTTCGAATGTTGAACTCTTGAATCAATGCCACTAAACCCATCT
>CM068965.1:49386014-49396108 GCA_035128595.1 Eptatretus atami | reverse complement strand
GACACTTACATTTGTCAGGCATGACAGTTCCCTGCTCACCCTTAACAGTTTCAGAAATTTGAGCATCAATCATCATCTGGAGGAAGTCAACTCGGTCCTGGAACAAGATTGGCATTTACTCAGCAACCTTTAAAATTTAATTCAATCCACCATCTCATTCTTATATCACAGAGATGAATCACACAATGTAGAACAGCCATCATCAGCTTAATCACAGTGAGATAAAAGGGTTGAACACAAGTGGGGAAGCAAGATCCATACATGGATCGAAACACTACCACTGGTAGAGAAAGAGAAAGACAGAGACAGAGACATTTGTATACATTTATTCATACAAGCTTAGAAAAAAGTTACACATATAGTCCGGTCGCTTAAGGTAGAAATTCGACAAAACATTTACTGACTGGACAAAAGCACCAAATTGGTACACAACTTCCTTGGCCAAATAAGAATCTAATTTTGGAAAGGGACCAAGGTCCAGGTCACCATTGAAGCGTCAAGGGCAAAAATGACATTTTCGTATTTCCAGAGCAGCTACGCCTCGCTCTATCAAAAAACCTCTGTTTACAAATCAGTCGCCCTCATTGTGCATCTATACGCATCACTAATGTCACGAAAATATTCAAATCGCTACTTACTTAAGTGGCCATAAAAGCTGGTTTTCCCACGTCAGTACCATGGGGAATGGTCAGATCGACCGGTTGGGTTCTCTAAGTTGTCTATGTGTTTGGTAGGTATATTTTTCTAAAGTGTTGTTAGTTATTTATTTATTTGTATTTTTCTTGTTTTTAAATTTTTTGTTTTTGTTTTAATTTTTAGTTAGGTATTTAAGAAAAAATCTCGGCCCAAAACCTTTACCTACTAGATACCAAGCCAACAAACTTGCTACACAGGCATAACCTTTTTTCTTTTCTCTTTTTTTCTTACTGTTTTCTCCTCCTCTTCCTCTCACTCTTTTAAACCCTTTTCCCCCCTCTCCCCTTTCCTTTATTAGCCTCGTTTCCTCTTATTTATCCACCTCTCTCTTTCTTTCACTCTTTTTTTCACCTTTCTTTCTCCTCCCTCTCTTCCCTTCCCTTCAACTTAGTGTTATCTTCTTCACGTTGGTTTTTCCTCCTTATTCTCCTTGTTTCTTTTTACCCCTCTTCATCTTCTCCTTCCCCTCTTGTTCTTTTTTACTTTTTCTTCCTCCCTCTCCTTTTTTCTTTCACTCCCTCTCCCTTCCTCTACTTTCTTTTACCCTCCCCCTTGCCTTCACTCCCTCTACCTTCCTCTTTCTTTCTTTCTTCCCCTTCTTTCCTTCTCCTCTCCTCTCTTCACCTCTTAACACACTTTTCTCTCCTGTATCTCTTTTCCTTTCCTTTCTCGTCTCTCCTTTCCTTTTCTTTTTCTTTTTTCTTTCCTCCTTGCCTTTCCTTCCTCTTCTCTCTCTTTTTCCTCTTTTTCGACTTTCTCCCTTACCTCCTGCTTCTTTCCTTCTGTACCTCCCTTTTACTTCTTCCCTTCTTACTTCCTTACTCTTATTTCTGCTTTATTCTTAAACCTCCCCGCCTTCTTCTTCTCTTTTTTTTACTTCTCTTTCCTTTTTCTCTCCTCTTTATTTCTTTCTTTCTACCCTTCCTTCTTTTAACTTTTTCTTCTTTCTTTTCTCACTTCCTTTTCTCCTTTTTCCTCCTTCCCCCTCTCTCTCCCCTCCTTACTCCTCTCTTTCTCCTCTTCGTCTCCTTTTTCTTCCTAGTCCTCTCTTCCTTCTCCCTACTCTTACTCACTTTTCCTTCTCTTCTCTTCTTTTACCTTCTTTTCTTCTTTTCAACTTATTCTTTTCCTCTCTCTTTTTTCTTTTTTCTTCTCCCTTACTTACCTTCTCCTCTTCTCCTACTCTCTCTTAAACCTTAACCTTCTTACTCTTCTTTCCTTAGCTTACCTTCCTCTACTCTTCTTACTCCCTTCTTTCTTCCTCTTCTTCTTCCCTCCTTTTTCAACTTCTCTTTTCTTTCCTTTTTCTTATCTCTTTCCTCTCCCCTCACTTTCCCCCCTCCCCCTTCTCCCACTTAAACTCTCCTTTTCTTTTCCCTTTTTTTTTCCCTTTAGTACTTCCTTTTTTTCTTCCTGTCTTTTTATCTTTCTTTCTTCTTTCCTTCTCTTTTTCCTTTTACTTTCCTTTCCTCACCTCTCTCTCTTTCCTCCTACCTTTTTTTCTCTTCTTTTCTTCTGTCTTTCTCCTTACTTTAATTTATTTCTCTTTCTTAGTTTTTCTTTTTTTTCCCTCCCTTTTCTTTTTCCTTTGTTTTCTGTCCTCTTTCTCTTCCTTCCTCTCTTCCTTTTTTACTCCTTTCTACCCAACCTTCTATCCCCTTCACCCTTTCCCTTCGCCTTCTTTCTTCTTCTTTCTTTCCTCACTACCTTCTTGCTTTCTCTTCTTACCCTCTCTCTTTTCTCTAATTACCTGTTCCTCTCCCTTCTTCTTGCATCTTCTGAACTGTCTTCTCTCTCTTTTCCTACTTCTTTCTTAACTTCCTTCTTACTTACCTCTTCCCCTTTTCTCTCCTTCCTTTCTTTCCCTTCTTACCCTTTCTCGGCTCTTTCTTCGTATTCTCTGCTTCTTTTTCCTTTTTTCTGTCTTTTACCTTCTCTTTTCCTTCTGCTTTTTCTTCGCTCTGCCCTTTTTACTTCTCTTACTCAACTTTCTCTCTCTTTTTTACTTATCCCTACTTCTCTTTCTCTCTGGTGCGTGCCGTGTTTGCGGGCTCGGCTGTGCTTCTGCCTCTGGTCTTACCCTTGGCGTTGTCTCCTCTTCCTGGGTACTTCTCCTCTTCTTTCTTCTGGTTCTTTATTTATTTTTTCTATTCTTCTTTTTTACTTTTTTTCTTCTCTATTTTATTTCCTTTCTTTCTTTTTTTTCCTTATTCCTTTTTTTTTAGACCAAACCCTTCTTCTTCCTCTCTTTTTCTCTACTCTCTTTTTTCCTTTCCTCTTTCTTCCTTCTTACTTCCTTACTTTTTCTCCCTTCTTCCTCTTTTTCTCTTTTTTCTTACTTTTATTTTCTTTCTTTATTCCCCCTCTTTCTCTTTTTTCTTACTCCCCCTCTTCTTTTTTTACCTCTTGCTTCCTTTCTCCTCTTTCCTTTTCTCTCCTTATGTTCCTCTCCTTTTCTCCTACTTACCTCCCTTTTCTCTCTGCTCCTTCTTTTATCCTCCTTTCCTTCGCTCTTCTTTCCTTCCCTTCTTTACCTCTCTATTCTTCTTCCTTCCCCTTTTCTCCTTCTCACTTCTGTCCCTCTTGCTTAATTTTTTTCCCTACCTTTTTTACTCTGCCTGCCTTTAACCCTGACCTTTCTCTTCTTCTTTTTCCTCCTGCTCTCCTTCTTCTCCCACTCTCCCTTCCTTTTCTCCCTTTTATTGACCTTCCCTCTCTTCCCTTCCTTTTGTCTCCTCTTTTCCTCTTCCTTTTATCTTCCTGTTTTTCTTTTTTCTTTGTTCCTCTTTTTTTTCTCCTTCCTTACTCTCTTCTCTTTTCACTTCTCTTTCTTTTCTCTGCCTCCTTACCTTATTCTCTTACCTTCTATTCTTCCCACTTTCCCTCCTTCTTACCTGCCCTTCTTTCTACTTTCCTTCTTTAACTCTCCTCTTTCTATGTCTTTCTTCCCCTGTTTTTATCTTTCTTCTTGTTCCTCTTTTCCTTTCTCCCCTCCCTCTCTTTCTAATTCCTCTCTTCTCCTTTTTCTTTTCTTTTCTCTTCCCCTCTTCTCTTTACTTACTCTCTCCTCTTTTTTCTTCTTCCCTTCTCTCTCTTCTCTTCTCTTTTCCCTCCTCTTTCTGTACACTTTCTTGCTACCTTCTTCTTTTTACTCTCTATCTTCTTTCCTTCTTTCCTTTTTATATTCCTTCTTTCTTCTTTCTTCTTTTTCTCTGGTTCCTTCTTTCCTTTACCTTCTCTTTGTTCTTATCTCTTCTTCTCTTCTTTTCTCTTTTTCCTTCTCCTTTCTTGAGTACTTTTTTACTTTTTTCTATAACCCTTTCTTCTTCCTCTTCTTTTACTCTTATTTCTCTTTCTTTCCTTTCCCTACTCTTTACCCTTCTTTCTTTCTTTCCTTCTTCTCTTCCTTTTCTCTCTTTTTCTCTTTTCCTTCTTCCTTTTCTTCTTTTCTTTTTGCCCTTACGTCTCTTTCCCCTTCCTCCTTTTTTCTCTCCTTTTCCCTCTCTTTTTCCCTTTCCTTTCTTTATCTTCTCCCTCTCCCTCTTCCCCTTCTCCTTCCTTTCTCTCTTACCCTTTTTCTTCCCCCCTCCCCTTCTCCTTCCTCCTTCCTTTCTATCTCTTACCTTCTCTTCCTTCCTTCTCTTTCTTTTCTTACTCCTTTAAAACTTCTTTTTTTCTCTCTTCTCTTTCCTTTCTTCTTTCTTTCCTATGTCTCTATTCTCTCCCCTTCTTTCTGTCCTTTCTTTTTTCTCCTACTTTCTCTTACCCTCTGTCTCCTTTAGCTTCTCTTTCTTTCCCTTCTAACTCTCGTTCTTTTCTTCTTTTTCTTCCTTCCTCCCTTCTCTTCTAGCTCTTTTTCTTCTTTCTCCTTCTACTTCTTCCTAACTTCGTCCTCTTAACTCTTTCTTCCTTCCTTGTTTCCACTCTGTCCACTTTCCCTTATCTTTCCTTCCTTTCTCTCTTCCTTTTCTCAAACTTGATTTTTTTTTCTTACTTCTTCCTTTAATTACACTGCCTTCCTCTTTTTTCTTTCTTTTTCCTTTTTTCTTTTCCTTTCTCTTTCCCTCTCTTCTTTTTAGTTTTTCTTTCTTCTTTTATCTCCCCTTTTCTTACTTCCCTCTTCTTCCTCCTCTTCTTCTTTTTTCCTTCTAACCTCTTTTCCTTCCTTCCTTCTATTTCCCCTTTACTTCTTTCCATTCCTCTTCTCTTTCTTTTTTTTTCCTTACTTCTTCTTCCTCTTTCTTACTTTCTTTTCTTTCCCTGTTTTTTTCTTTCTTTTTCTTTTTTCTCTTCACTTTTTAGCGCTTTCCCCTTCTTTGTTCTTTTCTTCTCTTCTCGGTTTTCTTCTTTCTTTTCTTCTTTTTTTCTTTCTCTTCTCTACTTTCTTCCCTCTCTTCCCTTCCTTCTCTCTTTTTTTCTACCTACCTCTTACTTCTTTTAGGCTCTTTCTTCTCTTTACTCGTTTCTCTTTTCTCTTCTTTCCTTTTCCTTATCTTCCTCTTTATCTTCCTTTACTCTTTCCTCTTTCCTTGCTTTTCTCTTTCCTTCTCCCCTTCTCTTTCTTCCCTCTCTTCTCCCTTCTTACCTTGCCTCTTACCTTCCTTTTTTTTTCCTCTCCTTCCTCCTCTATACTTTTCTCCCTCACTTACTTTACTTGTTCTTCTTCTCTTTTTTTCCTTTCCTTCTCTTCTCCTCCCCCTCTTTCCACTTCTTTTTTCACTTCCTTCCCTTTTTGTTTTCTCTCTTTTCTTTTACTTCTCCGTTCTCCTTACCCCTGTCTTTTCCTTTCTTACACTTCCTTCTTCTTGTACTCCCTTATCCCCTTTTTTATCTTCCTTTTACTTATTCCACTTTACCTTGTCTTATTCACTTTTCCTCTCTCTTAATTCTTACTTCCTTCTTTTTTTTTTCTCCTTTTTCTGCCGTCCTCTTTCCTTTTTATTTCTTTTGCCTTCTCCTTTCTTCTTTTGTTTATTCTCCTATTAACTCTTCTTTACCCCTTCTTCCTACTTTGGTTCTTTTTTTTCCTTCCCTTTTCTTCCTTTTCTCCTGTCTTCTCCTTCCTTCCTTTTTTACTCTCCTTTCACCTCCCTTTACTCTCTCCCCTACCCACTTCTTCTTCTTTTCCTTCTTACTTCTTCTTCTCTACCTCCCCCCCTTTACACCCTCCTTTCTCTCTTCTCTTCTCCCTTCCTCACACTCCCCCTTCTTTTTCTTTTCTCTTCTTTACTCTCTTTCTCTTCTCCTCTCTTTACTCTTTTATTTTTTCTTCTTCTCTCTTCTTCTCCCTTTTTCTTACTGGTTTCTTTCTTTTTCCTCTTTTCTTATTCCTTCCCTTCTCTTGTAGTTTTACTCTCTTTTTTTTTTTCTCCTTCTCTTCTATCTTGCTTTCTTTCTTTCCTTTTACCTTTTTATCTTTTTTCTCTTTTTCTCTTACTCGTTTCTTCCCCTTCTCTTTTTTTCCTTTTCTTTCTTTACCCCTTTCTTACCTCTCCCTTCTTATTTCCCCTCCCTTCTCCCTTTTCTTCTTTTCTTTTTTCTCCTTTGCTTTTTCCCCTTTCTCTCTTCCTCTTGTTTCCTTCTCTTTTTCCTGTTACGTCTTCTTTAACCTCCTCCACTGATTTCCTTCTGGTTGTTTTCTCCTTTTTTCTCTTTCTTACTTTTCCCTTTGCTCTTTCCCTTTCTCTGTTTTTACCTCTTTTCCTTTTTTCTTCTTTCCTTTCTTCTCTTCTTCACCTTCCCTTTTCCCTCCTGGTCCTTTACTTCTCCTTCTTTTCTCGTTGCTTACTCTTCCCTTTTTCTCTCTCCTTTTTTTACTTTTTCCCTCTTCTTCTCTTCACCTTCCTTTTCCACTTCTCTTCTTTCCTTTTTCTTATTCTTCTCCTCTTTCTTTCTTTTATGTCTGTTTCTTTCCCTTTCTTCTTCTCTTTCTACCTCCCGTAGCCTTTCCTCCTTCTTTCTCTTCTTCTTTTCTTTCTTCATTTACTGTTCCTTTTATGTTTACTCTCCTTTCCCTTCTTCTTTTTGCCTTTGTACCTTCTTTTTCTTTACTTGCTTCTTTTTAACTTCTTTTCTTCCTATCACTTCTTCCTTTTACTGTCTCTTTTATCTTCTTTTAAATACTTTTCTTCTTTTTTTCTCCTTTCTTTACTTTCCTTCTACCCCTTTTTTCTTTCTTCTTTCTTTTTTCCTTGTCTTTATTTTTTCTTTCTCTTCTTTTTTCTTTTTTCTGCCCCTTGCACTTCCCCCTGAACCCTCCTCTTTTTCTACCTCTCCTCTCTTTTCCTTTTCATTCAACTCTTTTTTTCTCGTTCTTTACTCCTCTCCCTTTCTACTCTTTTTCTTTTTCTCCTTCTCCTTTCTTTTTCCTCTCTTTTCTTACTTTGAACGCTTTTCTCCTTTCTCCTCCTCCTTCTTCTCCACTTTGCCGCCTCCCTTCTTCCTCTCTTCTCCTTCACTCTTTTTCCTAATACTCTCCTTTACTCTCTACTTGGTTCCCCCTTTCCTTTTCTCTCTTCCTTCCTTCTTTCCTTTTCTTTTCTTCTTTTCTTTTCACTTTTATCTTCCTTTTCACTTTCTTTTACCTTTCTCCTTTTGTCTTCTCTTTTTTTTACTGTTCTGTTCTTCCTTTACCTCTTCCTCCTCTTCTACTTTCTCTTTTTTCTGTTCCACTTTTCTTTTCTTTCTTCTTTCTCTTCTTTTTATCCTTTCACCTACCTTCCTCTTTCTTCTCTCTTTTTTTAGTACTTCCTTATTCTTTTTTTTTTAACTCCCTCTTCTCTACCTTTTCTTTTACTTTTTTACGTGTCTTTTCTTACTTTCTCTTCCTTTCTTTTCTTTTTCTTTCTTCCCTCTTCCCCCTTCTTTCTCTCTTTCTTCCTCCTCTTTCTTCTCCTTCCTCTCTCCCTTCTTCTTTTCCCCCACTTCCTTTCTTCTTCCCTTTCTTGTGTACTTCTCTCTTCTTGCCTCTTTTCTACTCTCTCTTCTTCTTAACTTCCTGTCCCTACTTTCTTTTCTTTTCTCCCCTTCTTAGGCTTTTCTGCCCTTTTTTTTTACTCTCTTATCTCTTTTCTCCTTTATTTCTCCTTCTTTCCTCCTTACTCTCCTTTCTCCTCTGCTCTTACGTCTTATTTACCTTTCCCTCTACTCTTCTTTCTCTACTTTCCTTCCTTACGTCTCTTACCTTCTTCTTCCTCTCTTTCTTCTTTTCCCCTTTACTGCTTATCTCCACTACCTGTCCCTCTCCTCTCTATTCTCTTCCTTCCTCTTACCTTACTCTTTTTTCTTCTTTTCCTCTTTTTTCTTTCTTTTCTCGTCTTCTTTCTTCTTTCTTTCCCCCTCTCCTTCCTCCTCTCTTCCTTCTTTTCTTTCTTTCCACCCTGGTCTTATTTATTTACTTCTCCTTCTGTTCTTTTCTTTCTCTTTCTTTACTCTCTTACCCCCTCCTTTATCCTTCCCCCTCTTAAGGACTTCCTTACTTCCTGCTCCCTTTCTTAGACCATAACCTGCATTTTCAGAAGGAGCCCAAGTCGAGGTCACCCATGAAGGTCAAGGTCAAAAATGACATTACTGTATTTTCGGAGAAGATGCATCGCTGTATCTAAATACGCTGTCACAAATTATGCAATAGTTTCATCTTATGTTTTATATACAACGGAAATGGCAAAATATCTTCAAATCACATTACAAACCTGCATAAGCCCCCAGTTTTCCCACTTTCGTACCATGTCCTGGATCAATTCTCTCAAGTTAAATGGGCCGGACCTGATCAACGTAAGTGACAATGGGTAAAGATGGGTTATTGTACCCCATACAAACAAGGTACGACCCCTGAGATCGGGATGAGTAGTCGAATCTCAGCGACAGTAGGTTCCTCTTCCAGTCCCTCGTGAGACGCATATGGGAAACCACAAATCGATCCTTCGCCAAATCGAATTTTTCATGGCAAGATTTGTGCCAACGAGCCTCGTTTCGGATGAAACACTCTGCTGTCCAGAACTACCATACCCCACATTGACGGGAAGTGCATTCATTTCCTGGAACAGCCCAACGTTCTGAGGAAATTGGTGTATGCTGCACCATTTCCATTCCATGAGTTGGAATCGAGGGGACAACGTAATTCCTCTGCAGATAGTGACTGGCACACGACACAAAAGTCCCAATCAACCCGGCGCGTGACCTGGAAATAAGAAGAGTTATAATAAAGGAGTCGTCTGTATCTGTACCTATCGGGACTAAATTGATATTGTCAAAATATACATCCAGCAAGCCCTAATTATGCCAACAGGCTGATTTCGTCATCAGTTGGACTCCCCGACACAAAAATGTAGGAATTTTGAAAAAATATAGGAATTAACTTGGTACAATTGAAATTATAGTTATTTATAACCTACCTGAAATTATTTAAAGTCACACTTTCAAGTAGAATTGAAAAAAATCAAAAGTTGGTTTAAAAATTAGAGCACAAAATTTACACACTATTTGAAATCACCATGCTGTTATTTATTATGATTGATTCTATTTGTATATGCGCAGAACTGACTTTTCATAAAACATTGCTTCGCCATTAGATTCGATAATAATCATTCACAAAATGGTCAAAATGGTAAAATCAGCAAATGGATAAGGTGAAATCATGTCAAATTAAAAGAGTCTCACACGGTACACTTTCTGTTTTGATTGGGCCCTCAGGCATGACAATAGGATTGCTGCTCCCTCTCAGGAATAAATAGGCGATCATAAAAAGCTGTTTTACAGCTAAATAAAGGTCTAGGATAACCTTTATTTGATGGAAGTTTCAACTCTGTGGCATATTTATAGCGCAGGTAATTAGAAAAAGACTTCAAAAAAGGTCTCCGCACTGGCACACTCTCTGTGTGTGGGGATCACTCCCCTTCTTGCCCTTTTTTTGGCTTCTTGCCCTTCTTTACTACACCCCTCCCTCCGCTGAGAATTATCCCATCATAAAACATTCAACTACATAAAAAGGCTTATATGTTCTCTCTCTCATCTGATTGAACACAAAAATGAAGGCAAGCCTACCCAGCCCTCCCCTGGCCTTATCATCATCATCGATGACGATTGATCGATCGTCTTCCTCCAAGGTCAAACCGATCAGCAATTGACGATCGATTTTATTCTCCAATCATGTCAAATTCACTCCACAATATCACACATGATGCCTATTATCTCTCATTTAATTAGTAGTATGCTTTCTTTGTCATATACAAATAGCAACAAATGACTGAAAACACAAATTTCCGAGCAGATTACAAATTAAAAACACACTTACTGCTGCCAGTGCCACCATTTTGTCCACATTCCAGTGGTTCCTCCGCAACAATTGGAGCATTTTTGGGCGTGGCTAAACACGAAAATTCGAAGGCCTATGAAAGCTG
>CM068965.1:49365673-49386004 GCA_035128595.1 Eptatretus atami | reverse complement strand
TTTTGTGCTTGGCTCCCCTTCCAGAATTGTTTAGTACATCATATAGAAGCCCTGGACCAAGTTTGGTGCTTTTGTCCAGTCAGTAAATGTTTTTACCCTAAGCAACTGGACTACGATATGTGTCAGAGATTGAGGGGAAATGATCGGTTATATAATTATATGGAGGTTTGGAATGAAAAGGATAAAGATATGTGTCAGATGGAGAAATGGAGGGAAAAGAGAATGCCGAGAAATGAAACCCAGAAATAGTGGGGCAACTTAGCTAAATATAGCATTATAGGCATATCAATTGTGCATTTTGTGAGGATAAGCACCAAATTTGGCCACACTAGTAGCCTATCATATTATGAACAGAAGTGGATATTGGGGCCATCTCTCCAATTCAGCCGCTTGATGGCTGTGGCAGCCATTTTCCAACTGCCATCAAAATTTTGAGATGGCCCAATATCCCAAATCTGTCAATTAATTATTGTTACGTGGCTTGGAAATTTGGCAATACACGCCGAAAGGTCCGGCTCAAGTGTTTGCTATTCGATAAGTTATGTGTAGTTAGTCCACACCCGTGTTTGGGGAATAATGTGGTTGATTACCATCCGGAGCTGCGACGATTTGAGTTAGCCATTTTTCTTTCTCTGTCGTTTATTTTGGACGCAATAAGCGCAACAACTCAAATACCACGCACCTTGCCTCTTTACCCCCTCACCAACTCGCACACCGCAACATCTGCTTACCGCCATTCTCAAAGACGCCCGCCAACAAACCATAACCACGCACAGGCAAAACGCCCCCCACCACCTTTCGCCTTTCTCCTTCCACAACCATCAACCACACCAAACCAGTGCCAACACCGAAAAGTCGTGCTGTCCAGGGCCCGTTTCGTGATTTCTTTGCGAACGGCATCGAGCCGGCGAGTACAAATGGATGCCTTTACGGGAGGGAAATCGGATCAGGAGAGGCTCACGCCCCTTTTTGCCCGACCATGGCTAAACGTGGGTGGTGTGGCCCCGCCCCACGCGATGCATGTGGATCCTTTACGGGAGGGAAATCGGGCTCAGGAGAGGCTCACGCCCCTTTTTGCCTGACCAGATGGCTAAACGTTCGGTGCTATGGCTCCGCCCCAGCGGATGCATGTGGACTCCTTACGGGAGGTGAAATCGGATCAGGAGGAGGCTCCACGCCCCTTTTTTGCCCGCATGGCTGAACGTCGGGTGGCGTGGCCCCGCTCCAAGCGCGTTTTGATCCGTCGAATTAGCATACACGCTCCTCCCAGGTCTATAAAGACGCGAGCACAAGGCGACTCGAGAAGAAGTGTTGGGTTGTTTGTGCGAGTGTTGGTTTGTGCTGAGCTGTGCGGTCCTGTGCTGGTCGAGTGAAGACGAATGGGTCGTCGTGGAGGTTTGTCCGTTTGGCCGGGTCGAGGGACGAGTCGCGGAGTGAAGCAGGGATGCCGGAAGAGGACTCAGGGGCGAGAGTTGCCGGAGTCGGTGCGGTCCCCGAGACCCGCTAGCGGGACGGGAGCGTCGCCATTCCCTCTCCGACCCCGAGCATCACAAATTCCCACCCCCCCCCATGCGCGCTGAGATAAGCGCGGTAACCTCGTCCGTTTCCTCCTCGTTCCTTCCTCCCAGTGCAACCCAACCGTGGTGCCGACCAACACGTGCCTGCGCAAAGCGCACGCCAAAGGTAGCTCACCGACCATAACAGGGGCACGGAGTCAGGCGTGTTACGGCGGACATTGCGGCTAGCCCGATCGCGCCACGAGGGCGGGGTTAAGACCCCCTTCGGTCTCGTGGAACGCTGGCCGATCACCCAGGTCCCACGTTCATTTGGTCCACGGACTTGTCTGCCTCCTTGCCTGTGAGGGTGGCTTGTATTTTCTTTGCTTTTGGTGTAAATGTGTGTGTGTGGCGCAGACTATAAGTAAACCCGTATAAGTGCTTTGTACATTGCTTTATTCGGTAGTAGCTCTGCGGTTGCTTTTATTGTTTTTGAACTGTTATATTTGCATTCTTACTGTATGGCCTGTGCAATACGTGCTTGCTTGTTGTGTGGTGTGTGTGAATAAATAGTGCTTTGCTTGTTTGGAACTGTAACCCGTTTATTGCGTCCTTTCCCTTTGTTTGAAAGTTTCCATCTTGCATCACGTAAGGGATTGGTAGTGGGTTTCAGACACCACCCCAGTAAGTAATCTGAACCGTCGAGGTCCGCGATAACTCCGCTCGGTTATCCCCTTAGCCAGCGGAACGAGCCGCTTAAGCGTTCGTGTCCGGAGCGCGACCTGCGGCGTGGTACAATCCTCGGTACGCTACCCGCGCGGGTAAACTTAAGGGTATATCGACATTCGGCGATTCACCCTATTTCGCGCGGGTAGATGCGGACTGGGTTGTGGTGAGTTAAACCCCCACCCGTGACTGGTCCTGGCGGTAAGTTCCAGGAGGGTCACGACAGAAATTGTCCTTTCCGGTGGGCGACGCGTCACGATTTGAGTTATGTGGCGATCGCACACGCGGGCGGGCGAAACCAATTCGTAACTATATGATAGTGCTACTAGTGTGCAATTTGGTGCTTTCCTCACAAAATGCACAATTTTTATGCTAAGTTGCCCACTAAAATGTGTCGAAAAGGCAACACAGCCGCGTGCATCGTGCCAAGTGTGTCCTATAACATCATCGGCGTGGTTGTTTGTTTTTCTATTGTTGGCCTCTGACGATGTAGCTATTGGCACAAGCTACTAGGGCCACGCTCGTCGGCCGATATTGGGTCATTTGCTTCTGTTGTTGTGAAAACACATCGTGCAAGCCTCTTTTTAAGAGTTTATTCCATGTCATATGCCTTTTCAAAGCACCGGCATCTCATCCCAGATCATCGGAAGCTCGAGTCGATAATCTCGAGTTGGCTGAGCATACTGTATAACTCGCCGCGAAAAGTTGGGTTGAGGGATCGTTTTGAGACGGGAACTCTGTGCTGTTATGTCGTTCGCGGTTGCCCCCGTTGGCGGCCTTTCTATTCCCCTCCCATATCGCAGTCGTGCATGTGCTGCACTGTTGGCGTCCACGAGACCCAAATTCCAGATTTACCCTCAGAAAATAAGCAGAAAAGTAAGAAAGAGTAGAAATGAAGTTAGTGATGTAAGCAAACTTACCTGTTGAGTCCTGCACGACATCCGCGTTGTCCGCAAGACAAAAAGGGAAGGGACTATCTAAACGTATATTAATGGAATAGAACTGTCTTGGGACTCACTATATGTTGGATGCGCATGCGGTTTTCCGAGAACCACAACAACATATATATATATTTATTAAAAATAACATGATTCTTAATTGTATTGAGTGAAATAATATACTGTAAATGTATTGTCAACATGCCATAAAAACATTTCTTAATTTACCACCAAATAAATATTAAGGGTTTGAAACATGGCATTTTTTTTTGCCTAAAATGGCTAAGTAATGCAGCAAGAGGGGTTGGATACCTCCAGACAGCCTGTGGCCTAAGGTGGAACCATAAGCCATCTTAACATAAAGATTTTCACACACCTACTTTTTATTCAGAATCCTGGTATTTGAGAAAATGTGGAGAGCTGCACATGCCCATCACATTGTGACTTCATCATGTTAATTCTGCATTGTGGGCGAATGGCTTCAAAAATGGATCCACATGAAGTAACAATCTCAAATATGGGCATGTCCATCTCTGGCAGCACATCGCTGTCGTCACATTGAAACTGTTTTGACTGTAAGAGCACTTGAAAATGCCCATCTTGAGGAATGGATTCCACACCCAAATCAGCTCCTTGTCCAGTCATCGAGGGGATGTTATTGTCCTTGGAAAGGTTTGAAACGTGACAAATCAATGCTATCCCAGAGATGTCAATTGAATTTAAAATTGGGCGAAGATGGCAGGCCTCCGGGGTGTAATGACATTAACTATTGGCATTGATAAGAAATGTTTCTTGTTCAATGCCTGTGAGCAGGAAGCATTTTTGTGCAATAAAATGATTCCTGGAACATGTTTGTGAATGGGGGGGGGGTAGGCGCACACGTTCTGGAAGAATCTCATATGTATCATCTTGCCGCAGATTGTCATGGGATCAGATCAATGTAAGGTGTATGTTTCAGCAATTCCTACCCCACGTCATGACCTTCCAAGGCCGCAACATTTGTTAGTTTCCAGGTCACAGATGAGTGCAAATCGCTCATTGTGTCCTTCTGTTGACCTGTGTATGGCCACCATGCCTTTCCAGGAGAAACCTCAATTCATCACTCATCATCATTCGTATGTGGCAAATTACCAATTTTGATGTTGCTAAATATTCTACGTTGTTTGGTTTGGCAATCCTTCGCCAACATTGATCAACATTTTGGGGGGTTTGGAGAGGTGCATTGATATAGATTAATGTGGCCAGTGGTCTGTATTCGCTCTGCATCCACAGTTGGGGAAGTAAAGTAAATTCTCCCTGATCCTGAGAGAAGCCAGTTCAAGGCAAACCAAAGGTGATCATGGTAAATACCAGCCCGGTGGCCGAACTGTGGGTTTTCATCAATAAAATTCACTCATCGAGATTGGAACTCTGTGGCAAATCGTTTGGGTCAAAGACTGAATTGTAGTGATCAGCAGTTAGAAATGGAAATCAATCAGAGGTAGTGTTTGCATTGGCCAGTGGATAAAAGACTTGAAAGACGCATAAGGCATTCTGTGACATACAATCATGTAAAAGATGATGCAAGTCATCTGATTTTTGTACAATGGTGGAACAGTGCCTAGGGCCCCAAAAAAAAAAAAATTTGGATTGTTCAGGCTGTTCTATACTCAGATAGCACTGGTAGCTAAGAATGGTTGCAACGAGCTTTTATTTGCAGCTGATCAATTTGCATAGACTCGTTTTTGGGTGCAACGTCCACTTGAGATTGCGTGTGTACTTCTTTGTCAAAATAACTGAGCAAGTAAATTCAGCAGCGAGCATAAGAAGGATAGAACAATTGTGCTACAAAATGGGGAGATGCACACACTTTCACATCCTGCGCATGCCAACATACTGCATGAGAGCATTTCTAGGTTTGACTCTCTTGCTGAGCTTAATCAGGTCAGCTTGAAGGTAAAGCTCCTGTCCAAGGCCCTACTCTGAGGAGGTGGGAACTTAGCCTCAAACTAATCAAGTTTCAACATGAGCAGAATATGGCCAAGTTTGCACTTTGGCGTCACGAATTTACGTAGTGAAAAGCAGATTCACCGTCTTGCCAATGCTGAGCTTTAGGGCGCGAGGTTTTTATGTTAGTTAGTTCAGCAAGTTCTCGGCTCGCTCAAAAAGAAAGAGCCAGAGCTGCAAGGTTGATATCATCATGCGTATGTATAGCGATTTGCATTTGTTTTAGGGATATCGTGAGTGTATACATTGTAAGAGAGTCGGTGCAAGCACATGACTCTTGGGTAACACATTCTTCACGACACAATAAATGGTCGGCTGATCTGCCTCTCAGCAGTTTCAAAAACAATGACGACCTAGATACAAGTTCCATGTATGTAAAATTAACCACTGCACAACAATCACAGCACACATAGCAGGTTGACAACAACGCTAAGACACACACAGCAGGTTGTGCAGTGACCTTTAATGCCAACGAATATTATCATTGGCCAAAAGGTTCCAAGGATTTTGTCACTGAATAACACTTGTTCGTTTCCTCCGTATCCATTGGAACTCATGTTGACGCACTGCAAGTGTCTTGGATGTGTTGCGGTGCAAGTCCTTGGCAACTGAACAGGACGGCACAATGAGCATGAATCTCTACATTACAAGGTGACGCATCAAGACAGTGTTTGAACTTTTACGGTGAAGTTCATTTGAGTGTGTTTGCAAGCAGTCAAAGCAGTTTTTAAAAACCAATTGCATGAATGGGTGTTGCAACGCATTGATCTGAGTGGGAGTCATTATCTAGGAAAGTCCACTTCTTGGCATAACTTGTTGATCCAGTGGCTTGATTAATGTCTTCTGAGGTCAATAAACAGTTTCCTCTCCTCCATGTTAGGAGCCTTGCAACATGCTTAATGCAAGACCCTTCATGATGTGTCATGAATTAATTCCTCATTTTCTGAACAGACCGCATTTTTAATAGGATTGTTAAAGAATATATCGGTGTGGTTTGTTTTGGGATGACCCACACGAGTAATATTGGAAAGACTTTAAATTTGCTTGGAATCCTCATGTCACTTCTAAAAACCGAAGGTGCATGATTCCACAAAGCTGAATGATTATTGCATGAGGCTATTATGTTCAAACATGTAACTTGCAATCAGGTGTTTCTGCAAATCTTCATGAAAAACCCTTGGAATGAAGCTGGAACAGGCCCTTCAAACAATTAATTTATTCTAAATGGGTGGGATTTTTATGAAGGGAAGTAAATAAATAAACAAGAAAGTGAAAGGAAATGGACCAAGGAAAGAAGGTCAGTAAGTTAAATCTTTTACAATCTTTTTCATAACACGGTGACAATATATAGTGGAGTGGAGCCTTTAGATGAGCAACCCAGCTGGCCAAGAAGAGAATTACTTTTTCCCGACTTACCGTCAGTTCACTAGGCAGAATTGTTCATTGAATGGGAATCTGGTGGGTTGCTTTGGTGTTTCCCTAATGCAAGACTTAATGTGGCCTTGTGAAAATTTAGGTGGCGTTTTTCCTGCATTGTGCTCTTCTTCAATTTGTCCTCTCTGATAAAATATTGGAAGGGTACCTGCTTGGCTGGCTACAGAAAAGTGTTTAAGTTCATGTGCATCTCTTTGGGTGATCCCAGCTGGTTCCAAGAGGGATACAAATGGCCATCAAGCAACTCACCAATCCTGTGTAATTTTACTTTGGTTTTTTCCTTAAATCCCAAAATAACAAAACGGTTATGGAAGAATTTTAAGCTTCAGTCATGCATGTGAAAGCAAAGTTCCAAAGTGTAATCTCACCAATGTTGTCCTTTACTCCGATTCTTCCTCATATTCTGGAAGTTGAAAGTTGAAGAAGTGAAAAATGGAGAGGAACAAGGAATTTTGAGAAGCGCAACACTGGAACCATCAACTGGAAACAAAACTAATCAGCAAAACACAGAAATAATGAAAAAATAAAAACTACAAGAAGTCATGAGAAGCTCTCATCAAGATTGAATCAAGTAAATGCAAAGTTTGATTTGCTGTTCTTTAATTTAAGAGTGATATGATCTGAATTACTTAAGTAATGACCCCTCCCTCAAATGACATTGTAAAAGAAGCATTTTCCTAATTTCGGGAGAACAATGGAGTGGTTAACGTAACAATAAAGTCCTTGGAATTAAAGGTTTAAGGGGAAAGGATTTTTAAACAATGAAAATTCAACACAATAATCAAGGAACCTTCTGTTTTGAATAAGACTAAAAAAAGATCAATTAGTTTGGTAATAATTTCTACAGTTAATAATATGAATAGAGGCAGAAAAAAAATGTCAGCAAAGATATTAGAAACAGCACAGTTTGAAACAAAGCAAATGCATGTTATAACAAGAGTGAGAATTGCTTTGGCAATACAATGTCCCCTAATGGTCCAATGGATGTTCGTTTATTTTGGGTGGGTGTAATAATGGCAACGTTCACTGCCGAAAATAATAAAATAATTAACACAAAAAGTTAGTTCTACAGATACATGTATATACATAAAAGAAAGAACATAAATGAAAAGAAGCAACTCTATACCCCAGCGTATTTGGGAATTCATCGTCAACCACGTCACCACATAGAGGCCCGCCATGGTTTCTATTGCAATGTGGGTCTATTTGCCAATATAAATAAATACAATTGTCATTTACGATATTTCTTGCGGAATATAAACAATAAAGACACTACGATAACAAACTGGAGATAAAAAAATTTGTTTGCTTTTAATGCATGCTTCGAGCCGATATGGAACCGAAATGAAGAAGAAGAAACTCTCAAAACCACCGTGTTCCACTTGTTTCTCGGCTTTGCCGATTTCCTATTGAAAAAATACCCAAATGTACAATACATGAAGAAAAACATGCATATGGCTTATGTGCATATATAATACATGATATAACCTGGGATCATTCCAATTGCACTGGCTCAGGCCTGAGGCCTACCGAAACTGCGGCGTGCTCATGCATGCAGGCATGAATTTATTGGGGTTGAGTCAGGGCTAACTTACCAGCCAATGGGTTGTAGCAGTGGGGTGGAGTTAGGGCAGAATAAATATAATATTTCCTAAGTTTAAAAAGGGCATAACTCTGTGAAAAATTGATGAACACCTGAAACTCTACTTGTTTCTGTAATTTTTCATATAAAGCCAACAATATTAAGTTTCAAGTTGAACATGTTAAGGGTATCCGGAAAAGTCTCAGAAAACCACAGGTGGAAGGGACAGAACAGGAGCAAATCTAATAGTCCCGTCAAGTGAAATTGGGAGGGTACTTAATAAAATGTACTGCAGTGAATGAATCACTAACATAATTAAAAAATTCTTAAGCATTAAATGGACAGTTACATTCGTCTATTCAGTAATAATCAAAATACAATCCCATTTCAAATGACCTCATAACGGCTCATCAACTATACTGTTACGAATTTGGAATTCGATTGCACACAACATACAGGTTCCTTTAGTCAGCTATGTCGATAAGTGCTTGTTCCCTAGATAGGCTACCTTCCATTGTTTAAATGTTTAGAAATCGATTAGATAGCGCTGCGGATCGATTTAATAGTTAGGGAGCACAACAATGGAGACGTCCTCCCCTTCTTCTGCGAAAGAGGGAAGAGCCCTTCCGTCCCGTGATTCATGAACGTCAACAATCCCTCCGACCCGTGGTTGAGCGGGGGATGGATCATGAGGGGTTCATGAAGTCAACGCGGGCGCGGGGGAAGGGGCGGAGAAGGATAAAGAGGAGATCCTTTCTTTGTTTCGGCGTTCTGCGTGGTCAGCAGGCTGTCGGGTCCTGTTTGCTTGGTTAGGGTTGAGGTTTTCGGAGCTTTTTGCTTCTGCTGAGTAGTTGTTCAGCAGGCCAATCGGGTCCTGCTTGGTCGGGAGAGCTTTTTGCTTTCGACTGATTTGTTTGGAAGAGAAGTTTGAGCTGGTCGCTCGGCTTCGTGCTGCGAGTGGTGGCTTCTTTTCTTGGTTCGTGGAGCTCTTGTTCTCCGTTGGTTTCCCGGCTTGTGCGACTCATCAACTCATCTTGGAGGTAAGTCCTCGGGGACGGCGCATCGACGGAAAGGATCGGCGCCTCGTCTCACCAGCACAGTTGAGAGCGCGGAGGATTCTGCTGGAGCTTCGGCAAGGATCATGGCGATTGGATCCAGCTCGCATCCTCGCTGGAGCCCGGGTCCGAACAACTTGAAGACCACACGAAGGTTGGAGAGGTTCGAGATAGGGCTCTGGTTTCAGCTCACCTGTCTCCGAGCTGGAGCTCGTTATTAAAGGCCCAGCCACCATTTCTTGGGTGTGTGTGTACGTACGTGTGTCGTGGGCCTGTCTAATAGTAGGAAATTGTTAAGTGCTATTGTGTGCTGTAATGTGCATTGTATTTTCGTATAGTCGGTATAGTTCTGCTCTTCCCATGCTTCCCTAGTTCCCCCAATTATTTATTTAATAAATACCAATTGTTAAATGTTTTCAGCTTGTTCGCCGTCGATTCTTTCATTGACTGAGCATTTCGTGTGTTTTGGTAGTTAGAAAGCCGTTGGTTTAGGGGGGGGCGCGTGGGGTGGGGGGGGGGGGGCGTAAAAGGGGGACATTTGGACAAACGGTTCTCGCGTATTAAGCCGCTCGGAATTGTGCACGGACAGGCTTCGCCTCCGCGGTTTTTGTTCCGTACGAGTTCCGTCGAGGGTGGAATACCCCGGTAGTTGGATCACGTAGGTATTTTAAGGTACTTTGAAGATTGGCAATCGACCCTACCCCAACGTGGTCTGCCCATTGGCGTATTTTCGGTTCTTGTACAGGACCCGTCAACTCGGACTTAATCCGGGCGGCGCCACTCTAAATATTCGGGCGATCGTCCGGAGGCACTCGACTTGCGGCTTGTCAAGAGCGGTTCGGCTTGGCGGCCGCGACCGGCACGTAAACAATTATATGAAAAAGAAAAAATTGAAAAAATGAAAAATACTTTTGTACTTTACTTGACAATATGTATCAACTGCAAATATCAAAATAGCAAGCAATACAGATTCTAAATACGTATACTATTGGGTGATTGTTATTATTTGGGTCGCATTAAAGGATGCTTAGGAAAGATGGCATTGCCCAATTTAGTTTTGAGCTGCATCACACATGGTTACTACCAAGATTACAAACCAAAGTTTTTTTTCCCTCTTCAGCATGTTTGGCCACTTGGGGTCATTTCTCCTTCACTCCGTAAAAGAATTACCTTATGAAATTGTAAATTTCCCAGAATATTGAACAAGTTAATTCCATTAGAATTGGCTTGTATCAAGTTTGCTGTCGTTTGAAACCTGGGAGTACTGATGAAATCAATCAGTCTTCCACCCGACATCTTTTTTTGTTCCTTTCTGCTTTTACTTTTCAAACATCTTCTCTTTATCACACATACACAGGCTGATTGGTATCTGTTTCACCTCCTGACTCCCACTCCACCACATGTGGAGATTCACACACAACAACACACACAACACAACACACACAACACACACACAACACACACACACACATCCACAACGGCCGATATCGGCAATTTTTCGGGAATCGAGGTTGGAGTCCAGTTTGATTACTGACTACAGTACATACTGTATACAACTCAGAAAACCTTGAAGTATCTTTCACACGAAAAACAACGTCACAATTTATATAGACGTTTCAGGAGATGTTCACAAACATTATTCTTTTATAAATAAGCTGCATGTGACGGGTGGAAAAAAAAATTGGCTCGGTAATTTAGAACAATAAAGGAATAGGCAAACGGCTAGAAATCTGGCATTATCGGTGCGGATTTAGACTTGGTGAGGCCCTAAGCCTGTATAAACGCTTGGAGGCCCCTTGTAAAATAATTACACGCAGAAGGTCTCAACAAAATTGAAAACATATATATGCCTTTTTAATTATTTGATAGCAAGGCATTTAAAGTGAAAAATACAAATTATTTTCAAATGAATGCATTTAACTTGATTACATAATTTATCATTTGGTTGCTTAATTCTCTATCGTAGATTATACATATATGTATACCATGGGAAACAATATTAATGTAAATTGAAAAAATAATTTTAACATACATTAATAGATATATAACCAATGCTAACAAATAAGGATCCAGATCACTTTTATTACTATAAGTAATAATGAACTTGTTTTGCAAAATCAGAAAAAAATGATATCACAATGCAACCCCCAGGTTACTTTTGGAAACTCTGGGAAAGTACCACCAAGTTTGCGTTGGAAGGCTTTATGGCAATTTTTCGTCATGATGGTTTCCCGTATAAGGTAGCAGTTATTTAGGCCTCATTCATACATTTTTACACGGTCCTTTCCACATTTTTTGAGGCCCCTGCGTATTGTGAAGGCCCGAAGTCTGTAGCTTGTTTAGCTCATGGCGTAAATCTGGCACTGAGCATTATCAATCATATTTTGCTTTGAAACTCCCAAAAAGAAACCCATAACCTTTGGATAGCAATCGAAAATAACCAAATGCGCTTTAGAAACAGGCGCGAGGAACAAAGTGAAAACCTGAAAGAACCTCCCATAAGATACGGAATGAAAACTTTTGCACCACGGCGCCCGTCAACAGGCATGTATGTCCATAACTCGCGGAGAGTCCCGTAACAGATCCAAATCTTACCCATAATAGCCCTTTTAATTATTTGGTCTGTCCATATATGTATTAAATTATTTGTACCACATATATGTACCACGTCCGTGTGGTGCTGTATACGTACTCCTAAACCTTTGTAGTAACTGTGACTGCAACAGCCTGATCAGGACAACGAGCTGTACTGTACAGCTCGGCAAAGTGGCTTTAAGCACTCAAGACTCCAATGGAATGCCTCGCTTTGACAAGCGATTTACTAATTGCCGTTGAATGCACTATGACCATAAACGCCGTGCAGATGTCCCGAATTGAACAAATCAACACTTTTTTTCAGTCGGAAACATGCTGATATTTTCAAAATTCTTGGCGCTTACATCTATTTATAGTCAAGAAATTGTTGCGGGCCTGTTTCAAAACAAGGCATGGTTGAGCAGGCCAAAAACATGGTGGCTTCATACCCAGCAGGTTACCTAGGAAACAACCTTGAAAACCCAACAGTGAGGTGGCCGAGGATCGTTGATCGAAGGATATTAATTAATGAAGCCATTAATTATGCTCCAAAAAAGGGTGTTTTTAAATTAACCCAAACACCCAATTTCACTCTTGACGTTCCCTTTGGAGTTTTGCTTAAATATGCCCTTGCCAAAAGTTTCAGGCCTGCTAGGTTTTATGGTTTTTGCGAGTTATGGAGGAAACACTGACATCACACAGCACACACAGCCATTTATTAGCATATTATGCCATGTGTGTGTGTAATATATTATATATATCAAAACATGTGGAGTGTATGAGCACTCCACTGATATCCATTTATATATATGTCCTGACATCCAAAGCGTCACTTTCAAATCCACAGAGGCCTCAGCCCAGCAATCTGTTAACAGAGACACAAGAATACATAGTCAACATCTTAAACATGAAGCGGAGCCAGCCAATCCCAATTTCCACGGGCTATTTGCCCTCATCAGGATGGCAATACTGACAAATTTCTAACCAAATAATGACCACATTCATCATTTTTAAACATCAGACCACTCCGACTGTTATGGTGAGCATCGCCACGGATCAATGTCTGACACGGTAAACGAAAATTCGCAAAGAACACCGTCTCTTGCCACATAGATGATTGTTCCTGCCTAAGATGCAAACCATTTCGAACCAGAAGGCATGTGATGTGATCGGCGGGTAAATCAAAAAAACAATGTGGAGTGTGACGAGAACTCCTCCGATCTCTCATTGGAACATAGCGTAGGACAATAATGATCCTACATTCGTCGGTTAAACATCAGACCGCACCTAACTGACATAGTTGTAGGACTTTCCTGATTGGACATTGTTGAAGGACTCTGTCCAATGGGTTAAATGACGATGCAGTCATATTGGTTTGATATTGTACGGTTTTGGGGGTAGATGGAGGAATTTATGGGAAAGTTTAGGATTGAATAGAGTTGTTTGGTCCGTGGACGTGGTCGGAGACTTCCTTTTTCTCAATGTAATCGAACTAGGGAACTGTGCGCTTAAGTGTTAATTCACCAACACGTAAAGGGGGGGGGTGGTGTTAATTAGAGTAGGATGAAGAATGAGTTCAATAGTTTCCCCAATATTAGCTTGGTAACCTATTTCCCTATGAAATTTTGCTGTTACAAGCGAGAATAAAATCGTGCCGAGGCAGGTAGAGGCCGCCTTCGCCGGTTGTCGTGCGAAGCAAAGCCACGCCCTGGAGGAGGAAAACGGGAGTTTTGGTGGGATGTCAAGTTTAGAGATAAGCAGGAATGCATGAGGTCTGTGTGAGGAAGGCAGTTGTAGTTGTGGTAGGAAATGTGGCTAGGACGGAGGATCTCGCTTTGCTTTCCTCTCGGCAAATGGCTTTCCCTTCGACGGCTGCATGGAAGAGCAGCACGGTTTCGTATTCGGTCTGAGGTGTTTTGGCTCGCATGTGAAGCGAGATGCTGGCCTTCGACTTCTTGGCTGGTCATATGAGACGGACTCCGAGCCTCATGTATGTTCACCGAAAGGGACGTTGTTGCATCCTGAAAGAGCATATGCAGCGTATAGACAAAGAAGCTGATACGATGGTTGGCATGCCTTGGGGTTGAATACCGCTTACGAATTGCCTGACGCAATATTCCACTGCGAGAAAGCGGCTTCGGCACCATTTTGTGCGCGTCTTACACGTGAAAATCGGAAGCACCTCAATTCCTCAACATTCATAAAGACCAATCCTCTGGAACGAAGCCAAAAGTGCAGAATAAAGGGAGGATTTGCCTTTGCTTTTGGTTCGTTTTTCCCCTTTGCTGTATTTAGTTCGCGTGTGAGGCGCGCCTCGCTTTAGACTTTAATTTACCTACATGATTGTTATAATTTCTGATTATTGTCCTTTGTAAATATTTGTCCAATTTTCATAAAATGTATTCACTTTAAGTGGTTGAGTCGGTGTTATTTGTTGTGGGGTTTCGAGTAGCAACCCCGTGCTTGTGTTTCTCCATGCCTCGTCCCTCCGCCATTGGCCTGCCCTCCGCATCGTTATACATATATAAGTTCATTGAGACTGCGAAAGTCTATTGTGGCTGATGCCTGAAATAATGTTATAACATAACTCCACCATCACAGCAGGAAAAGCTGGTGTGGCTTCGTGGGTTAGGGGGCGGGCTTGGCTTAATCCTAGGGTCCTCAGTTCAAGCCCCATTGCCGCTGAATTAAAATAACACCGGAAGGTTGACTTCAGCTGTTTATCCTCCGAGTTTGGCAAATGAGTACCAGTGTACTGGTAAGGGGAACTGCATCGCGGCATAGCCCCGTCCCAACCACTGATGCAACTAGCAGCCACAGGCTGCACTCGATAGAAGAAGATCACAGTCAGGAGGTGCATCTGGCTATATGCATATAAGCATATATAAATGTTGCGGTTCTGAAAACCACATGCCAACATCGCTTGGGCTCCTTGGAGGAGAAATCTTGGAGTTCAATGGTTTCCACGCTCAATTGAGGCAAAGCTTCTGAGGAAGTCTCGAGCAGCTGAGCAGCATCGCTGCCTTAACTGCACGAACGTGCACGAAGCGGGAGACGACGCGCCAACTATCAGGGAGTAATCGCCCAGCAGAGCATCCCCAAAACGTATTGGGTGGCGCGGTCGATCAATCCTGCAAGGTATTGAGAGACCGTTAGCCTTACTCCTCCTTCCTCTTTCTTCTCATAACTCCTTCTTCCTCATGGTTTTTTTGATGCGTGTGGTGTGTGTATGTGTTGTATGTGTGTGGTATGTCAATGTGGCGCCTGTCCTCGTTTAAGTTAAGAGTGTAAGATAATTACAACGGGAATAAACCTGTGTGCGACAATTATACAATCAAATCTTTAAAAGCAGACACAGGCGCATTTTCTTTCCCTATCCCTTCTACACACACAATAAAACTATTAATTGGTGCCACTATCTTTCCTCGCCCATGCTGTTAATAAATTAATGTATTAGTAGAAATGTCCAAGCTCGTTTTTTCCTTTTCCTTTCATTGATCCAGCATGGTCCCATATCCTGAAGCCTAGCCGGGGACTTTTCTCCCCAACAACGCCGTTCCTTTCAGCCAGTACGGTCTTGGCAGTGTCGCTCGGCTGCATCCGTCGTTAAGTGTGATCCGGTTCAGACCAAGGTGTACCGAGGGCGTTGGGTGCCCCGGTAATTAGGTCACGTGATTAATTAGGTCCCGGTTAAACCCATAGACGAGGACCCTAGGTTACGTGGTTGGAGTTATTGGCGTTAACGGCTGGTTACACCAGACATGACCCACCGCGTCACGGAATTATCCATGTGTGACGGCCTGAATTCTGGGGAGTCCCTGGTGGGAACCCGAGATAGCTTCCCCCCCCACCCTCCGGTGGTCTTCTCACCCGACCCCCACCCACAACAGTTGTGTCAGAGTGGGATTGAAGCCTAAAAATTTGGTGTCTGGAACGGGATTCGACCTGGGTGTGCTTGGGCCCCTGAAAATTAAGAGCAGGATACAATTTTATTTAATTATTTGGTCGGACCATGGCGGATCAAGAACGAGCTTGGTTCAGGTGGGTTCTGAAACAATGTTTGGAGGAATCCTTGGCCCAGGATGACAGCTTTGGGGAGAGCATCTCATGCAGCCATACCCAGAGTAAAACGTTGGTTGTGGTAGGTTTGTTGTTCTGAGGGCATCTCCACCAGACTTAAATAAGGAAAGGGGAAAACGAAACAAAAGCAAAGCAATCCTCCCTGTTATTTCTGGCACTTAGCTTCGTCGATGGAACTAAACGGCAACCAATCGCGTTAGGAAGGCGGGAGGTGGGAAGAAAACTGGGGGTGTTTACAGTGCGTGATTGGGAGGGGCAAAAATTGTAGTGCACGTGGTGATCAAGAGGGAAGGTTGAACAGGTGCGATCGGTAATGGTCTTTCAGTGGACGGCCGCGATTGGAGAAAAGATCGTGAAAGAGATGCTTAACAGGACAATGTGTGAGAAGTCCTGCAAATGTTTAGTTTAATGAGGATGACTGTGAACGCCGTCAAAAGCCGAGCACCTTGGCCTGGGGATGACCTGGCAACGACCCGGCACACTCGCTCCACCCGCTTGCTCGCTCGTTGCATGCCCTCATCAGCTCGGATGATGCTCGGCTCGGCATGACTCTGGATGAAGGAGGAAGACTCTTTTGCCTCTTTTTATCGAGCCTTGAGTGGAGGGGCCTGAAAGTGGATACAAACGACCTTGTAGGAATTTCCACACAATCCCCACTGGTGCGTAGAACGTCACTCGTCTAAGCCATAAGCACATGTCCTGCTAGACTCTGGAGTGAAAATGGCCTCAGTTGCTTTTCAGCGGCCACGCGACACAAGCTCCATACATTAACCTCTGGCCCAAGGGTCTGTGGGATGTGCTCTCCTGGCCAATGAACCTGCGCTGAACCCGTTTGAGCATTGTTATTTTGTGGAGTGCGAGGACTACCGAAAGTCATTGAACGAGCCTCAGCGCATCTTTGCGCTTCAAGTTATGCCAAAATACCAGGCCTCATTATTCCTTCATTCCCTCCCGGCATCCCAGAGAGTGTGGGTGAGTGGTCCAGGGAGTTTGTTAGTGGATGTTGTGAGGGACAGGAAGCACCTGTGGTGCTTGTGTCAAGGCTTGAAGTGTTGGGAGTGGTTGAAGCGGTTGTGGTGAGGGGTTGAAAGTGGTTGTTGCAGTTGTGGTGAAGAGGACAGGTGTAGGTTATTGTGGGGATTTTTTAGAAGGCACTGAGAATTATGGTGAGGGTTGTAGCCATGTGTGAGATGGTGAGAGTCGGACAATGAGGCGTCAGTTGGTTTATGCCGCGTTTGAAACAGGAAAATGGTGCGCAGTATGAGTGAGGCAATTTCTGCGCCTTTCTTGATGCTCCACAGATATGTTACTGCTGATGGTGCATGCATTTTGTGTGGTTTTTGTGTGAATAAAAGGAAGTAAACTAAATTTAAAGAATTGGAATTGAAGACTTACTAAAATCCCCAATGCATGCATCTCGCTCATGTACCCATGAGAATATGGAATGGCTAACGAAACAAATACAATTAATAATTCCTCGGCGACTGCTATAATTTGGAATGCATACCGCGGGAGAGTGTTGCTTTTGCAAGCCGCACAAATATGTCATCAATGCACTGACAATACCACCATGAAATATTTATTTATATAACATTTGACACCACTATATACCACTCAATTTATTATATACTCTTTGCCATCACCGTCTCTACATGCCTGCTTTGGAATTTGTACTAGTAATTATTTATGGTGCACTACATCTACACTGCCAACACACAACTTTGGATTTTTATTTACATACACTTTTAAATCTCACCACCTAATACCACCAATTATTTTATTTTACATATACTTAACATTTCATTACCAAACAACAACATTGGACACTACAACAACCAATTCCCTATTTTTGTGAATCAAACGACATGAAATAGGCATAATGGACAATTATTAAAAACAGTCATTTTAAAACATATAGATACTTTACAAGCAAGTCCCGTGCTATGCATGGGAGGGGGCTGGGACAGCCTGATATGAAGGACTTGGGCAAAAAAAACAAAAAACAAACTTACTGCAGCTGATGCCACATAATAAAGTGGTATATTATACAGTCACAATATGGCGAATCGCGAATGTTACCTGGTGGAAACTGTCACGATAATTTCCGTCATTCTGCTTTAAACTCAATCTCTAAATATTTTTCATTTCAAACAGCATCATTCCAGTCAAAATTAAAATACATAAACATTATATACAAATACAATTACAACAACCTACGAGGTTAAACAAACATAAACGCCCATTTGTCTGATGATTTTTCAATCGGAACAGCTTCGTACGGATCGAAGTCAAAATCATAATTGATGAGGTTATTTATGAAAACTCCTATCTATCTTATGACAGGGCTTGGGACCCAAAACGTTCCACAGCAAGGTTTTGCGGGCTGCCACAAACTGAGGGAGTAGTTCAGGGTCGGCAGACAGACAGACAGCAGACACTCTGGCTTTATAATTATAGATTATGCTGAAATCCAAATCATGGTATACTTACAAATAGAAGGATCAATGGACTGAAGAGTTGAAAAACTTCATTATTTTTGTATTAATGTTTTCAATAATGGAAATCATTTTCATTGTTCAGTGCATCCACTTGAGTGCAACGCTGTGCTGGCGATTAAATCATACGTAGTAAAGCTCTGCGAATAAACAAAATAATTAAAAATAAACACCAAATAATACATAAATCATTGTTATCATGTTAATTCCTTTTTTTGAAACACAGGAATGTTATAACTATTTCAAGTGTTTTGTTGTTTATGCGTTCTTGTTTTTTTCAAGGTGATCCGTAGCACCTGGAGCCCCCAAATTTCATTCGTGGTACTTCAGAATCTGGGCAAGGTTTTAAAGGCACCCTTCTCCACAATAAATCGACAGTATTTTATGTTGTGCGATGTCCTGAAAAATCATAGAGAGAGGAAAAAGGTTGGACCAATCCTCCATATTTGCATCTGTGCTGGGGGTACCCAGGTTACTCCAGGCACAAAAATAAATTCCCAACCCTACATGGCATACTTTGCAGGTGTGTTTGCATGTCTGAAATCATCGGGGAGAGGAAACAATAAAACCGTTGGGCCAACCTCAACCAATTTTTGCATACGGTGCTGGGGTAACCATCAGATAAGGGCATCCCCCCTTTTGCTGGCTTTTAGTTGTGTGTGTGTGTGTGTGTGTGTGTGTGGTATGTGCGCGCACACGCCTCTGAAATCCAACAAGCTGACCTCAATATTTAACATTTGCTTCACGAAGATTTTTGTTCCCACACCTCCCGGTTGTTTGCTTTTTGCACCTTATAAATGTATATTCGTGGAATATGGGGAGGCTATCACTTTTAGTCCTATGTTCCAGAAGATTAGATAAATAATTGCATAATTTTGCAGATGAGCAACAATTTTTGGCACCGGTGCCGTTTCCACGGAGTTCGTACAAGGCAAGACCCATCATGGATCTTCACCTCTAGATGGTCACCATTTTGATTTAAATTTATATCCATGTTAACTATAGCTACCACATGACCCACAAGAGTATCACATTTGATTTCTAAGCTTTGTAAAACGGTGTTTCCACATGTACACCGTATTTTCATGACAGGAATATGATAGTGGCACAATTCCTACATAGCCACCATATGAATCTCATTATGACTTGTTGTTAGCAAAGGCTTGTATTTTCATTCATTCTCTGTTGTGCATCACTTTGAATGCTGATTGCTACAGCGAACAATTTGGGGAGCAAGAATGTAATGGTGCTACTTCACACTTTATATTTATGCAGTAATCATGGTTTTCAGCTGGCTGCTTTGGTCATCTTGATGGTTACAAAACAAACTTTCCATCTTATCAACAACCAAATACTCACATTCTAATGATCCAGAAATCACAACAGCAGTGAAGGATTTGAAAAGCAACATTTTCCTGATCTCATAGCTCATGATATTTGCCACCATGCACTGTACCATATGTACAGAAGACCTTTTCAAAAGGATCTCTGCTCTCTCGTATTTGTTGTCATTCAAAGAAGTGGGAAATTCCTTAAGAATAATGGGTGTGGAAATACTAGTATTGACACCCAAGTTTGTTCTGGCGGCTGTGTGGTCCAAGTCTGAAGACAAGTCAGCAAATCAGACAATGTCAATATGATGTATTGTGGATGAGAGTACTTGGTCAAGGCAATTACCCCCAATCAATGACACACACACTGACTTTATTGTGATTCAAACAGTGCTGGATTGTTTTCTTGTGTCACTATGGATCAAACCAAGTGCCTGCTTTACACAATGGACTGCGCACTCTTTCCTGGGCTAATAATAGAGCTTCAAGCCAGAATTGTGAACTGCAAGAGGTCCTTGCCATGGCAAGCAGACATGTCCAAAGCCGGTGTTTCCATGAAGGAGGACACAGTGGTGAAATTATGATTTGGATATACAGTACATGATGTAACAATACACTATACCACTTTCCTTGA
>CM068965.1:49347851-49365055 GCA_035128595.1 Eptatretus atami | reverse complement strand
CAGTCTATTAAGTAAACCCGTATAAGTGCTTGTACATTGCTTTATTCGGTAGTAGCTCTGCGTTGCTTTTTATTGTTTTGACTGTTATATTTGCATTCTTACTGTATGGCTGTGAATACGTGCTTGCCTTGTGTGTGTGTGTGTGAAATAAAAGTGCTTGCTTGTTGAACTGTACCCGTTTCATTGCTCGTCTTTCCTTTGTTTGAAAGTTCCATCTTGCATCACGTAAGGGATTGGTAGTGGGTTTAGACACCCAGTAAGTAATCTGAACCGTCGAGGTCGGCGATAACTCCGCTCGGTTATCCCCTTAGCACGAAACGAGCCGCTTAAGCGGTTCGTGTCCGGAGCCGACCTGCGGCGTGGTACAACTCCTCGGTACGCTACCGCGCCGGGTACTTAGGTATATCGACATTCGGCGATTCACCCTATTTCGCGCGGGTAGAATGCGGACTGGGTTGTGGTGAGGTTAAACCCCACCCGTGACTGGCTCCTGGCGGTAGTTCCAGGAGGGTCACGACAGAATTGTCCTTTCCGGTGGGCGACGCGTCACGATTTGAGTTATGTGGCGATCGCACGCCGGGCGGGCGAAATTCGTAACTATATGATAGGCTACTAGTGTGGCCAAATTTGGTGCTTTCCTCACAAAATGCACAATTGTTATGCTAAGTTGCCCCACTAAAATGTGTCGAAAGGAACACGCCGCGTGCATCGTGCACAAGTGTGTCCTATACATCATGGCGTGGTTGTTGTTTTTCTATTGTTGGCCTCTGACGATGTAGCTATTGGCACCAAGCTACTAGCCACGCTCTCGCCGATATTGGGGTCATTTGCTTCTGTGTTGTGAAAAACACCATCCGTGCAGCCTCTTTAAGAGTTATTCATTCATATGCCTTTTCAAAGCAACCGGCAATCTCATCCCAGATCATCGGAAGCTCGAGTCGATAATCTCGAGTTGCTGAGCATACTGTATAACTCGCCGCAAAAGTTGGGTTGAGGGATCGTTTGAGGACGGGAACTCTGTGCTGTTAATGCTCGTGCGGTGCCGTTGCGGCCTTTCTATTCCCCTCCCCCAGTCGTGCATGTGCTGCACCTGTTGGCGTCCACGAGGACCCAAATTCAGATTTACCTCAGAAATAAGCAGAAAAGTAGAAGAGTAGAAATGAAGTTAGTGATGTAAGCAAACCTACCTGTGAGATCCCTGCAACGCACATCCCGTTGTCCCGCAAGACAAAAGGGAAGGGACTATCTAAACGTATATTAATGGAATAACTGTCTTGGGACCACTATATGTTGGATGCATGCGGTTCCGAGAACCACAACAACATATATATATTATTAAAAATACATGATTCTTACTTGTATTGAGTGAATAATATACTGTAAATGTATTGTCAACATGCCATAACATTTCTTAATTTACACCAATAAATATTAAGGGTTTGAAACATGCATTTTTTTTTGCCTAAAATGGCTAAGAATGCACAAGAGAGTGTCTGGATACCTCCAGCAGCCTGTGGCCTAGGTGGAACCCATACCATCGACATTAAAGATTTTCACACACCTACTTTTTATTCAGAATCCTGGTATTTGAGAAAATGTGGAGAGCCTGCACATGCCCATCACATTGTGACTTCATCATGTTATTCTGCATTGTGGCGAATGGTTCAAAAATGGATCCAACATGGAAGTAACAATCTCAATACTGGGCATGTCCATCTCTGGCAGCAATCGCTGTCGTCACATTGACTGTTTGACTGTAAGAGCACTGAAATCCCAATCTGAGGAATGGCATTCCACACCCAAATCAGCTCCTTGTTCCAGCTCATCGAGGGGATGTTATTGTCTTGGAAAGGTTTGAACGTGACAATCAATGCTATCCCAGAGATGTTCAATTGAATTTAAATTGGGCGAGATGGCAGGCCAGGGTGTAATGACATTAACATTGGCATTGATAAGAATGTTTCTTGTTCAAATGGCCCTGTGAGCAGGAGCATTTTTGTGCATAAAAATGATTCCTGGAACATGTTGTTGAAGGGTAGGCAACACGTTTCTGGAAGATCTCAATAATGTATCATCTGCCGTCAGATTGTCATGGATACAGATCAAGTAAGGTGTAAAATGTTTCAGCAATTCCACCCCACGTCATGACACTTCCAAGGCCAACATTTGTAGTTTCCAGGTCACAGATGAGTGCAAATCGCTCATTGTGTCTTCTGTTGACCTGTGTATGGCCACCATGCCTTTCCAGGAGAACCTCAATTCATCACTCATCATCATTCGTATGTGGCAAATTACCAATTTTGATGTGCTAAATATTCTACTGTTTGGTTTGCAATTACTTCGCAACATTGATCAACATTTGGGGGGTTGGAGAGGGTGCATTGATAGATAATGTGGCCAGTGGTCTGTATTGCTCTGCATCACACAGTGGCGGGAGTAGTAAATCTCCCTGATCCTGAGAGAAGCCAGTTCAGGCAAACCCAAGGTGATCATGGTAAGTACCAGCCCGGTGGCCGAACTGTGGGTTCATCAATAAAATTCACTCATCGAGATTGATCTGTGGCAAATCGTTTGGTCCAAAGACTGATTGTAGTGATCAGCAGTTAGAAAATCGGAATCAATCAGAGGTAGTGTTGCATTGGCCAGTGGATAACAAGACTTGAGACGCATAGGCATTCTTGTGAATACAATCATGTAAAAGATGATGCAAGTCATCTGATTTTTGTACAATGTGGAACAAGTGGCCTAGGCAATGGATGTCAGGCTGTTCTATACCAGATAGCACTGGTAGCTAAGATGTTGCACGAGCTTTTATGCAGCCTGATACAATTTGCATAGACTCGTTGGGTGCAACGTCCACTTGAGATGCGTGTGTACTTCTTCGTCAAATAACTGAGCAGTATTCAGCAGGAGCATAAGCAAGGACTAGCACAAATGTGCATACAAAATGGGGAGATGCACACAATTTCACACCTGCCAGCCAACATACTGCATGAGAGCATTTCTAGAGTTGACTCTCTTGCTGAGCTTAATCAGGTCAGCTTGAAGGTAAAGCTCCTGTCAAGGCATACTCTGAGGTAGGTGGGACTAGCCTCAAACTTTATCAGTTCACCATGAGCAGATATGGCCAGTTTGCACTTTGCGTCACGATTTCGTAAGTGAAAAGCAGATCTCACCGTCTTGCCAATGCTGAGCTTTAGGCGCGAGGTTTCAATGTAGTTAGTCAGCAAGTTCTCGACTCGCTCAAAAGAAGAGCCCAGAGCTGCCAAGGTGATATCATCAGCGTATGTATAGCGATTTGCATTTGTTTTAGGGATATCGTGAGTGTATACATTGTAGAGAGTCGGTGCAAGCACAGACTCTTGGGTAACACCATTCTTCAGACAATATGGTCGGCTGATCTGCCCATCAGCAGTTTTCAAAACAAATGAGCGACTAGATACAAGTTCCATGATGTAATTAACCATCACACAATCACAGCACACATAGCAGGTTGACACACAGCTAAGACACACAGCAGGTTGTGGCAGTGACCTTTAAGCCAAACGATATTATACATTGCCAAAAGGTTAAGGATTTGTCACTGAACATAACACTTGTTCGTTTCCTCCGTATCCATTGGACATACTGATTTGACCACTGCAAGTGTACTTGGATGTGTTGCGGTGCAAGTCTTGGACAATGAACAGGACGGACAATGAGCATGGATCTCTACATTACAGTGACGCATCAAGACAGTGTTGACACTTATACGGTGAAGTTCATTGAGTGTGTTTGCAGCAGTCAAAGCAGTTTTAAACCAATTGCATGAATGGGTAGTGCAAACGCATTGATCCTGAGTGGGAGTCATTATCTTAGGAAGTCCACTTCTTGGCATAACTCTTGTTGATCCAGTGGCTTGATAATGTCTTCTGAGGTCATAAACAGTTCCTCTCCTCATGTTAAGGAGCCTTGCAACATGCTTAATGCAAGACCCTTCATGAATGTGTCCAATGATTAAATTCCCCTCATTTTCTGACAGACCGCATTTTAATGGATTGTTAAAGATATAATCGGTGTGGTTTGTTTTGGATGACCCACACACTAGTATATTGGAAAGACTTTAAATTTGCTTGGAATGCCTCATGTCACTTCTAAAAACCGAAGGGTGCATGAATTCCACAAGCTGAATGATTATTGCATGAGGCTATTATGTTACATGTAAACTTGCAATCAGGTGTTCTGCACATCCTTCATGCAAAAAAAGCCCTTGGAATGAATGCTGGAACAGCCCTTCAACAATTAAATTTAAATTCTAAATGGTGGGATTTTTATGAAGGAGAGTAAATAAATAAAAAACAAGAAAAGTGAAGGAAATGGAACAAGGAAAGAAAGGTCAGTAAAGATTAATCTTTTACAATCTTTTCATAACACGACAATATATAGTGGAGTGAGCCTTTAGATGAGGCAAAACCCAGCTGGAAAAGAGAAATTACTTTTCCCGATTACCGTCAGTCACTAGGCAGATATGTCATTGAATGGGAATCTGGTGGGATTGCTTTGGTGTTTCCCTAATGCAAGACTTCAATGTGGCCTTGTGAAAATTTGGTGGCGTTTTTCCTGCATTGTGCTCTTCTTCATTTGTCCTCTCTGATAAATATTGGAAGGGATACTGCTGCTGCTACAGAAAAGTGTTTAAGTTCATGTGCATCTCTTGAGGTGATCCAGCTGTTTCCAGAGGGCATACAAATGGCATCAGCAACATCACCATCCTGTGTAATTTTTAACTTTGGTTTTCCTTAAATCCCAAAATAACAAAACGGTTATGGAGAATTTAAAGCTTCAGTCATGCATGTGAAAGCAAAAAGTTCCAAAGGTGTATCTCACCAGATGTTGTCCTTTACTCCGATTCTTCTTCATATTCTGGAAGTTGGAGTTGAAGAAGTGTAAAATGGAAGAAGGAAACAAGGAAATTTTGAAGAAGCGCAACACTGGAACCATCACTGGAAACAAAACTAACAGCACAACACAGAAATAATGAAAAAATAAAAAACTACAAGAAGTCATGAGAAAGCTCTCATCAAGATTGATCAAGTAAATGCAAAGTTTGATTTGCTGTTCTTTATTTAAGAGTGAATATGATCTGATACTTAAGTAATGAGCACTCACTCAATGACATTGAAAAGAAGCATTTTCTATTTCGGGAGAACATTATGGAGTGGTTAACGTAAACAATAAAGTCCTTGAATTAAACAGGTAAGGGGAAAGGATTTTTAAAACAATGAAAAATTCAACAAAATAATCAAGGAACCTTCTGTTTTGAATAAGACTAAAAAAAAGACAATTAGTTTGGTATAATTTCTACATTAAATATGAAAGGCAGAAAAAAATGTCAGCAAAGATATTAGAAACAGCACAGTTGAAACAAGCAAAGCATGTTATAACAAGAGTGAGAATTGCTTTGCAATACATGTCCCCTACTGGTCCCAATGAATGTTCGTTTATTTGGGTGGTGTATAATGGCACGTTCACTGCCGAAAATAATAAAAATAATAACAAACAAAAAGTTAGTTCTACAGATAACATGTATATACATAAAAGAAAGAACCAAAATGAAAAAGAAGAAACTCTATACCCAGCGTATTTGGAATTCATGTCAAACACGTCACCACATAGAGGCCGCCATGGTTTATATTGCAATGTGGGTCTATTTGCCAATATAAAAATAAATACAATTGTCATTTATGATATTTCTTGCGGAATATAAACCAATAAAGACAACTACGATAACAAACTGGAGATAAAAAATTTGTTTGCTTTTAATGCATGCTCGAGCCGATATGGAACCGAAATGAAGAAGAAGAAACTCTCAAACCCACCGTGTTCCACTTGTTTCTCGGCTTTGCCGATTTCATATTGAAAATAACCCAATGTACATACATGAAGCAAAAACATGCATATGGCTTATGTGCATATATAATACATGATATACCTGGGATCATTCCAATTGCACTGGAACTCAGGCCTGAGGCCTACTGAACTGCGCTGCTTCATGCAATGGCAGCGCATGAATTTATTGGGGTTGAGTCAGGCTAGCCTACCAGCCAATGGGTGTAAAGCAGTGGGGTGGAGTTAGGGCAGCTAAATATTGGATTCGCTATATATGAGATATCCCTTATTGTCGGGTTTTCCGGGTGTGTGTGTGTGTGTGTGTGTGTGTGTGTGTGTGTGTGTGTGTGTCTGCAACGCGAGGCTCCACAGCACGAACCAGCGAACCGATTTCGATGAAACTTTGCCAAACGTGGAATATATACTGGGAATGTGCGCATTTGAATTTTGTTGCCTAGCAACCACCCGTTGCTGTGCAGCGGCCGAAAAAACCGCGTACAGTATTTTAATACTTGTCCTTCAGTTTTGAATGTAGAGAAAGAGACTTCGGAATTAAACACTTCGAGATATTTAGAAAATTTTACTTGAGCCGATTTTTTATTGAGGTTTTATTTTTCAAATGGTAGTCCTTCAAAAATCGGGTGTCTATTTACTGTCATTTAAGGTGTGTATACAGTGTTTGTAAGGAGCTACACCGTCGTTCCACCTTCGATCTCTCCTCGATCCAAACGTTATTGACCAAAGTGAAAAGGATCTAAAATAAATGGAATCACCGGCATTTCTGTCTTTGGTGATTTCTAATAATATAATATGTTTATTTATTTACCGAAAAACGATTCCACGACCCACACACCACCCTCAATTATTTATTTATTTACCGAAAACAATTCGACGACCCACACACCACCTCCAATTATTTATTTATTTGCCGAAAACGATTCCACGACCCACACACCACCTCCAATTATTTATTTATTTACCGAAAACAATTCCACGACCCACACACCACCTCCAATTATTTATTTATTTACCGAAAACGATTCCACGACCCACACACCACTCCAATTATTTATTATTTAAAGTGGGAGTGGCGTAGGAAAGTGGGCGTGGCTTATGAAAAAATATGTGTGGCTCAGGAGGTGTGGTCAAACAAGAGCATTGAAGAAGCTTATCGGGTTTTCCGTGTGTGTGTGTGTGTGTGTGTGTGAGTGTGTGTGTGTGTGTGTGTGTGTTGTCTGCAACGCGAGCTCCACAGCACAAACCAGCAAACCGATTATTTTTCAAATGGTAGTCCTTCAAAAATAGGGTGTCTATTTGCCGTCATTTTTTATGAGGAGTGCCAGTTGGCAAAATACTCAATAGGAAAAATCTTGCCAGGCAGAGGAACAATTGTATGTGAACCAATACGTCTTGGCAATGAATCTTCGTCGGTGGATCGGTCAGAATGAAAAGCATCGTATCCAGCGCTTCGATTCTAGCGAATCCCTCATCGCCTACCGCTTGTGAAATATTTTCTAAGTTTAAAAAGGTCTGTGAAAAATTGATGAAACACCCTGAAACTCTAACTTGTTCTGTAATTTTTCATATAAAGCCACGTATTAAGGTTCAGTTGAACATGTTAAAGGGTATCGGAAAAAGTCAGAAAAACCACAGGTGGACGGACAGACAGAGAGCAAATCTATAGTCCCCTCAGGTGAAATTGGGAGGGTACTAATAAATGTACTGCAGTGAATGACTCACTAACATAATTAAAAAAATTCTTAACATTAAAATGGACAGTACATTCGTCTATTCAAGTAATAATCAAAATACATCCCATTTCAAATTACCTCATAACGGCTATCAACATACTTATGAAAAGAAAAATTGAAAGAATGAAAATACTTTTGTACTTTTACTTGACAATATGTATCAACTGCAATAATCACAATAGCAAGCAATACAGATTCTAATACAGTATACTATTGGGTGATTGTTATTATTTGGTCGCATTAAGGATGCTTAGGAAAAGATGGCATTGCCCATTTAGTTTGAGCTGCATCACACATGGTTACTAAAAGATTACCAAACCAAGTTTTTTTTTCCCCTCTTCAGCATGTTGGCCACTTGGTTCATTTCTCCTTCACTCGTGAAGAACTTAACCTTATGAAATGTGTAAATTTCCCAGAATAATGGACAAGTTAATTACATTAGAATTGCTTGTATCAGTTGCTGCATTTGAAACCTGGGAAGTACTGATGAAATCAATCAGTCCTCAACCCGACATCTTTGCTTTTTGTTCCTTTCATGCTTTTACTTTTTCACATTTCTCTTTATCACACACACAGCTGATTGGTATCTGTTTCACCTCCCGACTCCCACCCACCACATGTGGAGATCACATGCGCGTGCGCGCGCACACACACACACACACACACACACACACACACACACACACACACACGGCCGATATCGGCAATTTTTCGGGAATCTGCAGGTTGGAGTCAGTTTGATTATTGACTACAGTACATACTGTATACAACTCAGAAACCTTGAGTAGCTTTCACCGAAAAACAACGTCACATTTATATAGACGTTTCAGGGAGATGTTCACAAACATTATTCTTTATAAACAGCTGCATGTGACGGGTGGAAAAAAAATTGGCTCGGTAATTTAGAAAATATGGAAATGAGGCAAACGGCTTAGAAATCTGGCATTATCGGTGCCGGATTTAGACTTGGTGAGGCCCTAAGCTGTATAAAGCTTGGAGGCCCCTTGTAAAATAATTACACCAGAAGGTCTCACAAAAATTGAAAACATATATATGCCTTTTAATTATTTGATAGCAAGGCATTTAAAGTGAAAAATACAAATTATTTTCAAATGAATGCATTTACTGATTACATATTTATCATTTGGTTGGCTTGATCTATATCATAGATTATAATATAGTATACCATGGAAACAATACTTAAATGTAATTGAAAAAAGAATTTTAACATACATTAATAGATATATACAAAATGCTAACAAAATAAGGAATCCAGATCACTTTTATTAATATAAGTAATAATTAACTTGTTTGCAAAATCAGAAAAATGATATCACATGCAACCCCCAGGTTACTTTTGGAAACTCTGGGAAGTACCACCGCGTTGCGTTGGGAAGGCTTTATGGCAATTTTTCGTCATGATGGTTTCCCGTACTAAGGTAGCAGTTATTTAGGCCTCATTCACACATTTTTACACGTCTTCTCACATTTTTTGAGGCCCCTGCGTATTGTGAGGCCCGAAGCTGTAGCTTGTTTAGCTCATGCCTAAATCTGGCACTGGGCATTATCAAATATATTTTGCTTTGAAACTCCCAAAAAGAAACCACATAACCTTTGGAAAGCAAATCGAATAACCAAATGCTTTAGAAACAGGCGCGAGGACAAAGGAAAACCTGAAAGAACCTCCATAAGATACGGGATGAAACTTTGCCACCACGGCGCCCGTCACAGGCATGTCATGTCCATACTCGCGGAGAGTCCGTACAGATCCAAATCTACCCATAAATGCCTTTTAATTATTTGTCTGTCCCATATATGTATAAATTATTTGTACCCATATATGTACCACGTCCATGTGTGCTGTATACGTACCTCTACCTTGTAGTAACTGTCGACTGCACATCCTGATCAGGACACGAGCTGTACTGTACAGCTCGGCAAGTGGCTTAAGCGCTCAAGCACTCCAATGGAATGCCTGGCTTGACAATCGATTACTAATTGCCGTTGATGCAACTATGCACCCATAAACGCCCGAATTGAACACATCAACACTTTTTTCAGTCGGAACTGCTGATATTTTCAAATCTGGCGCTTACATCTATTTATAGTCAAGAAATTGTTGCGGCCTGTTCCAAATCAAAGCAATGGTTGAGCAGCCAAAAAACATGGTGGCTTCATACCCCAGCAAGGTTACCCAGGAAACACTTGAGACCCCAAATAGTGAGGTGGCCGAGGATCGCTGATGAAGGATATAATTAAATGAAGCCATTAATTATCTCCAAAAAGGTGTTTTAATTAACCAAACACCCAATTTTCACTCTTGCCGTTCCTTGGAGTTTGCTTAATATGCCTGCAAAGTTTCGGGCTGCTAGGTTTTATGGTTTTGGAGTTATGGAGGAGACACACTGACACACACACACACACACACACATTATTAGCATATGTATGCATGTGTGTGTGTATATATATATATATATATATAGTATATATATCTATATATATATATATATAGAACCCCCGCTATATCACGGTTCACCTATCGCGCCCCGGTTCATCGCGGGTTTTCCCTTGGAACCTAATCAATTTTTCTGCGGATTCCCCGGTAATCGCGGTAATAAATATATAAATATAAATATTTAAGCAATAAATTATACGCGTGGTGCTCGACCAGTCGCACAATGCACGAGACAAAGTTTCGCTTGTGAACTTCGAATATTTTCTACGTTTTATCTCCAAGCCCTACGATGCCGCCCAACGCCCTGCACCTTCTAAGGCTTCTGGCAAGGAACCGAAGCGCCAGAGGAAGGTCCTGACGCTCCAGGAGAAGTTTAAAGTGCTCGATATATGCTTCGGGAAGAAAAAGGTTTCCGCGGTTGGACGAGCACAGCCAAACCAACCAGACCAGACAAGTCGATCTCCGGCACCTCGAACCCGATCATTGCCAAGCGACCAGACAAGACGAGTCGATCTCCGGCACTCGAACCCGATCATTGCCAAGCCGACCAGACCAGACGAGTCGATCTCCGGCACCTCGAACCGATCATTGCCAAGCCGACCAGACCAGTCGATTTTTTTTGGGATGCATCCATTCATCGCGGATTTTCACTTCTCGGCGGGGGGGGGGGGGGGGTTGGAACGTAACCCCCGCAATAAACGGGGGAAACTGTATATATCAAAAACAGGTGGAGTGTGACGAGCACTCCACTGATATCCATTGGATATAGTCCTACACCAAAGTGCACTTTCATCCAGAGGCCTCGGCCCAGCGACTCTGTTAAACAAACAAAGAATACATAGTCAACATCAGTTAAACATGAAGCGGAACCACCAAATCCAGATTTCGGGCTTATTTGCCCTCATCAGGATGGCATACTGACAAATTTCTAACCAATAATGACCACATTCATCATTTAAACATCAGACGCACCTCCTGGCTGTTATGGTGAGCATCGCCACGGATCATGTCTGACACGGTAAAACCGCAAAATCCGCAAAGAACAACCGTCCGTCTGCCACATAGATGATTGTTCCTGCTAATGCAAACCATTCAACCAGAAGGCATGTGATGTGATCGGCGGGTAAATCAAAAACATGTGGAGTGTGACGAGAACTCCTCCGATCTCCATTGGACATAGCGTAGGACCAATGACCACATTCGTCGGTTAAACATCAGACGCACCTACTGACATAGTGTAGGACTTCCTGACTTGGACATTGTGAAGGACTATGTCCAATGGGTTTAAATGACGAATGCAGTCATAATTGGTTTGATATTGTAACGGTTTTGGGGGTAGATGGAGGAATTTAATCGGAAAGTTAGGATTGAATAGAGTTGTTTGGTCCGTGGACGTGTCGGAGACTTCTCAATGTAATCAACTAGGGAAACTGTGAGCTTAAGTGTTACATGTCACCACACGTAAGGGGGGGGGGTGGTGTTAATTAGATAGAGATGAAGAATAAGTTCAATAAGTTTCCCCAATATGTAATTGCCCCCTTGTAACCTATTCCTATGATTTTGCATTTACAAGCGAGATAAACGTGCCGAGCAGGTAGAGGCCCCGCCTTCCCGGGTTTCGTGCGAGCAAGCCACGCCCTGGAGGAGGAAACGGGAGTTTGGTGGGATGTTCAGAGTTTAGAGATAAGCAGGAATGCATGAGGTCTGTGTGAGGAAGGCAGTTGTAGTTGTGGTAGGAATGTGGCTAGGACGGAGGATCTCGCTTTGCTTTCCTCTCGGCAAAATGGCAAAAACGCATGAAGAAGACAGCACGGTTCTCGTATTCGTGCTGAGGTGATTTTGGCTCGCATGGTGAAGCGAGATGCTGGCCTTCGACTCTTGGCTTGTCATATGAGACGGACTCCGAGCCTCATGCATGTCACCGAAAGGGACGGTGCCATCCTGAAAAGAGCATATTGGCAAGCGTGATAGACAAAGAAGCTGTACGATGTTTGGCATGCCTTGGGGTTGAATACCGCTCACGAATTGCGACGAATATTCCCACTGCAAGAAAGCAGCTCGGCACCATTTTGTGCGCGTCTACACGTGCAAATCGAAGCGCCTCAATTCCACATTCCATAAAGACCATCTCTGGACGAAGCCAAGTGCCAGAATAAAGGGAGGATTTGCTTTGCTTTTGTTTCATTTTCCCCTTTGCTGTATTTAAGTCCGCGTGTGGAGCCGCCTCGACTTAGACTTTAATTTACCTCACATAGTTATATTCTGATTATTGTCCTTTGTAAATATTTGTCCATTTTCATAAAATGTATTCACTTTAAGTGGTTGGGTCGGTGTATTTGTTGTGGGGTTCGAGTACAACCCCCCCCCCGGTGCTGTGTTTCCCCATGCCTCCGTCCCTCCGCCATTGCGCCCTGCCCCTCCTGCATCCGTTATAACATATATAAGTTCATTGAGACTGCGAAGTCTATTGTGCCTGATGCCTGAAATAATGTTATAACATAACTCACCATCACAGTCAGGATAAGCCTGGTGTTGGCTTCGTGGTTAGGGTGGCGGCTTGGCTATCCTAGGGTCCTCAGTTCAAGCCCCGTTGGCCGCTGAATTAAAATACACCAGGAGGTTGACTCAGCCTGTTATCCTTCCGAGGTCGGCAAAATGAGTACCAGTGTACTGGTAAGGGGGAAACTGCATCAGCGGCATAGCCCCGTCCCAACCAATGATGCAACCAGCAGCCACAGGCTGCACTCGATAGAGAGAGATCACAGTCAGGAGGTGCATCTGATATATGCATATGCATATAAGCATATATATTGTTGCGGTTCTGAAAACCACATGCAACATCGCTGGGCTCCCTTGGAGGAGAATCTTGGAGTTCATGGTTTCCACGCTCATTGAGCAAAGCATTCTGGGAAGTCTTCGAGCAGCTGAGCAGCATCGCTGCTTAACTGCACGAAGTGCCACGAAGCGGGAGACGACGCGCCAACTATCAGGGAGGTATCGCCCACCAGAGCATCCCCCCAAAACGTATTGGTGGCGCGGTCGATCAATCCTGCAAGGTATTGAGAGACCGTTAGCCTCATCTCCTCTCCTCTTTATTCTCATTAACTCTTCTTCATCAGGTTTTTTTGTATGCGTGTGTGTGTATGTATGTGTGTGTATGTCATGGCGCCTGTCCTCGTTTAAGTTAAGTGTAGAATAATTACACCGGGATAACTCTGTGGTGCGACAATAATACAATCAACTTATAAAAGCAGACACAGAGCACTTTTCTTCCTATCCTTCTTACACACAACAATAAAAACTATTAATTGTGCCACATATCTTTCCTCGCCTGCCTGTTAATAAATTGTTAGTAGAAATGTTCCCAGCTCGTTTTTGTCTTTTCTTTCATTGATCCAGCATGGTCCATATCCTAGCCTAGCCGGGACTTTCTTCCCAACAATCCGTTCCTTTCAGCAAGTACGTCCTTGGCAGTGTCGCTCGGCTGCATCTGATCCGTTAAGGTGATCCGGTTCAGACAAGGTGTACCGAGGGCGTGTGCTCCGGTAATTAGGTCACGATATTAATTAGGTAACCCGCTTAACCCATAGACGGAGGACCCTAGGTTACGTGGTTGAGTTATTGGCGTTCATGGCCGGTTAACCAGTTCATGACCCACCGCGTCACGGAATTATCCATGTGTGACGGCCTGCAATTCTGGGGAGTCTGGTGGGAACCCGAGATAGCTTCCCCCCACCCCTCCCCGGTGGTCTTCTCACCCGACCCCCACCCCACAACAGTTTGGTGTCAGGAGTGGGATGAAGCCTAAAAAAATTTGGTGTCTGGAACGGGATTCGAACCTGGGTGTGCTTGGTGCACCCCTGAAATTAAGAGCAGGATACAAATTTTATTTAATTATTGGTACGGACCATGGCGGATCAAGACGAGCTGGTTCAGGTAGGTTCTGAAACAATGTTGGAGGAATCCTTGGCCCAGGATGACAGCTTTGAGGGAGAGCATTCTCTGCAGCCATACCCAGAGGTAACGTTGGTTGTGTAGGTTGTTGGCGAGGCGCCTCTCCACACAGACTTAAATACAGAAAAGGGGAAAACGAAACAAAAGCAAAGCAAATCCTCCCTTTATTCTGGCACTTAGCTTCGTCGACGGAACTACGCAACCCAATCGCTTAGGAAGGGGGAGGTGGGAAGAAAACTGGGGGTGTTTACAGTGCGTGAGTGGGAGGGGCAAAAATGTAGTGCAGCGTGATGCAAGAGGAAGGTTTGAAAGGTGCGAATCGGTAATGGTCTTTCAGTGGACGAGACAGCGATGGAGAAAAGATGCGTGAGAGATAGCTTAACAGGACATGTGTGAGAAAGTCTGCAAATGTTTAGTTAATGAGGATGACTGTGGAACGCCGTCAAAGCCGAGCACCTTGGCCCGGGGATGACCTGGCAACGACCCCGGCAACACTCGCTCCACCCTGCTTGCTTCGCTCAGTTGCACTGCCCTCTCAGCTCGGATGATGCTCGGCTCGGCAATGACTCTGGATGAAGGAGGAAGACTCTTTTGCTCTCTTTTTATCGAGCTTGGAGTGGAGGGGCCTGAAAGTGGATCAAACGACCTTGTAGGAATTTCCACACATCCCCACTGGTGCGTGGACGTCACCCCAAGCCATAGCCATGTCCTGCTAGACTCTGGAGCTGAAAATGGCCTCAGTTGCTTTTCAGCCGGGCCACGCGACACAGCTCCATAATTAACATTGGCCAAGGGTCTTCGGGAGTGCTCTCTGGCCATGAACCTGCGCTGAACTCCGTTTGAGCATTGTTATTTTGTGGAGTGCGAGGACTACCCGGAAGTCATTGAACGAGCCTCAGCGCATATTTGCGCTTCAAGTTACATGCCAAAATACCCAGGCTAATTATGTCCTTCATTCCCCCGGCATCCTCAGAGAGTGTGGTGAGTGTCCAGGGAGTTTGTAGTGGATGTTGTGAGGGACAGGAAGCACTGTGGTGCTTGTGGTGAAGGCATTGAAGTGTTGGGAGTGGTTGAAGCGGTTGTGGTGAGGGGTTGAAGTGGTTGGTTGCAGTTGTGGTGGTTGTGGTGAAGAGGACGGGTGTAGGTTGTTGTGGGGATTTTTAGAAGGCACTGAGAATTATGGTGAGGGTTGTAGCATTGTGGTGAGCATGGTGAGAGTCTGACATGAGGCGTCAGTTGGTTTATGGCACGCCGTTTGAACAGGAAATGGTGCGCGTATGCAAGTGAGGCAATCGCTGCGCCTTCTTGATGCTCCACAGATAGTGTTACTGGCCTGATGTGCATGCATGTGTGGTTTTGTGTGAAATAAAAGGAAGTAAACTAAATTAAAGAATTGGGAATTGAAGACTTAACTAAAATCCCAATGCAACGCATCTCGTCTCATGTACCTACGAGACATATGGAATGGCTAACGAAACAAATACTAATTAAATAATTGCCTCGGGACTGCTATATGTTGGATGCCATTACCTCGGGAGAGTGCTGGCTTTGCAGCCGCAACAATATCTCATCAATGCAACTGACATACCACCATGAAATATTTATTTATATACATTTGACCACCGCTACTTACATACCACCTCAAATTATTTATTTATATACTCTTTGCCATCACCGCTCTCTACATGCCGCTTTGAATTATGTACTAGTATTTATTTATGTGCACTTTACCATCTACACTGCCAACACACAACTTTGGATTATTTATTTACATACACTTTTAAATCTTCACCACCTAAATACCACCAAATTATTTATTTACATACACTTTAACATCTCCATTACCAACACACAACATTGGAAAAGCTACACATCCAAATTCTATTTTGTGATCAAAGAACATGAATAGGCATCATGACAAAATTATTAAAGTCATTTTAAGCATATAGATACTTTACAAGCAAGGTACCCGTGCTATGCATGGGAGGGGGCTGGACAGCCTGATCATGAAGGACTTGGGCAAAAAAAACAAAAAAAACAAACTTACTGCAGCTGATGCCAACATAAGTAAAGTGGTAATATTTATACAGTCACAATATGGCGAATCGCGAATGTTACCGGTGGAAACCTGATCACATAATTTCCTCATTCTGCTTTAAACTCAATCTCTATATTTTCATTTCAAACAGCATCATTCCAGTCACAAATTAATACTATACCATTAATATAACAAAATACAATGTTACAAACACCTATGAGGTAAACAAACATAAACGCCATTCTGATATTTTATCCAAATCGGGAACAGCTTCGTACGGATCGAAAGTCAAAATCATAATTGCATTGAGGTATTTATGAAAACTCCTATCTATCTTAGGACAGTGGCTGGGACCCCAAAACGTTCCACGGAAGGTTTGGCGGGGCTAGCCCCAAAACTGAGGGAGTAGTTCAGGGTCGGACAGACAGACAGACAGACTGCTTTATAATATAGATTATGCTGCAATAAATCCCAAATCATGAGTAATACTTACAAATAAGAAGGATCATTGGACTGAAGAGTGAAAACTTCATTATTTTATTAATGTTTTCAATAAATGGATCATTTTCATTGTTCAGTGAATCCACTTGAGTGCTAAACGCTGTGCTGGCGATTACATCCATACTGTATGATCCAAAAGCTCTGGAATAAAACAAAATAAATACATAAAATCACTTGTTACAATGTTTAATTCCTTTTTTGAAACACAGGAAATGTTATAAATATTTCAAGTGTTTGTGTTTGTTTATGCGTTCTTGTTTTTTTCAAGGCTGAACCGTAGCACCTGGAGGCCCCAAATTTTCATTGTGGGTACTTCAGAATCTGGGCAAGGTTTTAAGGCACCCTTCTCCACAAATAAATCGACAGTATTTATGTTTGTGCATGTCTGAAAAATCATAGAGAGAGAGAGAAAAAAAGGTTGGACCAATCTCCAATATATTTTGCATCTGTGCTGGGGGTACCCAGGTTCAAGTCATGGGCACAAAAATAAATTCCCAACCCTACATGGCAATACTTTGCAGGTGTGTTTGCATGTCTGAAATCATCGGGGAGAGGAAAAAATAAAAACCGGTTGGGCCAACCTCAACCAAATTTTGCATACGTGCTGGGGTACCCAAAAATCAGATAATGGGCAATC
>CM068965.1:49332543-49347838 GCA_035128595.1 Eptatretus atami | reverse complement strand
TGTGTGTGTGTGTGTGTGTGTGTGTATGTGCGCGCACACGCCTCTGAAAATCAACAAGCTGACCTCAAATATTTACATTTGCTTCACAAGATTTTTGTTCCCACCACCCTCCGGTTTGTTTGCTTTTTGCACCTTATAAATGTATATTCTGGATATGGGGAGGCTATCACTTTTAGTCCCTATGTTTCAGAAGATAAATAAATAAATTGCATATTTTGAGATGAACACCAAATTTTGCACCGGTGCCGTTTTCCACGGAGATTCGTACAAGGCAAGACCCATCATGGATCTTCACCTCAGATGGTCACCATTTTGAATTTATTTATATACATGTACTATAGCTACCATGACCCAACACAAGAGTACTCACATCTTGATTTCTAAGCTTTGTAAACGGTTGATTTCCACATGTAACACCGTATTTTCATGAGCAAGGAATATGATAGTGGCACAAATTCCTACAATAGCCACCATATTGAATCTCATTATGACTGTTGTCGGCAAAGGCTGTATTTTCATCATCTCTCTGGTTGTGCATCACTTTGAATGCTGATTTTGCTAGCGAGACCAACAATTTTGGGAGCAAGAAATGTAATGGTGCTATTCACACTTCATATTTATGCAGTAATCATGGTTTTCAAGCTGGCTGCTTTGGTCATCTTGATGGTTACAAAAAACAACTTTTCCATCTTTCACAACCAAAAATACTCAACATTCTCATCGATCCAGAAATCACAACAGCAGTGAAGGAGTTTGAAAGCAACATTCCCGATCTCAATAGCTCATGATATTTGCCACCATGCACATGTACCAAATGTACAGAAGACCTTTTCAAAAAGATCTCTGCTCTCCAGTATTTGTCATCAAAGAAGTGGGAAATTCCTTCAAGAATAATGGTGTGGAATACTAGTACTTGACACCAAGTTTGTTCTGGCAGGCTGTGTGGTCAAGTCTGAGACAAGGTCAGCAAATCAGACAATGTCAATATGATGTATATGTGGATGAGAGGTACTTGCAAAGTGCAATTACCCCCAATCAATGACACAACACACTGACTTTATTGTGATTCCAAACAGTGCTGGATTGTTCCTGTGTCAACTATGGATCAAACCAAAGTGCCTGCTTTACACAATGACTGCGCACTCTTTCCTGGGCTAATATAGAGGCTTTCAAGCCAGAAATTGTGACCTGCAAGAGGTCCTTTGCCATGGCAAGCAGACATGTCCAACAGCCCTGTGTTTCCATGAGGAGACACAAGATTGGTGAAAATAATGAATTTGGATATACAGTACATGATGTATACAATACACTATAACCACTCTTCCTTGACAAATCTGGGCAGAAGGGAAGAATGGGGAAGATTTGGTCCTCGACTTGCGTTGTGGGGGGGGGGGGGGGGGGGGGGGAAGAAAACCACCGTGGAGAGGTGTCCCCGATCGGTGCTCGTCAGGTTGGGTGCATTGTTGCTTGTAATTGATTGGTTGGTGTCACACAGATACACATCATCTTGTTTGTAATTGGCTTGTTGCCAATCTGTGTACTGTGAAAGCTCAACAAACGCTGGCTTTCACAAGATTGCAAAAGTCTCATCACTGAACACCTAATTAGTAACACTGTGATAAATGCAGTGCACAACTAAAGCAAATACTAATCGATTGTAATCAAACTACACTTTATTTTATATAGAGATAGCCCTAAGATACGAGCATATAACTTTCTTGCAGAGTGTACATTTGTTGTAATTTTCTCCACAGTTTAGAGTCCATCTGAATTGTTATGTTCTCAAAGTACACCTCTCTTGACACCTTCAAGTTGTGCTTGGTAATGTCATCGCAGGTGTTTCAACAGTCACGGTTGTTTTAAAATTCAGGCAGGTGCTATGATTTTTTGATATGTATAATGGGTAGTGAGATTTATGTTCCTCTTCAGACTTTGATTTAGTGGAAAAAAATTGTTCTGCAGACCATTCCTAACTTATTTGTTTAGTTTTTTTGGCATTGCCATTCCTACATCTTTTTCCATCTATTATTTAATGCGAAGTGTGGTGTCTGTCTGTGTGTTCGGCTGCCTCACATTTCCGGCAGCCTTTTCGTGCCCTGTTTCTTTGAAAAGCTCCGCACACAGGAAAAGCTCAACATTCAACCAGAAGACAAAGATGATACCGAACGAGATACACTTTAAATGGATAAATACAACATGGAATTGAGGTTTGTTTAACAGTGCACTAAGAGACGACCTGGGCTGACAGGGATGGCCTTGAGGTATGCACACTCGCCTCGAAGCTGTCCTGACTGGGTTTGAATCTCGGCCCAGATATAAACTCTCATCCCAGTGTTTCACAGACTGGGTGAATCATCAATTTGTGTGCCGTCCCTCCGAAGGACATTAAATTGGGCATCCTGTCTACCGAGATTAGTTGGTGGATGTTACTGTAAATATCCCCATAGTGTCCTTCGCGGAGAGTGGGGCAGGCTATCATACCCTGGGAGACACCCTGAACAAATTATAAACTCTTGCCCGAACTACTGCTGGGAAGGCAATGGCAAACCATGCAGCATAATTCCCTTGCTCAGGAATCTGTTTGGGCAGCACTGATGCTCTGTGATAGCGATTGAGGGATATCACAAAGTTAAACACACCATGTCGGCGTTGTTCATAACAGAAGCCTATACTGAAAACCGATGAACAAAGGTTACAGTGCAAGGTGGTTATTTAATTAAAGAAAAACCTGCCTCCATTTCACATTGGGACCTAAAAATGACATTTCATAATGAACTTCAAAAATAAGTTTAACTTAAATTTATCGCAAATGTCTTCTGCTCTTCCTCTGCTCCAATAAGCATTGTTATGTCTATTCTCAGTGAGCTGCCTCAGTGCTGGCAAGTCTGTCATGTCGCTCAAGCAGATTGGCTGGGACTGCAAGCAGCCATCTTTCTTCAGGACTGGTCTCCCATATCTACTGCCCTTGATGTTAACGCAGCCTGGGAAGTCTTCCACAGAAACCTGCTTTCTCTCTCTCATGCACAGACTCATCCCATCTCGTCTTCAGTTATCCTACCCTTCTTTCCACCCATAGTACACTGAATCCTGTGGTGAGGCAGTTTCCCTGAAACAACTTGCCTTCTCTTCCTGGAAGGCAAATCTGACCGAAGGCAATCTCAGTGCATTCAAAAAGTCCGCAAGAAGTGTGTGTCCACTCTCAGGAGATCGAGAAAATATCATCTGTTCAACCTCAACAATGAACTTTCAAACTTTTCTCCCTCCTCTAAAACCTGGTGGCACCTTGTTAAGTCTGTCTCTGGTGTATGCTCCCCTTCTATCCCTTCCATCACTTAAAATGGCACCACAGCTGTCTCCGCTCATGAGAAGCTCGAATGTCTCAATTCTGTGTTTGTTTCCAAATCTTGTGTTCCCAACCCCTCACTCTCAGGATCCATCCTTCCCTACTGTACCCAACTGCTCCTGGATTATGTGTCTTTTGCACATGAGAAGGTGGAGAAGGTTTTGTCAACTCTGCAACTGGACTGGACGACATACTGGTAAACTACTCTCATGATATTCACTGAGTTTTCCATATTCTCTCCATCAGTTTGATTCTTCTCTTTATTTCTTGTTCTTTATTCTTTTCCTTGAGGCTAAAGCTTTGCCCTAAGTATTTGTAATCTTCTACATCTTCTGTTTGGTTTGCATGTATTATTATTTCTCCATGAGGTACAAGGGGGTTCATTACTACTTTGGTTTTTGACATATCCACCTCAGACCACACTTCATGACTTCCCTGAGCTTGGTTTCAATTTTCTCCAAGCTTGCTTCTATAACAACAATGTCATCTGCAAATCTTGAATGGTTAAACTTTTCTCCATTAATTTTGACACCCTTATCTTCCCATTGTTGTTCCCACGATCTTCCCCCTGAATTATGCGTCTTTTGCACCTGAGAAGGTGGAGAAAGTAATTTCAACCCTCGACTCTGACTCTGCAACTGGACTGGACAGCATCAGCTCACGTGTCCTAAAAACCTGCTTTGCTGCTCTTTCACATTCTCGCTCTGCCCTTTTCACCCTTCAATATGTGCCTGGTCATCTTCCATCTGCTTGGAAATCCACCAACATCACTGCACGACATAAAAATGTGCACAAACTGATCCTCTCAACTACCGACCCATCAGCTTACTTCCAATCATCAACAAAGTTGCAGTCTATATGAAATCCTTCCTTTTCTCCAACAACCTCATCTCAGATCATCATTTTGGTTTCAGACCAGGTCACTCCACCTTGGGCATGCAATTTGTACTCATCCAACAATGGATGGAGGCCCTCAATGTCAGACATGAGATCAGGGCCAAATCTCATGCTTTCGATACAGTTTGGCATCCTACCTTGCTTTCAAAAATGTCTGCCTCTGGCATCCAAGGCCAACTCCACACATGGCTTACTAACTTCCACTACTCTCATAGCCAATGTGTGGCACTCAACAGAATTCTTTCATCTCCTGTCCCTGTCAAGACTGGAATACTCCGCAGTGTTCTGGGCCTTAAAAAAAATGACAAGATGGTCAAACACTTGGAATATATATTTCAATCCAGAGAAATCTCACACTCTCACTGTCTATCTCAGAAAAGAGAAAATTTTCTTAACAATCCACTTGAGGAAGTTCAGTCAATTTGGCCTCCAAAGCCAGCCGCCGACTGGGCATCCTCCATCATACAAAGTCCTTCCTTGACACTCCTGAACTCCTTTCCACCTTCAAAGCCCTCATCCACAGCTTGAAGGAGTTCTGCTCTCCCCTCTGGGCTGGCTCCCCTGCCCCACATATTGCTCAGCTTGATGCCATGGAAACCAAGGCCTTCATGATCATAAGAATCTCCAATGATGAAGCTACGTCTATGGGTCTATCACTTCATCATTACAGAAAGGTCGGTGGTTTCTCTGTCTTCTACCACCTCCTTTCTGGTATTGCACCATCTGCTCTTTCCGTGCTTTGTCCTCCCCAGGTTTCTGCAAGGCTCACACAGTCCACCATTATCACCCTTCCTGGTGAAACCACCTAAATACAGGATCACTGCTCACCTCCACTCATTTGTTGCTCTTTTTTTCCAAATGTTTGGAATGAACGTCCACATCCTCTTCTATCTAATACTTCCCTCATGGTCTTCAAGACCACCACCTCAGTTCACCACCACCTCAGATCATCCCCAATCCAAAACCATGATCTTTTCTACCCTCGTCAACTCTGCCTAAATCCCTTCTCCTTCCAATTTTCCCTCCTTGGAGTTTCCTTCTGTATCAATCTTGTCCACCCCATGCATGCGTGTTTTCTGTTCCATCCTGATTCCTTCAATGTACTAGTTCTTCCACAGTGAGAAAAATGGTAGAGAAAGAGGTTGAAGGTGCAAGGTGAAATGGCATTGGGATTTGTGGACCTGGAGAAGGCTAATGACACTGTCCCGAGAGAGATGTTGATGGCGACACCGAGATGGATGGGAGTGCCGGAAGCAGAAGTTGGGTTGGTGGAAGGAATGTACAAAGAAATGAAGGGAAGAGTTTTAGTTGGTTCAAGGATATTGGCAGAGTTCAGTGTAAATATTGGTTTGAGGCAAGAAGCTCTCTCAGCACACTCATGTTTATCATGGTGATGGAGCTGGTAAAGAGGAGGGTAAACATGAAAGGTATTCCGTGTGTGCGGATGATATGGCTGTTGTGATGGAGAGTAGACACTTCTCCTTAGACTCCTTAGAGAGATAGATAATGAAAGAGAGAAAGAGAGTAAGAGATGAAAGAGAAGAAAAAGAATGAATAAAGAGAATTATAGGAAAAAAAAATGATAATAAAATAAAAATTAGAAAAATGTGAAAGGAACAAAGAACAAAGATGTCGGGATGAACCTGGACAGATAGATTTCAGCAGTTACTCCCCAGGCTCAAACGCAGCAACATGTACGAGCTACCATGGGTCCATCAGCGGGAAGCACTCATTTTATTACATTATAACAAGCAAAATCCTCGCATTTCAGACTTCAACTTCTCTCTTCAAAGGGCAAGGGGAGATTACTCCATTACTCAGCTTCATAATACAGGAGACAATCAAATTCTGAAAAAAAGTCATACTGCTACAGATAATGTTAAGTTATGTTGTTTGACATCAAATAATTACCCTTACCTTTTAATTTCCAGAGATTGTGATTCACGCTGTCTTAGATGTTCCACCAATATATTTGTGTAGTGCTTGATGATCGGAACCATCTGCAAAATAAAACATTTCAATCGTCAAGTATTACACATCAACACTTATACAAACATACAAATATCTTGTATAATCAATAAATGCTGGGAAACTATTTTGGGCATTCGTGGGGCATAAAATCAGAAGAACTAGAATGGTACTCAGTCGACCGCGTACCTCTGCCAGACTGAACAGTTTACGCTTGGTATCCCACTGATGGGCTGGATCCGGACCTAAACCAAAATCTAATTGGCTTGTTCTTATCACCAACCCAACTCATCCACCAAGTGTCACAGTCCGCCCACAACCTTTTGAAATATCGTGCGATTTATCGTTTTTGGCCCTATATCTCAATTGTGAAAAATCACTTAAATGATTGTGTCTGGATCTGGATCTTCACCAATATCTAAGCAATTCGTCCTTGTCACAAACCCAGCCTGTCCATCACATTTGGTCCGAATCCGTCGACAATGTTTTGAGATATTCTGTTCACAAACAAACAGGGGTGAATTAAAACGCTCCATCCACCTTCGGTGGTGGCAGTAAAAATTGTTCATGCAGGATACATTTAATCAATTCAAAATGTTCTATCACAAAACCTGTGTCAGAAAAATAGAGAAAGGTGATCAAAATGTGCACTAATTGATGAAAACCGGCATTCTGTCACCTTATCTAAAAAAAATTTATTCAATGATCCAACCACTTCTTTGTCGACCTGTTCTTCACTTCTCCATTGTCAGGATGACAACCTTTTATCATCTGTTAACTTCTCCACCAAGTCTAAATCGACGTTGCACACAAAAAACACACACCAGCTGGAACATATGAGTCAAAACTAAAAAACACAATCAATGCCTCTGGCCTTCAACTGCAGAGGCCATTAAAATGGACCATGAGTCCTGAAGCTCACCTGGATCAGGAGCAAGTCACTCAAACCCCCCACACATTCCCCTAGACCCTGATTTTTCCCCCATGAACAAGCTTTGCTACATCACGAGTAATAAGGTTGTAGTCAGTTTTCATCAAATTGTATGTATACCATATGGGGAGGGGGAGGGGAGGTCACCCCATGCAGACCTTCACCATACACCCTGATTCTTTATATGCCATGATAAACTTTAGTACATCATGGGTGATGAACGCTGTGGTCAAGTTTCATCAAAATTGTGAGGTTAGTTTTGGAGAGAGAGCAAATACCGATTTTGGGTAGTCAACCCCCCCCCCCCCGGTAAACTCCCCCAGTGAGCGCAGATTTTGATGCGGTCAATACACCTTCGTTAGGCATCAGATATGAAGCTTGTGGCCAAGTTTCATCAAAACTGTGTGTTTGGTTCAAGCGATAATGACTGAAGTGTTTACAGACTCACTGACACTGACGGACACTGCTCAATCGCATAAGCTCACCGGACTAAAATTCCAGGTGAGGTAAAAATGGAATTTGATGTTAATTGCTTGGATTATGTAATTAGGTGGATGCCATGACATCAGAACACGATAAAGCATTAAAAATTCTTCCAAACGACTATTTATATTTAAAAAGATCTGAAAACCATGAGGAACAAATGAAAGAGAAAGTAAAATATTTATTAGTCCGATACAGTAATGGAAATTCGACTTGATTACATTCGTCTCCATACAATTTGTGAAAAAGGGCTTTCGCTGAAGCACGTGGGGGGGGGGGGGGAGGGCATACAAGATGGTAAAGGAGGGAAAGAGAAGAGAGGAGAGAAGGGCAAGCCAGTTGCCTTCATTGCTTTGCATAGTGCTGTGCTGGGTTACCTCTGTCCCAAAGGTGGACAAAAAGGTTTTCACACCTGTATACATTACTTGTGAAATCCAAGATTCCAAAATTTACTCGTTCGTCTGGTCTGTTATTAGTCCTCGACTGGTTTCACCAGAGGGGACTATCGATTTGCTCTCTGTCTGTCCATCCGTCCGTCTGTCCTACCTGTGGTTTTTCAGACTTTTTCCCCATATCCTTCAACGTATTCAACAGAAACTTGGTACATAGCTTTACAGGTTACAGAACAAGTTTGAGTTTCAGAGCATTTTGTCAATTTTTCATAGAGTTATGCCCTTTTTAAACTGAGAAAATATTACATATTACACATGGGTCAGTGTTCAGCTGCCCTTACTCCACTCCACTGCTTTACACCCACTGGCTGGATAGCTGGCCTGACTCCACCCTAATAAAGTCATGTGCCACCATTTCATGAAGCAGCACAGATCAGCAGACCTCATGCCTTAGGCCTGGGTGTTAGTCAGTCCATGGCCCATTGCAAATAAAATGATCCCAGGTATATAACCACGATGCATTAATATATGCACATAAGCAGTACGCATGTTTGCACATCAGCCGATACTTTTTAAAGTGATTCTTCACCATTGAGAGATCGGGCTAAACTGATATTTTGCAAGATACCTCAAAAACTTGTGGACGTATTCAGGTGAAATTTGGTGGACACATTGGGTGTGTGATGAGGATGAATTTATTCGATTTTGGTGAAGATCCGAATCTGGATCCGGCTACGAGAATTTTTTTTATTTTTCAAAGCGATTCTTCAGCATTGAGAGATGAGGCCAAAACGATGTATGCATGATATTTCAAAAATGTATTGGTCCCGATATGTTCTACTGGATCAGGCATTACGTGGCGGAGGTATGAGCACTACTAAGTACCCTTCTAGCTATTTTTGCTTTTGTGACATGGTCCTCAACATGCCCAACAAGGTCCTATTAAAGCGTTCGGCTTTGTCATTGCCCTGTGGGTGGTATGGTGTTATATGACTGAGACATCTATCCAGCTGATGAAAAACTGTTTTCAAACTCTTTGCCGTGATCACGATCAATCCGCTCCGGGAAGCTGAAGCACTGGAAGTGGTCATTAAACAGTTTCTCTGGAGATGTCATTCTTTACAATTGTGTATTTTACAATCATTGTAAATATATAAATGCAGGAAATATTGAAATTAAAATAAAATTAGGAGTAACAGGTGGGAAAATGTGGAAACTATCCATGGAACATGGAACTTTAAACTAAATTAATGTAGAGTACAAATACCCACTAATTATGGGAGTGAGGTGGGTTGGGGGGGGGGGTTGTGCACATGACTAATCTATGATGATGGTGAGGGATACATGTCCATCATGGAATTGAATACCCCCTCACTCCTGCAGGGGTCAGTAAAAATGTGCACGGTACTGTAGAAGTGATTTTCTATTTAATACACCTGTTTGGACCTTTCAGAAAAGAAAAACATTTAAGAATTGTAAGCAGTTTAAATAAATGAAGCCACATAATGCTGGAGATAAATTCTAAATAATTCAGGGAAAAAACATATCACACCATTTGAAAGCCTTTTTCCCTGAGCAGGGGTCAGCTTTTTTGTGGGCTCCAATCATGGTACCCTTTTTTGTGGCAATGTTTTTACGGCCGGATGCCCTTCCTGACGCCAAACCTTTAGTCACCTTCAGGGAATAATTGCCAGTATACTGGTGCCGACCTCAGAAGGATGACAGGCTGAGTAACCCCCCAATGTTAATTCAGTGGAGCGGGGCTCGAACTCAGGACCCTGAGGACCCCAGCCACCCCCTAACGCTAAGCAACAGTCTACAGGGAAAAAAAACATATATTCATTCGATATTACATTTATGTGCTCGAAGAAACACATATATATATATATTCCTGCTTAGTAAGAACAGAAACAGGCACAGGCACGCTGTACAGGAAACCCTCCAATATCACAGGGGTTAGGTTCCTGGAAAATGCTGCGATAGTTGAAAACGCGATCATGGAAACAAAGGGCCAATGGGAAAAGGGGGGATCTGTTCCTGGGCTTCGAGAAAATATAGAGGAAGATCGACGGTAGCCAGAAATAAACACATTACTGTTTAAATAAACATGTAAATATAAATACATGTATAAATATATACAAGCATGTTAACATTGAAATAAACATGTAAATACAATAAATACAGCATAAACTAAACAAAAATGCAAGAGTTTTACCTTTTTCAATTTATTACAACACAACGAGGTGGGTGATGGTAAACATATTGTTGCGGAAATGGCCCTTCGTATGCTATAAAATATAGGATTAGCCCAGACCCCCCATTAAATGCACGTTTAGTCAGGTTGTTCGGTAAATGGACGCTACATGTGTGTCGGGAGGTGTAGGATGCTGTTCGTACATTGGTGGTGTACCGAGAGCTTCTTCTTCTTCCTTCCCTCCCGGACGAGGCCCGCCCAGCGGCTGAGAGGAGTGGCCTAAAAAAGAAGTGAACTAAGGGGAGGAGCGAGTGGCTTCGAGGCGAGCGAACAAAGGAAAGCCAGTGGTGATTCTGCAGAGAGAGGAAAACTGAACCTGAGGGTCGAGTCTGCCTTCTGTGGCCTAGAGAAGTGAGCCAGAGCCGAAGAAAAGGCAGGGAAAGGACTGTATGAGGTCTGTCTGCCCTCGGCTGGATGAGAAACGACTGGTGGGAGTCGTGATCTGCTGTGTAGGGGACGGCTGCATCTGTCTGCGATCTGCTTTGTGAAGGAGGCTGGTGAACAGGCCAGCCTGGACTTGTATGCTGGACCTTGTGAAAAGCCAGCTGGAGCATACCACCGTGGATCTTTGGCTCTGGTGCAGCGACTCGCGGGTTCTGAACGCGGAGAGTGCGTGGTGAGGTCTGCGACGAATGACGACGCCCATCTTTCCACGCGGCGTGCTCGTTGGGGGCTCGAATCCGTGGACATCGGCTTGTCACGAGCCACATTCGTGCTTTTGATACTTTCCTCTGTCCATGAACATCACAAGTACTCTGTCTTGTCTGCATGCTGTCCATGTCTTGTCTGCATGTCGTTTAAGGCTTATCTCGTTAGGGCCTTCGAAACCCGTATCTCCCTAGTTAAGAACGGGTTATAGATTAATTAAAACATTGTCGTGATGCTTTGCTTGTGTCGTTTTCCCCGATGTCCCCAATAATATGGCTGATTCGTATGAAGTTGGCTTTGAATTGGTTTTGCCGCATCGAGGACGATTCGCTCGATTTGGTATAAAAAACGAAAATGGTTACAGACTGGTAGACTCCGCTCGGTCTCTGACAAAACCACTCTTAACCGGGGTCTATTCCCCAGCTGGCAAGGTACAGGTGTATTTTGGTGCCGTGATTTGAGACGCGTAACCCGAGAACTGTGCCGAACCAGCCGGCGTTATAACCCGGAGATGGCGGTGGTTGGGTGCGAAAACCCAAACTGGGTACGGACGGCGATTGACGCGCCGTCCGAGAACCCTCCACCCCGGATCGCAACAATATTTAGTACTCGCACTATACTCTGCCTAAATAGAGACAACAAGACTCTCGGAATGATACTGTTGGAGGAGAAGGGTGGAGTTGAGCAGGGAAAGGGTGAGCTGGGAAAGGTGAACAGGGAAAGGGTGAGCGGAGAAGGAGTGAGTGGGGAAGGAGATTCAGTGAACGGAAAAGCAGCATTAGCTTTACGATGAAGATGCCTGCAGCATTGCCACAGCCCACAACGGAGAAGAGTAATACGATCCTTAAATCACCTTACCCTGAACCGTGATCTTTCCTGCCATGAGGACCAAGGTACGAGATTACATCATTTTCCATCTCATCAGTGTTAAAAACCTGTTCCGTTATAAATCCCTTTACCTCAATTTGTTTCATGAGCTGTGCATGAGAATGCGTTTGAGAACGGGGGTTAGAATCCGGGAGTCGGAAATTAAGTGTTTGGCAATAAGGTTCGAAATCGGAGTTGGAAAATGAGCGTTTGGGAATTAGGTTTGAAGGATCATGAACGTTTGGGAATTAGGTTTGAAGGATAATGAAGGTTTATGAATGAGGAAGACTGGAAGAGTGCAATAGGGAAGATTCTACTGACAAGCATTGATCCCTTAATGGTGGCCCGTACAGATGCCGCAATTTCTCCTCGAACCAACCCATCTAACAACTCGATCTTTTCACCCAACGTCATAACCTTTCTCTGCCTTTTGGCACAACTGTCCATCGCTTTACATTTGGTCTCATTAAAACCGATGCGTGAGAAACACCACAAGGCTCATAATGGGAGGTAATCATACACGCACGGGATGGGACATACTGTAAATCTTTCCTGCTTGGAAAGCAAGTAAGGTACGAGATGACATTTTCTTCCAGAATAATCCTGTGTCAGTGTTAAAAATCTGTTCCATAATAAATCCCTTCACCTCTATTTGTTTCAGGAGCTGTGTATGACAATGTGTTTGAGAACGGGGGTTCAAATCCGGGTTTTCGGAAATTAAGTGTCAAGGCAATAAGGTTTGCTTCGCATATGGAGTTGGAAAATGAAAGTTTGGGAATAAGGTTTGAAGGATAATGAAGGTTTATGAATGAAGAGGAGTCCAATGGTGAAGACTGTTACTGACAATCGCTCACCCCGTAACGGCGGCCCGTACAGATGCCGCATTTTCTCCTCGAGCCAAACGATGTAATAATTTGATATTTTCGCCCAACGTCATAAACTTTCTCTGCCTTTTGGGACAACCAACGTCGTCCATCACGTAACATTTGGGCTCATTAAAAACGGTGCATGAGAAACTCCACAAGCCTCGTAATGGGAGGTAATCGTTCGTGCACGGGACACAAACGATGACTCATCTCAGCTCGAAATTAACTCCCACGATCATGGAATTGAAATACAACAGGTTGCCCGCGATTGGTAGAAACCCACGACAGTAGAACCCACGACATTTGAGGGTTTCCTGCATTTTAATAGGATTACAATGTCCAAGTACTCTCACCAACAAAGGAAGTACACAGATGTGACAGTATGTACACTGACATAAACACAACATGGGGGTGGTGTTGGGGTAGTCTGATGTTCTTGATAATTATTTTTGGAAATCTCACCTGCATTTCGATAACTTTTGACTGTGGATAAGAAAGTTTCTCCAAAGTTGCACGCATGCACATGCGATGACTCACATTTTGTGTTCTCAAAATATGTTCACCAAGTTTTCAACCAAGTGGGGTGTCTTTCAAATCAAATTTCACTTTGAACAGGCTCTCCAGAGATTGTTTGATGGGATTTTATTCAGCATTTAGTGCCAGCAATTGAGATCAAGATTCACAGTGATGCTCGTCCAAAGCAGCTCCCACCGACGTGAGCGGAGCATTGGTTGTGCTCACGCTCCAATTGCAGACCGTATACCTTGTGAGTTGAATTACAAAGTTGTTTTGTTTTTTGAACTACTTTTTCTCAGCATGCTTTGAGAATAAAGTAGAGAGAATCACACACACAATCAGATAATTTAGTGAATATTTTATTTACAATTCAACCTTGTTTGACTTTTTCCTGTAATTTATTACTCGTCCGGCAGATAAGTGAAATATTTGGGGGAATTGTACCTTTGATGATACAAGCATGAACTTTGGCACACTGTTAGATCATGCCCTAAGGAAGATATTTAGCTATAGGGCCAACACAGAATTGTCCTGTGGCCAAAATGGCGGCCATTTTCCAAAATGGCGGCTACCGGTTGTTATTTAACCAGTTTCTCAGGTTCTAGACCAGCTAGGATATTGATTCTGGTGGCTAATCGTACATTTTCAAGGATGAGGAATGCAGTGGTACTATTTATAACATGCTAGCAACTACCAAACTACATATATCTAGCATTCAGGGAATTAAATAATAGTAAAACCATCAAATATTAGCGGAGTTATGCACATTTTCCTGAATTTCAGAATCAGCCCATGAGTTGTGTGCTGACCTCATAATTATGTTTATGTGTATTCATATATTTTGCTGCATATTCACACAGAACATCATAATAACGTCACAATGATAATTTATGTTGTTGGTACAGCTTTTGTGTACTTGTGTACACCTAGTAACAACGCCGAATCTGCATGTATATCTGTATGCTTTCAGTTGACCTGGACTGTGACGGTGGTGGCAGTCAACATATTTTCCTGGAGATTTCAGCTTATGGTAGAGTGGTGGACTGGTGGTGGTATAACTAGTACATACTGTTCTCATATTATTACTAGTAGAATGTAGATACTGTTCTAAAGTAGCATAGTGCATAGGGACAATGGCCAAACTATACAAGGTGGACACCTGAATGAGCCTAGCTCATCAGGTAAAACAGTGCCCGACCACAGACTGGAACAAATGTGTTCTGTGTCAGGAAGACACAGATGAGATGCTGACATGTCCATATAATTCAGCACGTGGCACAGATGGGGCAGGATACAGGATAACATGGGGGATACAGGACAAGAAGCTGAGCATCTTGTAGCATTCGACAAGATCAGTTGCCTGCCAAGAGCACTAAAACTGTCACAACTGGATGAGGATCAGGGCATCGAGGCAGCATTCCTGGTTCACAAAGCCAAATGGCATGACTCCTGCAGACTGCAGTATAACAAAACAAAACTTCAGAGGGCTGAAAAGAGGAAAACACACCACGATGATGACCCAGAAACCACAAGTTCACCCATCAGAGCATTGAACGTGAAACTCATTCAACAGAGACATGCTTCTTCTGTGGAAAATCTGCAGCAAGAGATGCTTTGCGTAATGCATCAACATTCAAACTTGACATTCGTGTGAGGCAGTGTGCCCTCAAACGACAGGACAAACACCTCCTATCCAAACTCAGTGTTGGAGATCTCATTGCCCAAGAGGCTAAGTAGCATGCTCAGTGTCTTGCCTCTCTGTACAATAAAGCGAGGGACACAAAGGCACAATAATCTAATGTAGACACTGTTAACCATGGAATTGCATTCGCTGGACTTGTCGCCTATATTGAGGAAGTGCGCATGGACAAGTATGGTTGCACCACTGTTCAAGCTAACAGACTTGGTGAATCTGTACAGTACCAGGCTGGAACAACTGGGACACACGTGACGGGCATATACACTCCACTAAACTCAAGAACAGAATATTGGGTTACTTCCAAGACATGGACGCTCACAAGCAAGGTCGTGATGTGGTGCTCGTGTGCAATGAGGATGTTGGTGCTGCATTAGGGCAAGCATGAGCACGATGCTGACAATGATGCAGTTCATCTAGTCAGAGCTTTGATC
>CM068965.1:49310240-49325308 GCA_035128595.1 Eptatretus atami | reverse complement strand
CCCCATCTCAGTCTAAAGCTGCGTTGTCTTGGCTCGACACGGATGGCAGCATGGCATCAGTTGTGCGGGATGTTTGAGCTCTCTCTGCAAGATCGATTGGCGGTCGCTGTGCTGTAGGCCAGTTTGTGCAGTACTAACTGGGGTTATTCTTCAACAACAACAACATTATGGAAGACTGTGTGGTCCTGGCTTCAAAGGCAACAGCACAACACTTCAGTAAAATCAAGTAGCTCTTCAACGAGATGTCTAACTGTATCACCTTGTTCTCTGTTTGACAATAAGTTATAATAGATTGTCATACGTTCAATAAGAGAATTTGGAATATATGTGTGAGCCATTTGCTCATCCCGTAAATGAGCCTTCCAGATCGCTCATCACTAAATTGATCGTGTCACATGTAAACAGCATGTAGAATGATCTATACATCACCAAATTGTAGGGGCATACGACAAGCAAATCCACAATGAGCCCCTGAGCAATAATGGACCCGAGGGCGCTTCAATAAACTGATATATCAAACTATCGTGTAAAGTGGTCGAATCTGGCTTCAGACCCGTCATTTATTATAAGAAATAGATTAAAAAAAAGTTATTGCCTATGATCTTGAAGTTGATTAATGATCCTTTGGAAAAAAAAATTGAGTGAGTAAATGCTGAGGTGTTGAAAAAAAAAATGTGGTAAATGCCGTGTATGTGCATTTATCCAAGACGATGGCACAGCATGTATAAAGCCTTTAATACTTCAATAGTTACGTGTAAGCTCAGTGTTACCGTGTTAGTTAATGCAGTGCAATCGTTAGAAAGTTGGAAACGAAACATGTTAGAACGTCGAATGGAAATGAAAACTTACTTCTGCGGGTGGGTTTTTAGGTGACAAATGAAATTTAATGTTGTCGATGGGTCATCTGAAAATTTTATACCACAGGTTTGACATACAGGCTACAGCACTCCTTTGTTCAATGCACCTTCAAAATGTTTACAAACAAAATGCTTATAAAGAAATTTCCTTCCTGAAAGTCCTTGGGTTGGTTCCTGACTGTTTTGCACTTCCCTCTCCCACCCCTTGTGTCTCCTGCTCCCTTTGTTATACGTTATGCATGTTAGCTCTTACACGTTACACGTGTTAGCTCCAAGTCGCTGACTCGAGTCACTACGTCTGCCTCATATAGAAATTTAACAAACAGGAATAAATTCCTGCATAGGGCTTGTATGAAAAAAATCGGACTCAACCCGGGACTCCTATCCAAGGACCTCATCACTTATGCGGTGACAGCCCACTGAGCTATTGAGCCATATATACATTTTTTTTTTCATTAAAAATTTTGAAATCTAAAGATGTAAATCAAGCCTAGCAGACACCAGAAATTGATTCAGGATACTCAAATTATGTTGAGAAAAGTATTTGCTAACTATTCTCCAAAAATGCTCCTGGAATTGTGTTTTATGGATTATCTGCCCAAGCTATTATGAGGATACCCTCATTTAGCAATTATATAAGCTTTAACAATTCTCTCATGTTAAAAGAATTCTTATTCTCATCAACTACAATTTACACAAAAAACTTTTCCAAAGCTTCCAATAAATCTTTCACTTTCAAGATTGATAAATCGATTGTAAAGTTGGAGAGAGAGAGAGAGAGGAGAGAGAGAGAGAGAGAGAGAGAGAGAGGAGAGAGAGAGAGAGAGAGAGAGAGAGGAGAGAGAGAGAGAGAGAGAGAGAGGAGAGAGAGAGAGAGAGAGAGAGAGAGAGAGAGAGGAGAGAGAGGAGAGAGAGAGAGAGAGAGAGAGAGAGAGAGAGAGAGAGAGAGAGAGAGAAGAGAGAGAAGAGAGAGAGAGAGAGAGAGAGAGAGAGAGAGAGAGAGAGAGAGAGAGAGAGAGAGAGAGAGAGAGAGAGAGAGAGAGAGAGAGAGAGAGAGAGAGAGAGAGAGAGAGAGAGAGAGAGAGAGAGAGAGAGAGAGAGAGAGAGAGAGAGAGAGAGAGAGAGAAGAGAGAGAGAGAGAGAGAGAAAAAAAAAAAAAAAAAAAAAAAAAAAAAAATTCACAAACAGTATTCATTTTAAAGCATGAAAGAAACAGGAAGATCAAACATACCCGCCTGTTGGTAAAATTTGTGTAAAATTCCTTTACGAGGATAGTCTTCACAATTTCCGGATCAGTGAACATTAGCATGGGAGACCTGCCTTCGTAGATCCTGCAAGAACATGTGAATCAATTTTCCTTCTTGATAAAAGTATTTGTAATTGTGAGAATCTACAATCACCAAAATTGTGAGAACTGCAGAGCGACCAACTTAATCAGCACATTTGTTGCCTTTCTTTAAAGCATATTACGAGGCTTTCCCCAAAGACCATGCCGGAGTTCAATGGCTGAGCATGCTCTGCGAGGAGGCGAAATCCTTTCAAATTAGTGAATGAAAGAGGTATACAGACCCGGGCAACAATTCTTGTAAGATGGCCTTTATAGACTGGGATAGGAATGAGAGTGAGTGAGGGGTGGGGGGTAGGGCAAGCAGAGATGATGGTATGCATGGATGTGAACTTTTACGAGCTAGGGTGAGTGGAAGGAGGGAGAGTGGCGACTGCATTATAGTGAAATTTGATTTTGGATGCCACATGTAAAGTATGCACCTATCGACAGCAAACTATGCATATGAACTGGTAGGGGGTAGTGAATTGTGTAGTTGCCATGGTCTTTAATAATGAATATATAATTAATCAATGTCGTTCATGAAATGAGGTTATCCTGTACCATTTTGTCTTTGTTGTAAATTAGTGCACTCTGTATTACACAAGACAAAAGGTCATAATGGCATGGGCACAGGTGCAATTAGTCTAGATGCCAAACAGCCATTTCAGGGCAAAGCGTGCTTTAGCGTCATTATGAAGTTTTTTGGTTGATTTCATTCATTCTATCTCTGAGCTATCCTGAATCAGAATCAGCTGGGTGCCAGACTCGCACCCTTGAGGAATTTTTTTTAGAGGTGAAAAACAAAATGACCACCACTGACTTTCGATAAATTCTGTTTTGGGCTATATCTTCACTTCTAATACACTTACAAACACAATTTTGGTGTCTACTACTATGTTTCATGTGACAGACAAGGTAAACGTTGATGATTCTCTCAAGATTGGATGACAACAGATGGCAGGAATTTGACTTGATGGCCAACAAGCTTCAACAAGACACCAACCAAAAAGTGACCCTGATGACTTCGCAAAAAGAGCATCAAGCTGGATGGAAGGCCAGTATATGATACCGATTTGATTATCACCCGAGTCATATGTCTCCAACAATACAGGGATATTGACATCAAGGATGTTCTCTCTTACAAACTGCCCCTGTCCCAGCCTACTTGTTTGATGAGAGCGGTGCGATGCGGGCTCAGTTGAAAGCAATCCTGAAGACGAAACTCCAAGTTGAGCAATCAAGTCGAATCCAAGGTGTTCCAAATTCTGTCACCATCGATGGATGCGCCATGTTATGGACTGTACATTGGCCCACAACTGGTACAGTTGAGGATTATGTGATCAACTTCATGGGAACCATCAAATACCACTGGAGTGTTGTGACGTATACCTGATTTTGAGTACAATAGCCTACAAAAAGTACAACTGATCGATTTGATCTGTCAGTATCTGATGACCCACATGGTGGACAACCAAACCAAACTGGCGATCACTGGAAAAGATCCTACACCAGTACAAGTATGGAACAATTCCACTCTCCAGAGACAGGATCTGAAAACACACCATGAAGAAGCAGATTCATAATCATCCATCACTTAGTTAGAATTATGTCAGGTGTCAGGTGACTCACACATCAAAGTGGTCTGGCGACGATACAGATGTCTTTGTCCTGTTGATTCATTTCTACCTCGAGGAAAAGATGACTGTGGATGTCAGCATGGCGAGTCCGTGTGCTGGGAGGGCGAACTAGACATTCGCCAAACAGCACTGAAACACAAAAGCATCGCAAATATCTGCCTGCTGTACATGCTCTGACCGATGCGATACTGTGTCGTATTTGTTTGGCATTGGAAAGGTCACAGCGCTGAAGGTACTAATGGGCGGACATCATCCCACCTTACTTGGTCAGCTGGAGCGACGAGGAAAAGATGATATCTGAGGCAACTACCTTCATTGCTGCCTGTTATGGTTCCAAAGTCGAAGGTGATATGTCCACACCGGTATCAGTTGTGGAAGTCTAAGATGGCCAACTCCAAGGTTACCTCTGCTCCGAAATTGAAGTCGTTGCCCCATCGCATGATGCCTTTGTTCACATGTACATCGCGCTCATCATCAAGTCAGTATATGGAAATCGGCCACTCAGTCAGACCTCCCGAACTTGGATCCCATCAAGTATGGATGGCAAGAAGGTGAGGACGGTGCGACGTTGTGTCCAACCACACTTCCACCTGATGTGTCTGCTGCACCAGTCACCATTCTGCAGCTGATCAAGTGTGGATGCTCCACCAGCCGGCCATGTTCCACTGGGAGGTGTGGTTGTGTGGCAGCACAGATGTCATGTCGATGTTTTGCAGTTGTAATGCTGGATCAGACTGTTGTCACGACAGACAAGGGCAGTAGCTGCTAATCAACGACGACGATGACGAAGATTGAACATAATGTAGAACATTGCATCCTTAACAAAGTTAATATTTGTTTGCCTAAAAATAAAAAGTAATTTCAAAATCATACACATGTACATACTTACTTTAAGACATAACCCAAAGTGATAGTGAACTATCCACATTTATCCGGATATATACTGAAACGCAAAAGAAACTTACCACTTGTTTGAAATGTAATAAAATTGTAACAGTTCAAAATAAAACAAACCAACAATTGCTAATTGACATTGGCATTTTATTGATGACATGTCAAGTTTTGACCAAGATACACCATCTCATAAGTTTGTTCTACAGTACAGAACAGCACAGGGTGCAATGTCAGTCCCCTTTCAATAGCGTGTGTGGCCACCATTGTTTTGGATACAGGCAGTGCAGTCGGCCCATACTGCCTACCAGTCTTGGATGGATTGCTGCTGGATTCTGTCCCACTCAGTCCTCAATGTCTGAAGCCATCTGACTTAGGACCATCTGCCTGTCCTGCCTTGCAGTGGTAACTCTTGGCCTCCCTGATCGAGGTCTGTCATCTGCAGAGTTGTGAGGGTGTCTCTGTCCACCAGGGCCGATATCGTCTGGTGTGAACAGCCAAGGCGACGTGCCACCTCACGGTAGCTCAATCCGCCTTGCAGTATGCCCAAGGCACACTGCCGTTGATCCCTTGACAATCGTGGCATGTTGATTGAAATGCCCATTTTGCACTGGCCTTTTTAAAGCCAATATCAAGACATCACGTGCAGCTCATTAAAATCATCCCGTACCCTTGGCTAATCACTGACAGTCAAAACGGCTGTTCAACAGCTGTGCTATGAAGTGACCATTGAAGGTTCAAGTGACCATCCGTGACCGTTTTGTCTGACAGTGAGGACACTATTGTCCACAAATAAGTTCACACATTTACTACACGCAGTGTTTATTGTTGATATTTGAAGGTTTAAAAGGTGGTAAGTTTCTTTGCGTTTCAGTATATTTGTGTAAAATCGTATTCCAATATAATCATCAATTCATTGATCATGGCAAGTAAGTTACTTCAGCTGTCATTGACTATTATTGTAGTTACGTAGTATTAATATTTGAGGGTTCATCAAATTCAATTTCTTACTCGAAGTGATCAGTGGAACTGCAAAAGCCATTTTTCATATTAAAGTGGTGGCCGTCTTGAAAATATGAGACAAGTCTTATATATATATATATATATATATATATATATATACACCTTCAATTGTATCATTATCAGATTCCTTGACCATGAAAACATAGTAGTAGACACCAAATTGTGTTTGTAAGTGGCATTAGAAGTGAAGATATAGCCCAAAACAGAATTTATCGAAAGTCGGTGGCGGCCATTTTGTTTTTAGCCTCTAAAAATAATTCCTCAAGGGTGCGAGTCTGGCACCTAGCTGATTCTGATTCAGGATAGCTCAGAGATGATGAATCAACCAAAAAAAAAAAAACTTATAATGACGCGCACAACATGCTTTTTCACATTTCCGCTGGACTAAATGTTTTGGTACAACAGTGGACAATCAGCAAAACTCATTGGACACAATCAGAATAGTTCAAAAAAGAATCCAATCCAAACACAAATGGAACACGTGGATGGCAGTGGGTAATGAAGCGATACGTACACCCATGGGACAAAAAGCCTTCTTTCAATTTTACTCCTTTGCAGCAAACTTTGCACTCTTGCAGGGCAGGTCAAGTATGGGAGCATGTGCCGAGCAGCGCATCAATGTGTCCACTTTCCACAAGTACTCCAGGGGCCTCCATCTGGCCATTCCCCAGGCAGATGCCTGGCCCATCCCCATCTACTTGAGATGCCGATCAAGCTGCTGCAACATGGGGCACGTGGTCTCCTCCATTGGCCTCCTCCACTCATGAGGCTTAATCCCTGAGAGAATCTGGTGAGCAGGATCAGCATCAGGAAAACGATCCACAAGTCCATATAGCCGCAGCTGATGCTCACGGACTACGATGCAAGTAACCAATCTCATTTGAGTCTCTCTCAGCAACCGCTCGTTTGACACGGAGTCCGGCCAGCGATAGCCAACGTTTCTCCGAAGAGACCTGGTACCAAAGGAATCAAGTCTCGGTCTCAGATCCCTGGTCAGAGTCTAAGTCTCACATCCATAGAGCAAGACTGGAAGCACCAAAGACCTGAAGACTTGGACATTCATCCTTCCACACAGGTACCGGCAGCGCCACACCCCATGATCCTGTGAATGAATGACTACCCAGGCCCGACCTAGATGTCTGTTGACCTCTGGCACACAGCCAGCAGAGACATGAATATCACTGCCAAGGTAAATTAATATCTCCATGACCTCAACATCCTCATCACAAACAGATACAGACAGGACAGCAGCATCCAAGATGTCATTGAAAGCCTGGATCTTAGTTTTGACCCAGAAAACCCATAATCTCAGCAGCTCCGACTCCTCATTCAGCACTTTGAGGGCCCCCAAAAGGATATCCAGAGTCTCCGCAAAGATGACTGCATCATATGTAAAATCAAGGTCAGAGATCTTGATATTCCTAAATGATGTAGCACAGCTTGATCTCTACGACATCTTCCACAGAATCCAGTCCATACAAGTCCTGAAAAGTGTGGGGGCCAGTACACACCCCTGATGAACTCCAGTTACAACTGGAAATAAGTCGGAGATGGTATCACATCTCACAGCACTCTCAGGACCAGAGTACAGTTCAGACATCAGATGGATCAGTTTTTGTGGCACCCCACAAAGACCAAGAATCCTCCAGAGGGCATCCTGATTCACTGAATCAAACACTTTACAGAGATCAACATAGGCTGCAAGCTACCCCTGCCAAAACTCTCATCTGCGTTCGGTGAGGACCCGAAGGGCAAGGATATGGTCAATCATTGACCTCTTTGGTGTGAAGACTGACTTGCTGTGTGCTGGTGCTCAAGAAGATGGTGGCGAAGTGTATCAATAATTAACTGAGCAAAAACCTTGCCCGACACTGAGAGCAGCATAACCCCTTGGTAGTTGTTGCAGTCCTGGAGATCACCCTTCTCTTTCCAGAGAGCGACAACAAGGCCCCTCTTCCAGTCAGTTGGGATGACGCCTGTGTTCCAGGCAGAGCACAGAACTGCATGCAATGACATGAGTACAGAATTTCCACCAACATTAAGAAGTTCAACATGGATGCCACAGATCCCAGGAGCTTTACCCCATTTCAACTGGTTCACCTTGGCCCGTGTTTCCACAAATAATGGTGGATCACAGTTGATTGGAAGGTCCGTAATAGAGATAGTAACACCCCTAACATACAACTATACAGCTAACATACAGCTGGTGATCAGCCTGGTACAGCCGCAAGTAACCGGCCCAACGGGCCTTCACTTTGGACTCCTCTGTCAAGAGCCCACCACCCTCCGCTCTCAATGCAGCACACCGAGGGACGGGCTTGGAGGAACGCAATGTGCGAATTCTCTTGCAAGCAGGATGAGAATCACTTGACCACAGGTGATGCTCTACCCCCTCACAGATTCCTGGCACATCGGCCTCCTTGACCATCCTCAGCACACATACAGTTTTATGCCTCAACTCCCTGAACAGCTCAGCTCTGCCATTAAGCCTAGCCCTGTGACTCTTGTCAACAGTATGCAGTGTCCCTTGAGACAAAATTATTCTTCGCCCTACGGAGTTCCGGCAGAAAGTGGACGCAGCGACACGCTGCTCCCATACCTGAAATGTCCTGACTTCCTTACTGAGAACTTGCCACCATGCCACCAGCAGACCAGGGCAACCGCATGCCTGCTACTGCCATTGCTAATCACCCATAATTTCATAAAATTGTGTGGGAGAAATTGGTATACCAACTTCACCAATCTCTTCCAACTCGACTTCTCCGCCGATCTCGTATTCTGGTCACATCTGCAACCTGCATATTGTGACCAATTGCTTTTGAAAAAAAATTATAATCATTACAGGTATAGATCACTCCTCCCCATTTTCTGGGCCCCTCCACCATACCTCCCACCCCTTCCCCACACATCACATCAGCATCAGAAATCTGAGCACACATGACCTGTGTTAGTCCTTAATCACCACCACTCTTTGGCTGGAAGTTGACTTTTTGAGATTTTGTTTGTTTTGAATAAACTCCGAATTAGTTTTGTGCTGTTTTAGATATTTTTTGCTTCTCACATCTTACAATTTTGCTGAACAGTCTGCATTCACTTTCTCAGTGCATTGTTGGTATCAGTCAGTGAATTGTATTACCAATCAATGGCAAGATACTTACCCCCATGTTCCACCATAACATTTACGGCATTCTTCATCAAATTGTGCGAGGCCCTAAATGAGAAAAAAAGAAAAAGAAAAATATAATTTTGTTTTTCTTATTATAAGAAACAATCAGAAAATGTTTCATTAAACAACTACAAAAAACACTGTTAGACCAGTATTAATGCCTGCAATTCATAAAATAATTAATCCATCCATTGGGACCATACTCTGTGCTGATCATTGGTGCTGCCGAAGCAGTCTCCTTGGCTACTCGGCACTATCCTGGACGGGTCACCACTCCGACAGAGGATACCAGCAAGCTGGCACTCATTTTGCCGACCTCGGAAGGACGACAGGCAGAGTCAATCCCACCTGGTATTAATTCAACAGCAGAGTGCGATTTCAATTAAGGATCCTTTGATCCCAACCCCACCACCCTAACCATTAAGCCATCAGCAGGAATATAAATTAATCAATTACTTTTAAGAGAATAGATAATGTCACAAATGCGACTCCAAGCTCCCACTTCCCCATGTCGATGCAAATTACTCCAAAATTACCATAATGGTTTTAAGTGTAAGGATAAAAGGAAATTATAGCCAATTAAGCTTGATTGATAATAATCAACTTGAAAAGTAAAGTTTTTAGCATATTGCACAATGTATTGCTGTCAACCCTTTTAATGGGAATGTATCGAATACAACATGATTGTTACATCTATGTGCTCGAACATGTATCTATCTTGAATATATATATATATATATATATATATATTATATATATATATATATATATATATATTGTTACGAATCTGCCCCGCCCAGCGTGCGAACGACCGCTTTTAAATCGAATCGCGGCCGTAGCCCACCGGACGAACAATTTCAGTCCGACTTTCCGGAACAACGCCGAAACCAGTCACGGGTGTGCTCCAAGCGCACACCAGGCCTAGTCAACACTCTACCCGCGCACGACAGGGTCAATCGCCGAATTATCGATATACCTAAGTATTCGCGCGGGCAGACTACCGAGAGACCGTACCTCAGCGAGGTCTGCTTGGACACGAACCGCTTAAGCGGTCCGTTCCGTTCTGGGATAACCGAGCGGGTATTATCGCGAGACCTCGCTGGACCCAATTCTTTATCGGCTATTAAAAAGTGTCCGCTATTATTCCGAAGGCAAGATAGCAGTTCAATGGGGAAAGAAGACACAACGAACGGGTTAACATTTAAACACGCACATTTATTCACACAAAGACACATATGCAGTCATGCATTCAGGTATGCAAAACACTAACATGCACGTAAACAGAGAAGCAATGAATTGGCGGGAAGGGACAAGACACGAGCAAGGTAAAGCACACAACAACCGTCATTCACAAGCAGTTATACGGTTCTACTTATTGGACTCGGCGCCACAACATTCATTCAAAGGAACAAGGAAAGACCCCCTCAAGGACAAGGGGGTCAGACTGGGCCCGTAGGCCTTTATGACGTGGAACTTGGCGGACCGAAGGAGTTCCACGAGACCGTTGCAGGTTACCTGCACCCTCGTGGTGACTGGCTTGGGCGACCCTCGATGGACCCTCTCCAGCCCTCACTGACTGACGCTCCACCGACTGACTCTCCACGACTGAACGCCAACGCGGCGCTCCGTTCTGCGTTCTCTCCACGCAGCTCCCACTCCCACCAAGACCAGCGCGCACCACGGCCTCTCAACTCGCCCTTTTATCTCGACGGCCCATCGCCCCTCCCTTCGCGGGGGAGGAAAATTCCCGGAGAGGATCGGGTTTCATACGTTTAGTAACCGTCACTTCTGTTTACCAGTTCTGAGGGGAAATTCCTAGAAGTGTGTTATTGGAGCTTCTTCTTGTTCTCCAAGGCGTAGATGTTATTCGCTGCGGCGAGGTTTGTGGTGTGGTTGTTTGTTGTGGTGGCGTGGCCGGTGGTTGGCGTTGTGGTTGAGATGGTGGTTAGGTGATTGGCGGGGTGGAAGAGGTGGTGAGGCGATGTTTGCGTGTGTGGGTATAGTGGTGAGGATGGCGTGGTTTGTTGAGGTGCGAGTGTGGTTGTGGAAAGGCGGTTGGTCTGAAGTGGTTGTTGAGAGTGATGTTTGGTGGTGGTGGTGTTGGTGTGAAGCGGTTGATCCAAAATAACGATAGCAAAAGAATAATGGCTAACTCAAAGTTCACAGCCCTGTCCACACGGATAAATCCCATACAACGGTGGGGAAATCTAACTGAACACACACTTAGTGATATAACTGATCTAAGGACCTATATGGTGTTCTGTGAATTTCCACAGCCGTAACAATATATATATATATATATATATACTGAAACGCAAAAGAAACTTACCACCTTTTAAACCTTCAAATATCAACAATAACACTGCGTGTAGTAAATGTGTGAACTTATTTGTGGACAATAGTGTCCTCACTGTGTAGACAAAACGGTCACGGATGGTCACTTGAACTTCAATGGTCACTTCATAGCACAGCTGTTGAACAGCCGTTTTGACTGTCATGATTAGCCAAGGGTACGGGATGATTTAATGAGCTGCACGTGATGTCTTGATATTGGCTTTAAAAAGGCCAGTGCAAAATGGGCATTTCAGTCAACATGCCACGATTGTCAAGGGATCAACGGCAGTGTGCCTTGGGCATACTGCAAGGCGGATTGAGCTACCGTGAGGTGGCACGTCGCCTTGGCTGTTCACACCAGACGATATCGGCCTGGTGGACAGAGACACCCTCCACAACTCTGCAGATGACAGACCTCGATCAGGGAGGCCAAGAGTCACCACTGCAAGGCAGGACAGGCAGATGGTCCTAAGTCAGATGGCTTCAGACATTGACGACTGAGTGGGACAGAATCCAGCAGCAATCTCATCCAAAGACTGGTAGGCAGTATGCGCCGACGATGCACTGCCTGTATCCAAAACAATGGTGGCCACAAACACTATTGAAAGGGGACTGACATTGCACCCTGTGCTGTTCTGTACTGTAGAACAAACTTATGAGATGGTGTATCTTGGTCAAAAACTTGACATGTCATCAATAAAATGCCAATGTTTCAATTAGCAATTGTTGGTTTGTTTTATTTTGAACTCTTACAATTTTATTACATTTCAAACAAGTGGTAAGTTTCTTTTGCGTTTCAGTATATATATATATATATATATAATATATATATATATATATATATATATATATATATATATATATGCGTGGGTGCGAGGAGGCGTGGGATGATTTTTCCCGTGTGCGGGAGATGTTGGTTGTCGAGGTGGTGAGTTTTGTGTGAGCGAAGATTGAGCAAGGTGCGACGCCAATTTGAATGAAAGGGCGCGCCATGCGCGCCTGGCTCGTGTTGTGATTCTTTCACAGGTGACTGTTTGGGTGCTGTTATTCATATTGTGTATGTGTTTGCTTGCTTGCTTGATTTGATTTGTACCATGGATAAAAGGAAAGGATTGAAATGGAAATCAGGATTGAACATGGAGATGTAGTTATTAGACCGAGCAATTGGACCCACTAGACATGAGAGGAAGATCTGACTGCACGAAGACTAACAAAATAACTGCCTGGGGATCACTGTATGTTGCGGTGCCATCCCCTTAGAGGCAAGCAGTTTGCAGAAGAACCGCAACGTATATATATATAAACACACACACACTCACACACAGCACACACACACACACCACACACACACACACACACACACACACACACACACCAATCGATTTGCATTTTAAACCGCCTGATATTTCTTTACTGTATTGGATCCAAACCAGACTAGCCTTCAAATCATCTTTTATCTATATTCAGTGGAATAGAATTATCTATTATTCTATTTCGCTTATTAATAGTAAGGGATTCTCATATATAAAAAAATTGTATGTTGGCATCTGAAAGTCTGACTGGAAGCTGGAGTACTAGCTTCAAGCTGGAGTACGAGCAGCTTACTAGCTTCAATGAAATGTGTGCTTAGATAATGTCCAGATGTCTGCTTGAATTCTTATCACCTTCTGATCGTAAATTGTTATTGAGCCCTTTGAATTCAATGTGACCTTTGAATGGTTGCTGCAAAAAGGCTTTGAGTGATCTTTTCCCTGAACCGCAAAACCTCAGCCTCAGCAGCTACCTTGTCTCGAAAATTGCCAGATATCATTCCATGATTTCACCCTCCCCAATCTTGGTGATTAAAAAAGAACCCAAGATCCATGTACTGGTAGGATTAGAGGATCGAGCATATTACTTGCTTGCGTTATTGAATTTCCTCTGATTCTCCATATGCTTATATATTGTTACCGCTGTGGAAAATCGCATTACACCATGAAGGGCCCGTAGGTGAGATATCTCTAAGTACATGTGTAGTTAGCCCCAAACCTGTTGTTTAGAGGGAATTTATGTGATTCATTCGGGCTGCGACGCTTTGAGATAGCCGTTTTTCTGTTCTATCTTTATTTTGAACCAACCACGTCTCAACCGCCATAACCATCAACCACCACGATAAACCCTCCACCCACCTCACCTCTCTCCTTCTACGGCCATTCCCGCACCACTTGTGAACACTGAGCGTCGGGCTGTCTTGGGCTCGTTCAAGATACGCACCGAGCCGCGAGTGCAAATAGCGGCCTTCCGAGGGAGAATTCGGATCAGGAACGCTACATGCCCACTTCTGATCCGTCCATTAGCAAGCGCGGAGCGGCTTGCCCCGCCTCCAGGCGCGTCTGTGTGAAATCCATATATGCAAATTCTAGGATCAGGGAGGTTCACGCCCACTTTCCTCCGTCCAATTGGCGAGCGTGGCTCCGCCCCCGAGGTCATCCTGATCCGGAAATTTGCATATTGTTTTCTCCTGCCGGCCTATAAAACGGCGAGCGCAAGGCGAATAGGAGAGAGTCAGTTTTTGGTTGGAGAGCAGAGTGTGCAGCGAGGGAGTGGGCAGAGAGTGGAGTCGGGTGGCGAAGGCATCGAGTGGGGTTCGGGAGTCGCGGAGAAGAGTTGTGGGAAGAGGCCAAGGAGCTCGGGTCCGAGGCGAGAAGGACGGCGGTCGGCGACGAGGTCGCGGTGCGAGATCGCTCGTCGCGGGACCCAAGCCAGCCAGCCATTCTCCTCCCCCAGGGCATCAACAATTCCCCCTTTTCCCCGCGCTGAGATAGTGCAAAAGGGGGCCCCGTTCCCACCCCACTCCAAACGTCGTGCCAACGAAACCCGCCAAGGAGCACAAAGTCGGGGCACCGCCGCGCAGCCACATTTGCGGCGAGCCGCCAACGGTCACGAGGACGCGGGTAGGACCCCTCGGTCTCGCGGACCTGGCCGTCCTCCGGTCACGCGCACAATTGGCCTACAGGCCTGTCTGCCTGCCCCTTGTCTTTGAGGGTGGCTTCTTTCCTTTGCTTTTGAGTAAATGTGTGTCGGCGCCGTCTGAAAAGTAGAACTGTATAAGTGTTGCCGTGTGTGCGCGTAGTCGGTAGTAGATCTGCGTCGTTGTTGCTTTTGTTTTTTGCTGATATATGTGCATTTTGATTACTGTATGGCTGTATATGTGTGCTTTCCGTGTGCCGCGGAATAAATGTGCATTGTGTGAACTGTTTTCCCGTTTCGCTTCGTCTTTTCTTTAATTGACCCTCCATCTTGCTTCACGTAAAGGGTTCGTAGTGGGCTTAATACGCCCGGTAATTAATCGGAAACCGTCGAGGCCGACGATAACACCGCTCGGTTATCACTGTAGCACGGAACGGACCGCTTAAGCGGTTCGTGTCCGGAGTCGGCCTGCGGCGTGGTACGATCGCCGGTCGACCATCCGCGCAGTACTTAGGTAGATCGAATTTGGCGAGCAACCCTACTGCGCGGGTGGGCAATTGGCACGGTCGTGGTGGGTTAAACCCCCACCCGTGACTAGCTCCCGGCGTTGTTCCGAGAGGGTCACGACTGAATTGTCCGTCCGGTGGGCGACGCGGCTCTCGAGTTGACGGTGGCCGTCCGCACGCCGGCGGGCGCGAATTCGCAACAATATTAAAATAAATGGTTCAACTTAAAAGAGGAATTGTGTATTCTTCGACACCCTCAATCAAGACTTCTATTTTTATTGTAAAATACTTTTTGAACATAGAAGCCCAGAGAGGAGACTCCATAACAATATTTTATCCTTCCTTTCTCACATGCCTCTGAAAAAAACATTTCACTTC
>CM068965.1:49297795-49308742 GCA_035128595.1 Eptatretus atami | reverse complement strand
CCCCCCCTCCCCCAGGTCTCTGTAGGGTGCACGTGGTCCACCAGCAACCCTATTATGGTGAAACTCCCAAAATCCAGAATCACTGCTGATCTCATTTTTCCCACCTGAGGAACCAACCTCCACATTCTCATCAATCTCAATGTTCCCTCATGGACATCAAGACAGGTGTTCATCACGGATCGCAGATTACACCCACCCCAAAACAGGATCTTTTCTATGTTTGCTAACTCCACCCCCACCGCCCACACCCACACACACACACCACCACACACACACACACACACACACACACACACACACACACACTCCCAGCCCCCAAGGCCACCTCGTTTCCAAATTTCTAGCTTTTCCTACTTGAAAGTAAAGTTTGCTTCAGGATCCATATTGTTCACCTTATGCGTCCTCCCCTACCCCTCATTCATCCAAGTCTCCCTCCATTTTGTCCTTGAACCCTGCTGTAGGCATTTCCCCCCTGTCTCTGCTGTTCCTTTTGTTCTGTTGCACCCTGATTCATTCAGTGCTCTAGCTCTTCCATGAGCCTTGACTCTGTGTACCAAAAGAAAATCTTCTTTATTCAAAATTGTGTGTTGGTAGTGTTGATTTTTATTCATAACTAAAGGGATCAAACGAAACACTGTTATAGTTGAAGCAAGTTACCTATCAGGAATACCTGCAAAAAACATGTACAAATCAAAATTAAGTGGTTGCAAAAGGATTCAGGCACGCACTTGGTGGAAACACCATTTGCAGCAATGACAGCTACGAGTCTTTTGGGGTAGGTCTCCACCAGCTATGCACAGTGAGATGGTGAAATCTTTGCCTATAATTCACATGAAAATTGCTTTCATTCTGCCAAGTTTGATGGGGATCATCGATGGACTGCAATCTTCAAGTCTCGCCATCAATGTTAAATTGGGTTCAAGTTAGGACTTTGACTGGGCCACTTGAGAACATTTATTTTCTTCTTATTCAGCCACTCAATAACATTTACAGTGCCTACAGAAAGTCTACTCCACTTTCAAAATTTTCACCTTTTGTTGCCTTATCGCATGGAATGCAATTACAATAAATCAGACTTTTTCCACCTTTATTTACGCATCATAACCATGAGCCTGGTGTGGCTTAGTGGTTAAGGCGGTGGCTTGGGATCCTTGGGGTCCTGAGTTTGAGCCCCGCTGGCCGCTGAGTTAGCATCGGGGGGTTGACTCAGCCTGTCATCCTTCCAAAGATTGGCGAAATGAGCAGCAGTATACTGGTAATTATCCCTGCAGGGTCGGAGGCGACGAAAGGGTTGGTGTCAGGAAGGGCATCCAGCCGTAAAAACATTGCCACAAGAAAAGGTACCATGATTGGAGCCCGCAAAAAGCTGACCCCTGCTCAGGGATAAAGGCTTTCAAATAGTGTGATGATGATTTACGCATCATAACCCACAACTTCCAAGGGAAAAACAAATTCTACAAATTTCAGAAAATTAATTTAAAATACAAAAGTAGAATATCTTGGTTGAATAAGTGTCCATCCCCCTGAAAATAACAATTGTAAATTAGCTCAGGTGTAACCAATCACCTTCAAAATCACACACCAAGTTAAATGGACTCCACCTGTGTTTAATTGTCATGATTCTGATTACTTCAGAATAAAATCAGCTGTTCCTGTATGTTTCCTCTGCTGCACAGTGCATTTCACAGCAAAGACTCAACCATGAACCCCAAAGAGCTTTCAAAAGACCTCTGGGATAAAGTGGTGGAAAGGCACAGATTGGGGGGTGGGTATAAAAATATTCCAAAGGTCTTCAATATCCCTTGGAGTATAGTCAAGACAAGCATTAAGAAGTGGAAGGTGTATGGTACCACTAAAACCCTGCCTATATCAGGCCGTCCCTCCAAAATGGATGACAGAGTAAAGAGGAGACTGATCAAAGAGGCCACCAAGAGGCCAATGGCAACTTTGAAAGAGCTACTACATGCCTTTGTGGCAAAGACTGGTCACTGTGTGTGCATGTGACAACAATATCCCAAGTACTCCACAAGTCTGGCCTGTACGGTAGGGTAGCAAGAAGGAAGTCATTACTCAAAAAAGCCCACCTCGAGTCCCATTTGAGGTATGCAAAAAAACACTCCGGAGATTCTGAAGCCATGTGACAAAAAGTTTTGTGATCTGCCAAAATCAAGATGGAACTTTTTGGCCTAAATGCAAAATGTTACGTTTGGCACAAACCCAACACAGCACATCACCCAAAGAACACCATCCCTACTGTGAAGCTTGGTGGAAGCAGCATCATATTATGGGGATGTTTCTCATCAGCAGGAACTGGGGCACTTGTCAGGATAGAAGGTAAAATGGATGGAGCAAAACAGAAAAATCTTCAGAGGAAAACCTGCTGCTCTCTGCAAGAAAGCTGAAATTGGGATGGAAGTTCACTTTTCAGCATGACAATTTTTTTATTTTTTGTATACCTTGTCGAGGCTCGTATGAGAGCTAACACACAACGCACAGCAAGGGGGGCATGAGACAAGAGGGGAGGGAGTGGGAAGGACAAAACAGTGGGGAGACTGAGACAACAGAGGGACAGTTAGGAGATCTGTGGAAGGGAGAGGGATGAGACGGGGAACATGGGGAATACGGGGAACAATACGGGGACGGGGAACAATGACCTGAAGCACACAGGCAAAGCCACATTGGAGTGGCTAAGGAACAAAAAGATAAATGTCCTTGAGTGGCCCAGTCAGGACACCGACATAAACCCAATCGAAAATCTGTGGCATGACTTGAAGATTGCTGTCCATCAATGCTCCCCACGCAACTTGACTGAGCTTGAGCAGTTTTGTACAGAAGAATGGGCAAATATTACCCAATCAAGATGTATAAAGTTGGGAGAGACCTATCACAACACTCACAGCTCTAATTGCTGTCAAAGGTGCTTCCACCAAGTATTAACTCAAGGGGGTGGACACTTATCCACCCAAAATATTCTAGTTTTGTATTTTTAATTAATTTTGTGAAATTTGTAGAATTTGTTTTTCACTTGCAAGTTGTGGCTTACAATGTTTAACTAAAGGTGGAAAAAGTCTGTTTTAATGTAATTTAATTCCAGGCTATAAGGCAACAAAAGGTGAAAAACTTGTAAGGCGGTACAGACTGCCTTTTGTAAGGCATTGTATTTTCTTCTTATTCAGCAACTTCAGTGTTATGTGGCTTTATCTTTGTGCTTCGAATCATTGTCCTGCTGAAATGTGAATCACCTACCCAGTTTCAGATTCATGGCTGACTCAAGCAGGTTTTCATCAAGGATTCTCCTGTACTTGGCACCATCCATTGTCCCTTCTACCCTGACAAGCTTGTCAGTCCCTGCTGAAGAAAAGCAGCCCAATAACACGATGCTGCCATCACTATGCTTGACAGTAGGGATGGTGTTCACTAAGTGATGTGCAGTGCTAGACTTGTGTCATATAAAATGCTTTAAATTTAGACCAAAAAGTTCAATTTTTGTCTCGTCTGACCACACAGCATTTCTCCACAACCCTGCAGTATCATTAAGATGCTTTTTCACAAACTCCATACGAGATTTAAATGCATCTTTTTCAGTAATGGTTTATTTCTTGCCATCTGTTCATGGAGGCCAGTTTTGTGAAGGGAACAAGATATTGTTGATTGATGAACACTGACCCCCATCTCGGACGTAGAGCCTTTCAGATCTTTCAGTCATTGTTGGATTTACAGTGACACCCCAAACCAGTTTCCTGCTTGCCCAGCTGCTGAGTTTGGATGGGCGACCTGATCTGGGTAGAGTCTGGGTGGTATGATTTGTCTTGTACTTCTTAATGATGGATTTCACCGTATTCAAAGGGATAATGAGTGACTTTGAAATCTTCTTCTAAACCTCTCCTGAACGGTGCTTCTCCACCACGTTATGTCTGACTTATTTGGTCTTCATGTTTGCCTTGTTGGTTGACCAAGTAAGTTGCCCCTTAAAATTCCTTAGATAAATGGGGGAGCTTAATTTTTGAGTTAAACCACTGATTACATACAGGTGAAACTTATTACACTTATTTTGTAACCTTTCAAACAACTAATTTGCTCATGAAGTGATTTAGGTAACGTGAAATTAGGTTAAGGGGTTGAATACTTATGCAACTAAGAATCATATGGTTTTCTCTGTTAATCAAACTTATTCGCATTTTATCTGCATTCTTTAGCTTTATCACTTTGGAGTAGTTTGTGAAGATTCTATATATTAATTTTAATTTGAAAGCATCATGAAATAAACTCAGGTGGCATCAAAATTTGAAATCTTTGTAGGTTGGTAACCACTTCACAGGCCTGATGGGCCCAATGGTCTCCCTCTGGGTTGAAGTTCATTGTAAGGGAACTCATCAGAAATATAACAAGCTCAAATGAGCTAAGATCCTCATCCTCTTAATGATGACGTCATAAAAACGAATATGACGTCATTGTGATGTATCAGGTTTGCAATAAATTATCTGTGCTAATGCCCGGCTTGATTCGCGGCGATATGACGTCAACTTTTTTTCTAGGAAGAATTTCCAAAATCGGAGATAGTTACTGCCAGCGCGTGGGCTTTCTGCATATACATGGCAAGTTTCACGAAGATCCGATGAAAACTCTGGTCTGGTGAAACAAAAAAAAATGTCAAAAAATAGGAATGACGTCATAAAAATTGATATGACGTCATAGTGATGTATCATATGTGCGGTAATTCATATCTGCTAATGCCCTGTCCGATTCCCGCAAACAGAATTCAAAAAGCTTGCCTAGTTTCGGAGATAATTTTTTAGGCGATTTCCATTAGCGGAGATATTTTGACGTCATATAACTTTTTTTCTAGGAGGAATTTTCAAAATCGGAGATGGTTACTGTCGTCTGCGCAGGGAATTTTTACATATATACGCCAAGTTTCAGGAAGTTTCGATGAAAACTGTAGTTGTGAACAAATGAAACAAAAACAAAAAATGTCAAAAATAGGAATGACGTCATAAAAATTGATATGACGTCATAGTGATGTATCATATGTGCGGTAATTCATCTCTGCTAATGCCTGTTCAATTCCCGCAAACAGAATTCAAAAAGCTTGCCTAGTTTCGGAGATAATTTTTTAGGCGATTTCCATTAGCGGAGATATTTTGACGTCATAACTTTTTTTCTAGGAGGAATTTCAAAATCGGAGATGGTTACTGTCTGTGCAGGGTATTTTTACATATATATGCCAAGTTTCAGGAAGTTTCAATGAAAACTGTAGGCTGTGAAACAAACTAGTTTCGGAGATAATGGTATAACGCGATTTCCATTAGTGGCGATATTATGACGTCAACTTTTTTTCTAGGAGGAATTTTCAAAATCGGAGATGGTTACTGTCTGTGCAGAGTATTTTTACATATATATGCCAAGTTTCAGGAAGTTTCAATGAAAACTGTAGGCTGTGAAACAAACTAGTTTCGGAGATAATGGTATACGCGCATTTCCATTGTGGCGATATTATGACGTCAACTTTTTTTTCTAGGAGGAATTTTCAAATCGGAGAGGTTTACTGTCTGCGCAGGGAATTTTTACATATATACGCCAAGTTTCAGGAAGTTTCGATGAAAACTGTAGGTTGTGAAACAAATGAAACAAAAACAAACAAAAATGTCAAAAAATAGGAATGACGTCATAAAAATTGATACGTAATAGTGTGATGTATCATATGTGCGGTAATTCATCTCTGCTAATGCCCTGTTCAATCCCGCAAACAGAATTCAAAAAGCTTGCCTAGTTTCGGAGATAATTTTTTAGGCGATTTCATTAGCGGAGATATTTTGACGTCATAACTTTTTTTCTAGGAGGAATTTCAAATCGGAGATGGTTACTGTCTGTGCAGGGTATTTTTACATATATATGCCAAGTTCAGGAAGTTTCAATGAAAACTGTAGGCTGTGAAACAAACTAGTTTCGGAGATAATGGTATACGCGATTTCCATTAGTGGCGAATTTATGACGTCAACTTTTTTTCTAGGAGGAATTTTCAAAATCGGAGATGGTTACTGTCTGTGCAGAGTATTTTTACATATATATGCCAAGTTTCAGGAAGTTTCAATGAAAACTGTAGGCTGTGAAACAAACTAGTTTCGGAGATAATGGTATACGCGATTTCCATTAGTGGCGATATTATGACGTCAACTTTTTTTCTAGAGGAAATTTTCAAAATCGGAGATGGTTACTGTCTGCGCAGGGAATTTTTACATATATACGCCAAGTTTCAGGAAGTTTCGATGAAAACTGTAGGTGTGAAACAAATGAAACAAAAAACAAAAATGTCAAAAAATAGGAATGACGTCAAAATAAAAATTGATATGACGTCATAGTGATGTATCATATGTGCGGTAATTCATCTCTGCTAATGCCCTGTTCAATTCCCGCAAACAGATTCAAAAAGCTGCCTAGTTTCGGAGATAATTTTTAGGCGATTTCCATTAGCGGAGATATTTTGACGTCATAACTTTTTTTCTCGGAGGATTTTCAAAATCGGAGATCGTTACTGTCTGCGCAGGGTATTTTTACATATGTATGCCAAGTTTCAGGAAGTTTCGATGAAACTGAGGCTGTGAAACCAACAAAAAAGTCCACAAGAACAACAACGTGAGTAAGACTTCGAGATCCTCCACGAGGATCTGAAAAAATTAATGAGGTAAATGATTCTCTGACATCAATTTCCTATTCATGGTTGTAAGGCATGAACATCAGACTTTGGTGAGTATTCACTCAGAAAATTTTAAAGACCACATAATATTTTTGAGCACCAAGATTTTGCTTCAAATATAAACACTGAGAATTGAGTCCAATTATCGATACGAATGAATGTCTGTGTTGTGTGTGTGTGTGTGTGTGTGTGTGTGTGTGTGTGTGTGTCCTCCATAACTGCAAAACCTTTAAACCCAGCAGCCTGAAACTTTGCATGCATACCAAAGGAATTCCAATGGAGTGCAGGAGTGAAAATTGGGTGTTTGGGTTAATTAAAGCACCCCTTTCGAAGATAATTAACGGCCGTATTTAATTATATCCTCGGACACCTCCATGCTTCCTCATTCGCCCTCGCTGGGGTCTTAATTCGCCATTTTGTTCGGCCTGCTAACAATGCTTTGAGTTGGAACAGGCCACAATGGTTTATTAATAATAAAGCGCTCAAAATGTTTTTGTTTTTTTTCCACTTTCCTCACCAATATCATCGAATGGCTTTTCCACATACATACAAAATCGCTGTATACATTGCTTTTGTAAGGGCAATCGTTTTCAAAGTGGAGTTTGGAGCAATTTCATGCATTATATGTTGCAATTTTCCCCGATCTACTCTCATGGGCTAATTACCTCCGCCACAAAAGGTGAAGGAGGTTATGTTGTGGACGGATTCAGATGAAACCTGGTGGACAAGTTGGGTGTATAACCACGACGGATTGATTCAATTCTGGTGAAGATCCGGATCCGGATCTGGATACGAGATTTATTTAATTTTTAAAGTGATTCTTCATCTTTGATAGGGCCAACAACGATATAGTACTGTTTTGCATGATATTTAAAAATATGTATTGTGCCCGAGATTTTCTCATGGATCAAGCATTACGTGGCGGAGGTATGCGCTCTCCTGAGTACCCTTCTAGTTAAAGAATATAATCGAAATATAATTTGAGTTTGGAAGATCGGATCATGGGAACTAAATAACTCAAAATCTGGAGTGAAATCTGAAAATGTTAAGAAATCGGCGATGTTTAGTTTTTTGTGGGTATGTGCCATTATCAGTTAGCTATCCCTTACAAAGCCAGCCTTAATTGATAAGTTCCTCATCAACCATTTCATTGGATTGCTTGCTTGAGTATTTAAGCCACTTGCCTTACAGTCGATAGCGGTACAGTACATGTCCCGATCAGGATGTACAGATGGCAGAGGTACGTATACAGCACACACGGACGTGGTACATACGGGTAGATTTGGATCTGTAAAGGGACTCTCTGTGGGTGTGCATGCATGCCTACATGCTTGGTTATGGGTGCCGTGGTGGCAAAGGTTCATCCTGTATCTTGGAGGTTTTAATTTTTAACCTCAGCAGTATTTGAGCGATCACGTTTTCCTTTGTCCTCGTGACTGTTTCTAAAGCAATTAGTTATTATATGCCTCGGGGGTGCTTTACAAAGGTTATTGGTTCACGAGTCAGTAAGTGACCACTATATTCGTTATGGGTGTGTGTCTGTCTGTCTGTCTGTCTGTCTGTCTGTCCCGAGCATAGCTCCGTGGGTTTGATCGATCCTGATAAAATTTGGATGGAGGTTTATATCATGATCAGTTGTGTTTTCCTGAGAATGGGCGTGCTGCACCCATTATGGGCGGAGCCACGCCCAAAAAACATGTGTTTTTAGGGGGTAGCCGATTTCAAGTTACATCTTCTCCGAGGGGTTTGTCGAATCTGGCAGGGTTTCGGTATTTGGTTAGGCAATGGCACCTGCATAGCCCCACAGAGCTCGATTTTTCATTTTCGTCCAAGGTCAAGGTCACAAGGTCACAACTTAGAAAATGTCAAAAAAAATCAATAAATTGGGCATCGAGCTCCTAGGGTTTTCAACTGTTTCGAATGAAAGTTGTATGCAAGTAGTGCTCTTCGAGTACTACAACTTTCATCATTTACGTTTTTCCCGATTCCCGCCATTTTGCCCGTGGCGTCCCTCGAAGGTCAAAAAATTAAAAAGGCGAACTGTGTACATTGCTCGTGAACCATCGCCGTCTCCAGACTTGTAAATGGTTTCTCTTGTCAGTTTCAAAGCAAAATATATTTGATAACACGCGATTTCCAAGCCGTTTGCCATACTAATGTGTTTTCTAAATTACAGAGCTAATTTTTTCCATCCATCACATGATGTGTTGTGTGTGGTGTGTGTGTGTGTGTGTGTGTGTGTGTGTGTGTGTGTGTGTGTGTTCATAAAGCATAACATATTCTCTCTGCTCACTCCCTACCCCTCTCTCTCTCTGTCTGTCTGTCTGTACCATCCTCGCTCCAACCCCTCTTAAAACAGTGCAGCATCCTCCACACATATACATCTACATATACTGTATATATCATATACATATAAATATCTCTCTCTGTCTCTCTGTAAGCGTATCTGCATGGTGGTTATGTCCGGATGGTGGTCATGTCTAGACATATCTGGATGGTTTCTGTATGGACGGACCCTCCCCTCACACTTCTTTCCCCTCTCCCAAACCTCTTAACTCCTCCACCCTCCTCAGCCTCCCCACCTCCTCACTCCTCCACCCCTCTCTCGCTGCCCCCCCCGCCCACCCTCTAGTATACCCATTGTCCGAACGGTGGTTCTCTCCATGCCCGGATGGTGGTTATGTCAAGACAGACCGTCCTGTCACATTGCCTTACCTTGCCCTCCCCTCACACTGATTTCTCTTGATGTATCTGGACAGTGGTTATGCCAGGATGGTGGGTGTCTCCACAGGTATCTGAATGGTGGTTATGTCTGGCCGGTGGTTATCTTCACAGTAACTGGACGGTGGTTATCTCCGGACGTATCTGGCGGCGGTTATGTCCGGATGGACCCTCCCCTCACAGTGCTTTACCTTGCCCTCCCCTGCCCCCTCATCCCCTCCCCACCCCTCCTTCTTCAGTCCTCTCCCTCTTCACTCACCCACCTCTCCCTCCCCTCACCCTACCTTCCTCTATTGTTCCCCTCCCCCTCCTCCTTACTCCTACCCCCTTCATATTCCCATCAGCAAAGCGACGGGTTGTATTTGCTGCTAATATCAATAAAATAGAAAGGTTTGAGTTGGTTACAGTGCTGTGTGGTACATCACCCAACAAATGTGAGAAAGAGAAATTAAATTTGAAACAACAATTAGAGATGCTGCCTGACAGGCTACACAATTGACTTCATGTTCAGGAATCACCAAATATGAACAAAGGAATAACAGTGCTGCAAAATTACCTTTCGGTACTGAAGGAAGTTCCCAAAGCAGGGTATGGGCATTGGGCCTGGAACACCCATTTTCTTTAAAACTGTGTATGGCCATATTGAGTATCTGCAGATACACAAGATCAAACACATCAATAACAATTGTTATTGCAAACCAGCTTTGTGCCTCCATTTCCAACTTCAATTAAAAAAAAAGAAAAAAAATCACTCATAGAGTGACACTTTTCCCTATGTCACAATTTCTTGAAGGAATGTGCTTCAGAACTTGTACCCTTGCTTTCTCGTTTGTTTCGTTTTGTTTAAAAACCCAAACTTTTCCTCTTACCTGGAGAAATGCCTTCGTACAGCCTATTTTAAAGAAGGGTGATCGTTCAAACCATTCTAACTCCCGTCCTATTGCTCTGACTTCTACTGTTTCCAAAGTCTTTGAATGTGTTCTCAATTCCCATTTTCTCAGCTCTTGAAGTCAACAGTCGTATCTGGACAAGAGAAATACGGGCAGCTTATCGAGAGACAAGGCAGAGGACAAGAAAATGCAACCAGGAACAAGAGTGTATCCCGTTCTTACTGACAAATGCTGCCGCTTCCTTTGAGAGACTTTGGGAAATCCTTTGTTGAAGGCCTTGATATCTCAAAAGCCTTTGACAGAGTTTGGCATCAGGGTCTGATAGCCAAGCTTCCCTCTTTCAGCTTTCCTCCTTCACTCTGCTCTCATATCGAGCTTTCTCTCCGAACGTTCTATCTCCGTAATTGTTGATGGTTCAACATCTCCCTCCCTTCCCTAACAACAGCGGTGTACCTCAGGGTTCCGTTCTGTCCTCAACACTCTTCCTTCTTTTTATCAATAACCTTCTTTCTTCCACAAATAACCAAATGCACTCCGATGCTGATGACTCAACATTACATTCCTTCATGTCTTTCCCAACTGCCCAGTCTTCCCTCACGTGATCTACATCTCGTTTCATCACAGCCACCTCTTTAAATTCGG
>CM068965.1:49254603-49277729 GCA_035128595.1 Eptatretus atami | reverse complement strand
CCAGTATTTGTGTCGGCGTGGTGCTGATGGTGTTCGTCCACCAAACGGCGGTCTACTTGGGTTAACCTGAGGCGGTCCCTTCGGGTGGGTGCCTGGAATGTCCTTTCCCAAAGAGAGGACGATCACTCATCTCTGTTAACATCTGAGCTCAAGCGTTTGAACATCGGTATTGCAGCACTCTCTGAGGTTGAGAGACTGGATAGTGGCTTTATCATGGCGGGTGGTTACACGTACTATTGGTCTGGTCACTCTGATGGTTACCATGTCCAAGTTGCTGCTGTAGCTGTGTCCACAAGCTGACTCCAATGATAATTGAGGTAACACCGCTCAACGAGCGTATTATGAGACTAAGCATTCATCACTCCTTGGTGTCGTTTCCCTGGTCTCTGTATATCATTGGCTCATCTCTCTCTCAATCTGACCTAGGAAGATTACCTCATGGTTTTCCTCTTGTCATCAAAGATTGGCGGTCCCGAAGGCTTTGCCCCAATCCTGTCATACGGTGAGCTGCCCTGCGGAGGTTACTCGTGGTACTCCCACAGAGTGGGTTTTCAATTTTCTTTGCGTTTTTGAGTTTTTAGGAATGAAGGGGTTTTACGGTGACAGGAGCGCAAATCCTGCCACCAACCTTAAAAAAAAATAAAACCTTGAGCGATGGGACTTTTGAGGCTCTATAAAAGGCTGCATGGAGAGCGGTTTGTTCCTCCCAGCTGACTGATTAAAGTCTGTTGCATAACCCCCGACACGGTTCCCCTTTTTCCACGCTTAACTCACCGACATGGGAAAGCGACCTTGGGCGTGACGTTCCTGCCAGAGTTGAGAGTTGCAAGCGGCGTCCTTGGTCTCTTGAAGACGCACCATCCTTGTGGAGTTATCTGGAGGCGACGTCCATCACAATATTTCATTTACTAACAGAACCTTTTGTTGATCAATATGTGAGAGCTGCCATGACAAAATGAGACGGATGCCGCAAAAAAGAGAAATCTCTTTCAATTTCTGAGATTCCTAAATATACAGAAAAATAGACCTTAAAATAACACCAAATATATTGTGATTTAAAATGCTTTCGCATGTTGAGGGTAGATGTACATCTTCATCAATGTCAGAATAGTTGTCTCGTAATTAATCTTCTATTGTTACGGAGCAGTATATTAATTTAATTGTGCTTGGAAAAGGTTACCTTTGCTGTTAAATTTACTGTTAAGTTACAACTACAACTTGAAAACAGAAGGACAGAGAAGAAGAATGAGGACGAGGAGAGCAAGAAGGCATCAACCCGTTCTCCTGAGCTGTCATGCTGTGTTTCAAGAGGTGGAGGTACTTTAAAAAAATAACTTCTTAAAACCGAAAGAAGAACCAGCATCTTATGTACGCAAATTGGGGGAGGTTCAGTGACTCACCTGTTCCCTAACCACGACAGATCAACTTCAACCCGCTGTGCGTTGGTCTGCGGAGATTCAGCTATGCTTCTTATTTCATACCTTGTCAGGTATTCTTCACTGAAATCCCTCTACCCAAGGAACCTACCTGCTGGACATTGCGCTACTGTTATCTTGGCGACAATTTCAAAGCTGCTCCTTGTATACCCTGGTCGGTGTTGATTTCCACGCCATTTTCGAGAGGGCACTCAGCTGGTTGACCGGTGCACGCTCTCGGAGCTTATTCGTCCTCCAACGTCCTTGTCCTTCAAGTAACATGTTGTTCTTTACAGCTTGGAATTCCTGTCTTCATCATCTGTGACACAGCTTTATCTGTGATATCGGTTATTACCTCCACCACCGAGGGTGGAAGGAAGTTATGCTTTCACCCTTTTCTGTTTGTCTGTCTGTCTTTGTCTGTGAGTAGACTATCTCAAAATGCTGTGGACTGATTCGGACGAAACTTGGGAGACAGTTTGGGTGTGTGACAAGGACGAATTGATTCGATTTTGGTTAAGGTTGGGCCTATCAGTGGATTGCTGTTCATCCTGACATTCAGAGCAAGTTGCAGGAGGAGATTGACAATGCATTCCCAAGCAAGGTATCGCACTCATTGATATGATCTTCAATTAAAAAAATGTTTTCACACTTTTGGGTTTGATTAACTCCACTTTAGTCTGTTGGCTGGATAGTGTGTTGGCCATCTGAACTCTTGTCTCATGTGAGGAATTGTCTCGTTACGTCTGTGTAATTCAAGTATAGCTACATTGATGGCTCCTGTCGATCCTGCATGTGAATCATTATGTGGCTCTCTGAAACACCTTTACATTGAGAGAATTGTTGTCTGACTGCCAGGGACTATAGGTATTTTTACCATTTAAAATCAACACCACAAGTACAACGATCAGTTTTCAACTCATTCCATCCATCAGTTCAGTGGTGCATAAAAAATATGTACAAGGTTATGTTGTCGTATGATAATTCCCCCACTTCTATGATGTCTATGGTTTTCATGCAGATAATTGGCATATTTTATTATCACCTGTAATCCTACCTCACACCGGGAGCGGTACCACATGATACATATTTTCAAAGAGAATTTGCATCCACCCCTCACCCAGAACCCCCAGGGCTATGTTTGGTTTTTTAAATTATTTGCATAAATGATGGAGCAATGTATTATCTAGACCTAGAGGTTGTCACTCTAGTTCGAGATAATATAGGCAGCAGATAGGCAGGCAGCAGCCTCTTCCCTCTCTTTCAGACCTTGACAAAACCACAACCTGGTAAAACACTTGGAATGTTTTCTAACCCTGACAAATCTTTCTCTTTCCGAAAGATCGTATGGCAACCTCCATCCCTCCCCCCTCCATCTACTTTCTCAACAATCCTCCCCAGCAAGTTTTCACTTGAACTCCTGGGTCTCACTATCAGCCATGATCTTTCTTGGACCTCCACATTTCAACGTTGGCCTCCAAAGCCAGTCACCGATTCGGCATCCTGTGCTGTACAATGTTCTTTCTTAGCACACCTGAACCCCTAGTCACCTACAATCCTTCATCTGCAGCTTGGCATAGGTTTCTGCAGGGCACAAGCGGTCCACCATCAACCTGCTTCTGGTGAAACTTACAAAATCCTGAATCACTGCACACCTTCACTCATTTGTTCTTGCCTGTGGAACTAACTCCAACATTCTCTTCAATCTCATTCTACCCTCCAAGTCTTCAGATATTGTTCACTACCATCTCAGATTTAACCCATCTGAAACCATTTTTTTTCTACCTCTGTTTATTGCTACTCACTCCCAAGCCCACACTCTTCCAAATTTCCAGGCTTTCCTTCCTGAGTTTCCTTCTGTATCCATCTTGTCCCCCCATGTGTCCCCCTACCCTCATTCCTCCCCACATCATTTATTTGTCCAGTCTCTCTTGTTTTTGTCATTCAACTCCGCTGTTGGTGTTTCCCCTCTCTCTCTCTCTCTCTTCTCTTCTCTCTCTCTCTCTTCTCTCTCTTCTCTCTCTCTCTCTCCATCTCTCTCTCTTCTCCTCTCTCTCTCTCTCTCTCTCTCTCTCCACCCCTTCCAATGCTCCTTTTGTTTTGTTGCATCCTGATCCATTAAGTCTTCTTGCTCTTCCATGAGCCATCCCTCTATCCAAAAATCCAAAAAAAGACATTTTGAACATTGCAAACGCATATGCACCCCAAGCAAGTCTAGGCAAAGAAGAATGAAGATCATTTTGGGATGAACTATAATTGGTTCAAATATAAAGTTGAAAAGAAGAAGTGATTATTGGTGGAGATTTTAATCGACATGTTAGTGAGAAACCAAATGGATATAATGGTGTCCATGGCAGATTTGAATATGAATATGGTGAAAGGAAGGAGTCAGGAGAAGCGACATTAGAAATGGCAGAAGTGATGGATATGCATTTTTTTTACAAGCGGAATTGCAAAGAGCCAGATTTATTTTTTATCTATTCGTGCATAGTTTTAAAAGAAGGGTTAGCAATTGTGGAAAACTGTTCATTCTGGCTCATTTTTTCATCAAACAAAACTGTTTGGCTCACCTATTTTTCACCATGGCCTTGTTCAATATACAGAAAAGAAGTTTTAAGGAATTAAATTAGATGGAGGCAATATTACAGACTGTATCACAAGGGAGGCACTGGTATCACTGAAAATTTACTAACAAAAGCCAGGGTTTTCCTGATGTACAAAAATGCGAGTATCAGTCAATAATAAAAATAAACCAATGTCACCCTTAGGGTGACCCGTATCTTGCCAAAAGGTGACCACGTGTGACTTCTTTAAGGTCACACTGAGGTGAACAGAGCTGCTATCCACCAGGAGCGACTCCTTGAGAATATCTGCCTACGAGAGATTCCGATGAGAATCGTTCTACAGAGTAACCATGAAAAATATGCGTTTTCCTATAACGTCACCAAATGACGTCATAATGTCTCAAGCTTGATATATCTAGAAAGCACTCATCGAGGTGTTCAATTTGAGGTACTACACGATATGGTTCCTAAAACTTGAAAATTTGACCTTGGGTCAAATATGTTTGACCTTAGGCGCTAACCATGAAGGTCAAGGCCAATCGCCACCAAAAACTAATCAGCTGAGTGCCAGACCATAGAACTATATTCCCATGAAGTTTGAAGACGATCCGATCAAAATTACTCAAAAAATAAGGGTTTCGTTGACTCCCCTGATTTGCGACAAAGTGACCTTGACCTTTGACCTTGACCTTCAAAATTTTTGCGCTGAAAGGGACCTCTATAGGCCTCTGATATGCGAAGTTACAAAATGTTCCAATGAAAACTGTGCTCTGCAGAATTTTTTTCGTGATTACAGACAAAAAAAAATACAAAATTTTTCAAAAAAACATACAGACTGACTAACATATCTTGCCAAAACTTCGTTTTGGCACGATAAAAAGACCAAGACAAAGAACCAAAAGGAGTACCTGTAGCTCAGAATTAACTTCGAAAAGATCAAAATTTTCTGTTACCTTAGACATAAAAAGTTATAAGGAGGAGTAGAAATAACTGCTAGATTAAAATAAAGTGAGCCTGGAAAAAGTGGATACAACTGGGTGTATCAGAAAGCACAGAAACATTCTATTATTTGGAAAATTAGAGTTTTTAAACCTGTGTGCAGACCAGTATTGATGTATGGAAGTGAAATGTGGGCACTGCAGATCGAAGAGGTAAAAAATGCAAGACAGAGATGAGAATAAGATAATGGATGAATGCATTGTGTCTGAAAGAAAGAATTCTGAGCTCAAAACTTGGAAAGGATTAAAAAATAAACACTGCACTCGTGAAGAAGAACTTGGAAGAGAGAAGTCTTGGTCGGATGGTCATGAGCAACGAAGGTCAGAAGATGAAGCTCCTAAATAAAGCAATAAAAGTTGTGGTAGTAGAAGATGGAAATCAGACAGGACATCTGAAAAAGCCAGACGTGGATCGAGACTGTTAAAAAAAAGTTATAGAATGTTTGGGTTTCTTGAAACTGACACGATGGATAGATCCATATGGAGGAGTGTCATCTTCGACTGACCCCCTGAAAGAGGGAAAATGGTCGTAAATCGTTTGTTGTTGTTGTCCATCCAGCTGTTTAGGAATGCAAACAAATACACAAACAGACTTCTCAAATTATATACAGCACACTCATGGTTCAGGAACAGCGTACACAGAAATCACTTGCAGGATAAAGCCATGGGAGATGTCAGTGTACTTTACATGCACGAGAAGGTTCCCTGCATCATAAGTCATTGGTTCAGATGGCCAGCTCCACTAAGAGCCTTAAATCAAAGAAAATAATAAAAACTTGAATTATTTCTCTTTCATATTAATTAATATCTGTGATTATCGAACAGAATGGTTAAAATACTAATTGAGGAAAGAGATGTTTGTACGGCTCAGACTCCCAATTTATTAATATCTGTGCTTGTAGGCAGAGTTGACCTACGAAGGTGTGATGAAACTGCCATATCTGGACATGGTTATCAGTGAAACCTTGAGGATGTTCCCGATTGCTGTACGTCTTGAGCGTGTTTGCAAGGAGTCCATAGAGCTCGGTGGGTTGCATCTACCACATGGAATGGTTATCGCTGTGCCACTCTTTGCCCTTCATCGGGACCCCAGCATCTGGCCAGAACCTGAAGAATTCAGGCCGGAGCGGTATGTTTGTGCTTCTTGAAGCTTCTCCATTGTAATATTTTGGTTGTACACCGTGAAGGGTCTTAATTCTCCACCCAGGAAGGTAAAAGGTCTATTCTTCGAGAAAGTGTAAATTGACACCATAACAGAGAATTGTCTGCTTGCTTCCTCAACCAAGATTCACAAAGGAAGCCAAGGAAGACCGCAATCCGTACACCTATCTACCATTCGGAGCTGGGCCTCGTAACTGCATTGGCATGCGCTTTGCTCTCATGCACATGAAGATTGGTTTAGTGGCATTGATTCAAGAGTTCAACATTCGAAGGACACCACAAACCGAGGTGGGTGTTGTTACAAAGGTAGGCCATCATAAGTTAACTTTGGATTAGAAGACGTCTGAAATACTCAATTTGGTGTTTGTCTATCTGACTTTTTTGACTGTGATGCATTCGGTCATGACTTATCCAATCTCAACCAAACTTAACCGGGGATTAAGGTCACATGACAAGGTTAAGCGATTTAACTCCCCCCCCCCATCCCCAAGGAGGGTTTGCGTCTTGCATGAACTCTGCGTTGAGGTGTAAAATTGGTTATCATGGCTTTCATGGCACATACCTTATGACATAAAAATAATGTCACTTGCAAGTAAAACCATCGTTATATCATCGTACTGGGATTTCAAGTATCCCAATGGTACCCCCCCACACCCCCATTGGTACGCCATTGCCTATCGTACAATAATAATCAGTTATTCAGTTCCATGAAGTCATGGCTGATTTCTGGTGACATTCATGATCAGATGTCTCCAAACATCTCTATCCTGCAATGCTTTCTGAAGCTCTGGCAGAGACAGCTTGGTTGCAGCCTTTACCCCATACATTGGAGGTGTTTTATTACCAATCAACTTGCTATCGCTTGCCAAGCCAGCCGTTCCTTATCAACTGTCTTGTTGGAGTGCTTGCTTATGCGCTTAAAATCAAGTGAGGTGATTGGTGATGGAACACACCCATTCTGAATATGTTGATTTTCTCAATTGACAAGATTTTAATCTTTTTTTGAGGTTTAAATAAAGACCTGTCTTTTTCATTTTCTTTCTTTACCGTCTGCAGCAGTTTCATCGAGTCCTCTTTACTTTCTGCCAACAGAGTGGTATCATCAGCATACCTTAGGTTGTTGACACATCTTCCTCCAATGTGACTCCAGCCTCTGTCATCCAAGTTATATTTTAATCAAAATTATTCCAAACACAAATTAATCGGTCAATTCCGTCCAATGATAATGGCATAATGATGATAATTATAACACGGGGGGCTGGCAGCACAGCTTCGAGCTATGCACACACTTCTCGAAGCTGTCTCGCCTGGTTAATCCCGACCCAGCTGTCATCCCATCATCTCGGCGTTTCACAGTCAGGGTGATTCATCGATGCATGCCATTTCTCGGATGAGATGTTAAATTGGCGTCCCATCTGCCATCATCAGTGGTGGACTTTAAAGATCCCATGTGTCCTTCATGATGAGTAGGTGAGCTATCGGTGGCACCCTGAACAAATTACAAATTCCTGCCTTAACCTTAGCCCCCCCTAAGGTTAAGAAGCCTCCTTAAGCATCAGGGCTGGCAAGCCAGTTCATGAAAACTTGGGCCAAGTTTCCCCCAGCCACACACCATAGCATGAGAATATTGTGGCCATTAAACAATAAGGATATGAACAACCGCAGTCCGCATTGTGCGCACGTACACAGAGGACCCAAAAGACCCCGAGCCCGAGGATGCAAACGACACTGAGACCAAAGACCAGAAGCACAGAGGACCCTTAAGACGCCTTTTACCTTTAAGACCAGACCCAGAAGACGCCTTTTACCTTTAAGACCCAAAAGACCCTTTACCTTTAAGACCCCTTTTACCTTTAAGACCCAGAAGACCCCTTTACCTTTAAGACCCAAAAGACCCCTTTTACCTTTAAGACAGATTAGACAGCTTTGACCCTTGACCATTTAAAGCTTTCGACCATTTCGACCTTTTTTGATTACAAATAACTATAATGTCACCAATATTACAAATAAATTTGTACAAAAGAAATGTTTGTATTATGATTGATGTAAATCATGACAACACAGCAATCTGTAAAGTAAATCTCCAACGACATGTGCAGAGGCGAGCGTTGTGACCTGATCCACGTTGGTATAATATAATCCAAATCTAAACAATGGCATGATGCTGCAGAAAATGTAAAAAAAATTATAAATTCTGGTTTGTTTGCTTTTTCTCACGACGAGTGAGATCATTGAAAAAGTATGCCAGAGGCACAATAAAACAACCAGAGTTGGTGTCAAAGCCACCCAATGCTCGCCTGTTTATACATTTATCGTTTTTAAAAGACTTGTCTAATAACTTTTTTAAAGCATTGCAGTGAAGTCTGATCCAAATAATTTTAAGCAATATATGTATTGTATATTGTAATCAGTTACTTGAGGGGAGCACTCGGGAGAGTGCAAAACCTCCGCCGCCATACTGCTGGGTCACTCAAGTGAACCTTATATTCTTATTCATTAAATATGATGTCAACAGTGCTGACAGTTATAGTTCTTTTCTCCAACATTTTTTTGGGGGGTGGGGGTTGGAAATCACTTAATACATGTAGAAAATGCAAAAAAAAAATGTTTTTCTCTAACAATTTTTTTTGGGGGTGGGGGTTGGAAATCACTTAAAACATGTAGAAATGCAAAAAAAAAAAAAATTTTCTCTAACATTTTTTTGGGGGGTGGGGGTTGAAATGACAAAACATGTAGAAATGCAAAAAAAAAAATTTTTTTTCTCTAACAATTTGGGGGGGTTGGAAATCACTTAAAACATGTAGAAATGCAAAAAAAAAATATTTCTTCTACAATTTTTTTTGGGGGGTTGGAAATCACTTAAAACATGTAGAAATGCAAAAAAAAAAATTTTTTTCTCTAACTTTTTTTGGGGGTGGGGGTTGGAATCACTTAAAACGTAGAAATGCAAAACAAAAAAAATTTTTTCTCTAACAATTTCTTTTGTGGGGTGGGGGGGGTTGAAAATCACTTAAAACATGTAGAAATGCAAAAAAAAAAAAATTTTTCTCTAACAATTTTTTTGGGGGTGGGGTTGGAAATCACTTAAACATGTAGAAATGCAAAAAAAAATTTTTTTCTCTAAATTTTTTTTTTGGGGGGGGGGGGTTGGAAATCACTTTAAACATGTAGAAATGCAAAAAAAAAAAATTCTCGAACAATTTCTTTGGGGGGGGGGGGACCAAGTCCAAAATCTAATGGCATGATCCTTGGACCACACCTAACCCCCCCCACCAAGTTTCGTCGAAATCCGTTCAGGAGTTTTTCCGTAATACAAAAAATTTAACATTTTCACGCTCACGCTGACCTGACGCTCACGCCGGGGGTATCGCTATAGCTCTCTGTTCTTCGAACAGGCGAGCTAAAAATGATGATAGTTTGTGGAATTATTGAACAAAAATAATTGAACATTTTAAATTTTCTTTGAAGAGGAAAAGTTTTCTACTCCCAGTAGTGGAGTTCGCAGTGTCCCCTTTGGGTAGCCACAGTTGCATTGTTTGAGAGAAGCTTACACGACAGCATAAAATACATCGTTGGCATGTAACTTATCTTGCTCCATCCTCTCAAAAGGAAAATTGCACCTCTTGAATGTAATTTGCTCTGCAAAAAGTCTCTTAAAGCAGACATTGATTGTTTTTGTCTGATTTGGAACGGGTCTTTAAAGATGTGGAACGGGGCTGTTGAAACATCTTTTGAATATGAGCCTTTATCTGAAAAAACTTGAGTTGGCTGCATCACTGGTTTTTATTTTTCATTCTCTGTATACATTGAAACCTGTGTATAAACACCACCTTGTGAACTCTTTTGCAGATTCACTGGAAAATTGGTAGAGTTTGTCTCATGTCTCCTAAAAATCCAATTAAGCTCAAGTTTCAGAGGCGTGAGCAACACGAGGGGTTTATATGTCATTTAAAACCTGGGTCTTAGTTTTAACCCAGGAAACCATAAACGCAGCGGCTCTGACTCCTCATTCAGCACCAAGAGCACCAAGAGTGGATATAATGATATCCAGCGTCTCTGTAAGGATAACTGCATCATCTGTGAAACCAAGGTCAGAGATCTTGACATTCCCAAACGATGCACCTCAGCTTGATCTCTCTGACATCCTCCCAGGATCCAGTCTATACAATCGATGAAAAGTCTGGACCAGCAGCACACAACCCTGACGAACTCCAGTAACAACTGGAAATAAGTCGGGGATGGAACCACCACATCTCTCAGCATGCTCAGTACCTAAGGATAGCTAATAAATCAGATTCATCAATTTTGGGTTAGGGTTAGGATGGGAATGACACAAGATGGCAGTGCAGTGCCTTGAAACCCTGGAGGGAGGAGTGGAAAACAACGGTTTCTGGAAGGTGGTTCCATAAACGGAAGAAGTTGGGAACAAAGAAGTTGAGGTGTGCAGTTAGCATGGATTTTGGAAGTTTAACCAGAAGGGGGCTTATTAGAAGAACATGTGCATTTTGGAGTTTCTGGGGTGAGTGATGACTGTGAGAGCAAAAGGATCAATATTGGAGAAGAGGCAGTTAAAAAAACAAATAAAAAAGGAGAGACCACCGACATGCCTGTAATGTTAAAGCAACATACCTTGTGCTTCAGCCTCATTGTGGGATATTCCAACAATGTTGAGAGCTTTGTATTCCACAGAATCCAAAAGAGCTTTCATCTGCAGCTTGATGGAGTGCTGCTTCTCGTCTGGGTTGCTGCTCCTGCCTCACACCGAGCTTGGCTTCACGCTGTGGAAACCAAGGCTTTTAGGATCATTTATATATCCCACAATGAAGCTGAGTCTTTGGATCTCTCACTCTCTCACTGCAGGCAGGTCGGTGGTCTTTCACCGACTCCTCTCCAGCCTTAACCCCCCCTCCCCCTTCTCTGTCTGTGCTCTGTCCCCCCCAATATTTCTGCAGGGTGCTGAAGGTCTGCCAGCAACCTGCTTCTGGTGAGACTGCCAAAATCAAGAATTATTGCTCACCTTCACTCTTTCCTTCCTCTTTTTCCACACACTCTCTTCAATCCCACTCTTCCCTTCAGGTCTCCAAAACAGCTCGCTGTTCACCACCATGTCATATCTTTCCCCTATCCAAAACCATGATCTTTTCTTCTCCCATTAATCCACCCCAAACCCACCTCCTTCAAAATTCCCTGTTTTCCTTCCTGACAGTCCCTGTAGTGTCCATATTGTTCACCACGTGTACCACACCCCATCGTCCCTTCCACAGATCTCCGAATGTTTCTGTTCCCTACTGGTGTTGTGCCTCCCTCTCCCACCCCTCTTGTCTCCCTCTTCCTTTGTTATATATTATGTGTGTTAGTTATTATACAAGCCTTGATAAAATGGACAAAAAAATAGAAAAAAAAGAGGTGGATGTGATGCTGAGGCACCAATGCATAGTGAAGAGTAGTCTCCATTGAGGTCTGGACAGAGGTCTTGTCGACTGCAAGTAGCTATGATTTTCAAATGAAAGACTTGAATTGACAGGATTCTCAGTTTGCAGTAGGCTTTGGAGGCCATCTTTGTTATGTGGTTGGCCAGAAGAGCTCATGGTTGATGGTGAGGCCTTGAAATGCAAGAGACTGAACTTCTCGCAGTGGCTGACCATGGAAATAGACAGGTTTGTTAGTTTGACTATCCTTCCAGAGTGACAGGGAGAAACAAGGAGATTTTTCCAGGATTTTAGTACTTGTTCAATTTATCAGACCAGCACCTAATTCTGTATCAGCAGAGAGTGACGCAGTTGCAGTCTGCCTATCAGATTCAACGTAGACTAAGTTGTTCTGTAACTGGTCAAGGTAGACCAAGTTGATCTGTCAATGGTTGAGGCTTCTTTCAAGATGCTGTCAGAGAAGAAGTTGAAGGCCTCCTCTGTCTGCTGACACTCGTAGAAGGAAATGGCCAGTTTTTTCAAGCCGAATAAACACTCGTGTATTTTTGCTTCAATGGTTACTGATAGTTATTCCGAAGCACTGAAGATGAGATGCACCAGCTTTAGACCAAATGATGTGCTGAATTCCCCCAAGACGCACACAGCGCCTCCCAGCATCTCCAGCTTTTGTTGCATTTTCTTCATATCTCTGCATGGTTGCTTCTTCCATTGTCACAAACAGCCTTGTAATTTTGTAAAAGAGCAGATATCGCTCCTGTTCTGGCCATCCATTGAGTAATACAAAGTGCCTTGAGACCTTGAGCATTGGGAGGAACTATTTGGATATATGAAACTCATGCTTCATTTATCCAAACTAGTGGGCCCGTTGGTCTATTGGACCAAATTTTCATTGGTCTTCATGGCCACGGTGGAATACCTGCCTGCTGTGCTGCTTCAGCATTAGCTTGCTTTTCACCAAGCCCAGATAGGCTTGGGCCAGGGCATTATAATGTTATTATTTTTGTTATTACCCTCACCAGGGAGAGGGTAAGGAGAGGGGATTGCATTTGGTTCTGTCTTTTTCTTTGTTTATCTGCACAGAACTTTTGTGTTTTTCTCGGATTGAGACAAAATTTTCACCATAGGTGCGACTACTCATGTAGAATGTTTTAATGATAATTATGACGTTTTAGGTGGTGTGGCAGCTATGTTGGTAAAACGGAAAAACTTTGGTAGGTAAGAGATCTGAAGGTTGTGGCCAAGTTTCATCAAAATCATGTGTTTGGTTCAAGCGATAATGACTGAAGTGCTTACAGACTGACTCGCTTACTCACACTGCACGATCGCATAAGCTCAGCGGACTAAAGTCCAGGTCCACGCAAAATGGGTCCACGCAAAATCCAATTATTCGACTCCGTTACTCCAGCAGCTGGAGACAACCAAAAATGATACAAAGGGGGAGCATCCCTACTCTATCCTAAATTTTCTCAAAACTCATTTCTCTTTATCATTAAAAGTACACTGCTCCACTCATATAAACACCCTCCTCCTACCATCCACTCAATCATTGATTCTCAAAAACAATTGCCACACACCTCATGACACAACACAACACATATTCCTCCATTCATCACTGAATCGTCACATACCACGTAGAGCGCATACCTCCGCCACACAATGCCTAATCCACGAGAACGTATCGGGCCCAATACATTTTTGAAATATCATCCTCTATATCGTTTTTGGCCCGATCTCTCAATGGTGAAAAATCACTTTGAAGATTAAATAATTCTCGTATCCAGATCCGGATCTTCACCAAAATCGAATCAATTCTTCCTTACCACACACCCAACGTGTCCACCAAGTTTCATCCGAATCCCGACCACAACTTTCTTGAGATATCCTGCACCCAAACAAACAGACAGACAGACAGACAGACAGAAAGTAGTGAAAACATAACCACCTTTCCCTTCTGTGGCAGAAGTGATTAAAGCCCAAACCATCAATTTAAAATATCATTCATTATTCCTCAGTTCCCATCAATTGCCTGCTTCAGTCTCTTGTTGCCCTTCTAAATTAAACATGCCCTCTGTGTCACGTGGTTCCCCCACAGAATTAGGCTCCCACCTTTGTGCTATTGCATGCAAGCCGGGAAACCAGACACTCTTCTGAAATGTGTGCCATGCAATCAGACAGGCGACTCTGCTCGTGCCGTGACCTCCTGTGGTGCTCACTGGGTGTTTCGGAACCTCCATTGGGTCCCCGCGCGACTCCACCCGCCACTCTCACTCCGGCCCATGCCTTTCGCACGGCCCGCCCTGGTGCGCCGCACATCATGCCGTGCTCTCGGGCAGTGGCCACTGATACGCCTGGCAGTCTGGCGCACACACTACCCTGTGGAGATTCCCTGTACAAACCCCAATCTCCCCATTTGTACCATGTCCATGTGTGCTGGTGGCAAATGCTGGCTTCACCTCATGATCTGCCTATGCCACTGGCTCCTGCTGCACATATGCGCTCATTTGTGGGGTCACATGTGTCCTGCACGCTCTTCCCCCCGTACGTGTCCCAATTTCCTCTGCCAGGGCTTGCTTCATCTCCCTTTTGAAATCTCTGGCCCGAGCTATTAAATATTTCACCGGTTCGCCCCCGCTCTTTGTTTTAAATTCTTCTGTCCCGCGTTCCGGCTCCATTTTAATTGTTTCTATCTCCCCCGCTCTTTGTTTTAAATTCTTCTGTCCCACGTTCCGGCTCCATTTTAATTGTTTCTATCTCCCCCTGGTCCCGCTTCCTCCCTTACCCTTAATGGCGCTGTCTCCGTTACCCTCTCTACTTTACCCCTGGCCCGATCAGTCCCCACCTCACGCTGCTTGTCTCGTGCGCCTACTCCATCCTCAGCCTCCTGGGAGTACCTTTTCTCCATGCCAGCCAAGCCTGTTGCCTTTTCAACTCCTTATCTCTTTCAACCAGTGATTGTTCTTTGGCCTCCCCAATGGTATCCGACCTGGCCTCAATTTCCGGGGGATAGGCCCGTCTTTCGGTCTCCCTCCTCTGTCTTTCAGTCAGTAAGTAAGAAGAAGAGTACAAGGATGGTGACGATTGAGTAAAACCTGTTTGCTAAACGCTTGTGGACCGAATCTGTTTTCTTCCAAGTCTAAGCTACAAATAACTACAGCCTACAGGGTCTAGACAAGGTTTAGTGGGATGAGCGATTCAACTTGCACTGACCATCACCCGTGAGCAACTCTAAAGTGTAGCACCAATTTAACCATCCATAATACTCCAGGAATACATTTACTTCCGTAGAAGACATTACTGTATGTCTAATCTGGTGCTGGCACGATAGTAATGATGGGGAAAAGTTGGGGAGTCATTGCTGGCCAATGACCTTGACATCACCAACTTGTAAACCATTTGACCAATTGACCATTTTAGCTGATGTCACATTTCCCATGATGCTCAATGGTTACCACCACTAAGATGGCAGTGTATAGACACGGCACGACCTCAGTAATTGAAAACAAAAACTGTACAACTATAAATATACGTACATACTCAAAAAATAAATATCAGGTGCATTATACCCAATGCGATCTCGCTCTATTGGTCATGCTGTACGTTGTAATAAGATGACTCCACGTCTCATCGTCGGAGATCAACAGCTTTAATGAACAGCATAGCATCATGCAACGGCACTCAGCACAGTATCCCGCCGTAGCCCAACATGGCTTCACTCATGCTCTGTTTCTGCTCCACGCATGCCCCACCTCCTCGCCGGGGCTGCGGTTTACGGCTCATATGACATCCCCCTTTCTTCAAAAAAAAAAAAAATAATTAACAAAACACAGTTGATCCAAGGCATCAAATGGGAAGGAAACATAAGGAGACAGAAGAAAAACTTATGCTACTCCCGGGCGAAATGCAATGCAGTTCAGGACGGCCATCCTCCCACGTATTAACTTGACTGCTACGGATCAAAGGTCCAGCCTGATAGGGCGTCTGACCATGCGACCAGACCGAGTTTGGGATGCTAGTGCAGTGGTAGGTGCTTAGTTATGTGGAGATGATGGTGGTTCCTTGCAGCACACTGTTGTCCCTTGGTAGCGGCGTGGTTCACATCGGTGTCACAAGGGGCGTTCTGGAACATCTCATGCTTTGGCTGCCTTGACTGGGTCTGTGGAGCAGGTCGCATGCGACGGTGATTCCGCCTCAGGATGTTTCCTGTTTCCGCGACGACTTCATACGATCTGGGCTCTGAGCAGGTGGTGGACATAATTGCTGGTTCCCAAGTGCGGAACCGTCCAGCCTCCTGGAGAACGTGAACTTGTTTGCTAGGTTGAAGTGACCCAAGATTGGGGCCGGCCCGGCAGTCAAAGTACTCTTTCTCAGATGCTTGCCGATGTTCAAGTACCAAGTTCGGCACCTTCGTAGGAAGGTTGGATTTCATTTTCCTCCGATTCAGTAGCTCAGCAGGTGACTCAAGGTGGCTGTCGATGGGCGTAAAGGCACAGCTGCTAAAATGGCCTCCATTATCGCTCATGAGGTTCTCTGGAATGCCATGCTCTGAAAATACCAGCCGTAGAATATCAATTACATCCTTGCTAGTTGCCTTTGTTGGAAGTTGTTGAACAATGGGGAACCTGGAGTATACATCAGTGAGCAAGAGGTAGTCATGTCCATCCAGGTGGAATAAGTCTACAGCCAGTGTTTTCCATGGCTTGGTCGGGATTTTGTGTGGGATCATTGGTTCCTGGGATTGCCGACGCTGATGCATCTGGCAGATGCGACAGGAGCCAATCCAGCTTTCAATGTCCTTATTCACCTTGGGCCAGAACACACAATTGCATTCCCCGAGCTGGGTTTTGAGGACACCAAGGTGACCCTCATGTAGCTTAGTGAGGATCTCACGTTGTAACCCCGCAGGTACCAGGAGCCGCCCCCCCTTCCTTCCATGACACCATCTTCGACACTCAGCTCATCATGATAATTCCAGTATGGCATCAGTTCACTGGGCAGATCTTGGCGTCTGTTCAGCCATCCGGTCATGACATTCCTGAGCGTGGTTAGGAGGGCATCCTTGTCTGTGGCTTGCTGCATTTGCTGCGTTTGCTGCGTCTCCTGATGGCTCTACTTTCATATCGAGCTGGATGGTTGCGTTGGTGTCAGCAAGTGAGACAGTCCATCGGCTAGGAGCATGTCTTTGCCAACTTTGTACTTGATGCGTGTGTCATATCCTTGGAGCCACAGTAGCATCCGTTGCAGTCGGGGTGTGGCGGCAGTCAGATTGTTCAAGCTGATCATTTCCAGCAGCTTGTGGTCACTCTCGACAATGAAGGGGCAGACTGTATAGGTACGTGTGGAAGCGTTAGCATACGAACACGACAGCCAGCCTCGCACGCTCAATGTTGGCATACCGTTGCTCCACCTCAGACAGGCTCTTTGATGTGAAGGCTGTGGGCTTGTTGTCTTGCATTAGGCAAGCTCCAAGGCCTTTTGTGGAGGAATCGACATGTAGTATTGTGGATTTTTGTGGGTCGAAGTAGTTTAGGCAGGTCTCATGGCAGATGGTGTCCTTGACCTTTTAGAAAGCCTGGCTGTCCATTATTGTTGCTCTGATTTCACCAGTTCACAAGGGGGAGCTGTGAGGTCAGACAGCTTTGGTATGAAAGGCCCCATATACGTGATGATACCAAGTTCCTTGCAAAGCTCACAGAGATTTATCGGGTCTGCTAAGCTCTGGATCGTGTCCACTTTCCCTGGGTCTGGGTGGGCACCTTGTTGGTCAAAGATGAGACAAAAAATAGAATCTGTGGCTTTATGATGCTGCACGTATCACTGTTGAACTGCAGGCTGAATCTGGCAGCTGTTCTCATGAGGTGGTGAAGGTGTCGGTCATGTTCTTGCCCCGTTTTGCCGTAGACAGCAAGCAACATCATCTGCAATGCTGACGACACCTGGACATTGCTCGAGAGGTCCATCTTGGCCTGGAAGACAGTGTGGGACATCACAAGTCCAAATGGCATTCACTGGAAGCAATAATGACGATATGGTGAGTTGAGGCTCATGAGTAGCTGGGAGGGATGATCAAACCTGAGTGACCAGTACCATTTTTGGCATCCAGCTTGGAGAAAACAATTGATCCTGCAAACTTATGAGTCAGCTCTTCGTGTGTGATAGTACAGTGGTGGCACCTCTTGGATGAGTACAGTGGATGCTGGGCCAGCGGCCTGGGCCATGAAAAACTCAGCATCATCCCACAAGGTATACCGTTTCTTGCAGGGGACCATAAGGGTGCCAAATTGCCGAATTTGCGAACCATTGTAGACGGTTAATATTGTCTGGGGTTTCTTAACTTCAAAACGCTGCCAAATCACCACCGGCGTCACAGTGTTCGGCCTTGTGCCGTCATCATTATCAAGGCCCCACGAACTGTAGCGTCTCAAGACTTTCTCACCTGATAGCAGGAGAATGCGGTCTATTTGTTTGTCACCTGCTACGTCCTTCGCAGAAAAATAAAGCTGGGTGCACTTTCTGAATATCTTGAAGGCTTGGCAGAGGTTGGCACTGGTCCAATCCATGTGGCATCATTGGCACGTCCGCCATTGTGTACTTGACCAAGAATCCCGAGATAGGGTCCCAATCGGGTTCGTAGGTTCGCCTTTTGCTGCCACCATGTAATCAGATGCCTTCTACATCTCAAGGTAGGAGACAACAGCTTTAATGAACAGCATAACATGCAACGTCGACCCACCCTTCTCCCACCATTGGTTCACTGAAGCTTGTGGTGAGGCAGTTGTCCTGAAACAACTTGCCTTCGCCTCATGGAAAGCAAACCCAACTGAGGGTAATCTCAGTCCTTCCATAAAGCTCGGAACAAGTGTGTGTCTACCCTCAGGAGAGGCAGAACATCTTTCTAATCTCAAGTCTGAACTCTCAAACCTCTCTCCGTGGCATCTAATCAAATCTGTTTCTGGTGTATGTACCCCTCCATCCCTCCCTTCCACAGATCTCTTGATGTCTCTGTTCCCCACTGTTTTGTCCCTCCCACTCCCGCCCTCTCGTCTCATGCCCCCTTTACTTGCTGTGCGTTGTGTGTTAGCTCTCATACGAGCCTCGACAAGGTATACAAAAACACGTCACTCGGCACGGTATCCCACTGTAGCCCAACGACACGGTATATTGCTCCCCGCATGCCCGCCCCTTTTCCGCATGCCCGCCCTTTTCCCCGCATTCCCGCCCCCCTTTTTCCCGCATGCCCCGCCCCCTTTTCCCCGCATGCCCCGCCCTTTTCCGCATGCCCGCCCCTTCCCCGCATGTCCCGCCCCCTTTTCCCGCATGCCCCGCCCCCTTTCCCAGGGCCTGCGGTTTGCAGCTCACATCACATACGTCACCTCGAAGATGGTGGCTCCTGCACGCGGCACAAATGCGTGACGTCATTGTAAAAAACTACCCATACGTTATATATTTAGTTCTCTTCATATTTACCGCTGTTATCACAGGGAGAAATTCCTCACATTTACTTGCGTAAACGAGAAAGTTTTAAAATAACCTTTCCAGTGAGGTGAAACATATCAGCTTCAAAAATAGGAAAATCCCACGTTACACCGCTCAAGAAGCAAATATTTTTGCACAGTCTAATTGCTCATGATTCTTCAATGTTCCTGACTGACCTCAACTTTATCATTTATCCTCTCGCATTCTTCGCATATGACGAGTTTTGCTTTCATCTTTAAAAGACCTCGTACTTGGGTTATTATTATTATTATTTTTTATAACAAAGTCTTCTTCATTGTAAGGCTCGTGATGTTAAGCGAATATAAAAAGAGTCGAAGTTCGACACGAACCCTTTCAGGAAAGTCGTGCATTTCATAATTTATTTTTGAAATAATTTACCAGAATGTTCGGAGGTGGTTGCGAAATGCGAAGCTCTGTGTGGAAGTTCTGAGGAGCAGCGCCTCAAATCGAGCGCGCTGAGGTGGAATTGGTTTGTCGAGTTTTCGTTATTAAACGGAGTTATATTCCTTGGTTTCTGTCAGGTGTTGACATGTTGACATATCGTCTTGCTTTAGTTAACACAATTAGTTGTTTTGCTGATAGGAAAATTTTATATTTCTTATTCTCGCTTTTGGTCTTTTTTCATTCACCCAACCTTGCCTGTCGTCTTGGTTATCGGAACTGTTGTGTGTGTTTGTGTGTTTGTGTGTGTGTTTGTTTGTCGACACTTCAGCTCATCCTGATAATTCCAGTATGGCATCAGTTCACTGGGCAGATCTTGGCGTCTGTTCAGCCATCCGGTCATGACATTCCTGAGCGTGGTTAGGAGGGCATCCTTGTCTGTGGCTTGCTGCATTTGCTGCGTTTGCGCGTCTCCTGATGGCTCTACTTTCATATCGAGCTGGATGGTTGCGTTGGTGTCAGCAAGTGAGACAGTCCATCGGCTAGGAGCATGTCTTTGCCAACTTTGTACTTGATGCGTGTGTCATATCCTTGGAGCCACAGTAGCATCCGTTGCAGTCGGGGTGTGGCGGCAGTCAGATTGTTCAAGCTGATCATTTCCAGCAGCTTGTGGTCACTCTCGACAATGAAGGGGCAGACTGTATAGGTACGTGTGGAAGCGTTAGCATACGAACACGACAGCCAGCCTCGCACGCTCAATGTTGGCATACCGTTGCTCCACCTCAGACAGGCTCTTTGATGTGAAGGCTGTGGGCTTGTTGTCTTGCATTAGGCAAGCTCCAAGCCTTTTGTGGAGGATCGACATGTAGTATTGTGGATTTTTGTGGGTCGAAGTAGTTTAGGCAGGTCTCATGGCAGATGGTGTCCTTGACCTTTTAGAAAGCCTGGCTGTCCATTATTGTTGCTCTGATTTCACCAGTTCACAAGGGGAGCTGTGAGGTCAGACAGCTTTGGTATGAAAGGCCCATATACGTGATGATACCAATTCCTTGCAAAGCTCACAGAGATTTATCGGGTCTGCTAAGCTCTGGATCGTGTCCACTTTCCCTGGGTCTGGGTGGGCACCTTGTTGGTCAAAGATGAGACAAAAAATAGAATCTGTGGCTTTATGATGCTGCACGTATCACTGTTGAACTGCAGGCTGAATCTGGCAGCTGTTCTCATGAGGTGGTGAAGGTGTCGGTCATGTTCTTGCCCCGTTTTGCCGTAGACAGCAAGCAACATCATCTGCAATGCTGACGACACCTGACATTGCTCGAGAGGTCCATCTTGGCCTGGAAGACAGTGTGGGACATCACAAGTCCAAATGGCATTCACTGGAAGCAATAATGACGATATGGTGAGTTGAGGCTCATGAGTAGCTGGGAGGGATGATCAAACCTGAGTGACCAGTACCATTTTTGGCATCCAGCTTGGAGAAAACATTGATCCTGCAAACTTATGAGTCAGCTCTTCGTGTGTGATAGTACAGTGGTGGCACCTCTTGATGAGTACAGTGGATGCTGGCCAGCGGCCTGGGCCATGAAAACTCAGCATCATCCACAAGGTATACCGTTTCTTGCAGGGACCATAAGGGTGCCAAATTGCCGAATTTGCGAACCATTGTAGACGGTTAATATTGTCTGGGGTTTCTTAACTTCAAAACGCTGCCAAATCCCACCGGCGTCACAGTGTTCGGCCTTGTGCCGTCATCATTATCAAGGCCCCACGAACTGTAGCGTCTCAAGACTTTCTCACCTGATAGCAGGAGAATGCGGTCTATTTGTTTGTCACCTGCTACGTCCTTCGCAGAAAAATAAAGCTGGGTGCACTTTCTGAATATCTTGAAGCTTGGCAGAGGTTGGCACTGGTCCAATCCATGTGGCATCATTGCACGTCCGCCATTGTGTACTTGACCAAGAATCCCGAGATAGGGTCCCAATCGGGTTCGTAGGTTCGCCTTTTGCTGCACCATGTAATCAGATGCCTCTACATCTCAAGGTAGGAGATCAACAGCTTTAATGAACAGCATAACATGCAACGTCGACCCGACCCTTTCCTCCCACCATTGGTGTCATCGAAGCTTGTGGTGAGGCAGTTGTCCTGAAACAACTTGCCTTCGCCTCATGGAAAGCAAACCCAACTGAGGGTAATCTCAGTTCCTTCCATAAAGCTCGGAACAAGTGTGTGTCTACCCTCAGGAGAGGCAGAACATCTTTCTAATCTCAAGTCTGAACTCTCAAACCTCTCTCCGTGGCATCTAATCAAATCTGTTTCTGGTGTATGTACCCCTCCATCCCCTCCCTTCCACAGATCTCTTGATGTCTCTGTTCCCCACTGTTTTGTCCCTCCCACTCCCGCCCCTCTCGTCTCATGCCCCCTTTACTTGCTGTGCGTTGTGTGTTAGCTCTCATACAGAGCCTCGACAAGTGTAACAAAAACACGTCACTGGCACGGTATCCCACTGTAGCCCAACGACACGGTATATGCTCCCGCATGCCCGCCCCCTTTTCCGCATGCCCGCCCCTTTTCCCCGCCATTCCCGCCCCCTTTTTCCCGCCATGCCCCCCCTTTCCCCGCATGCCCCGCCCTTTTCCCGCATGCCCCGCCCTTTCCCCGCATGTCCCGCCCGCCTTTTCCCGCATGCCCCGCCCCCTTTCCAGGGCCTGCGGTTTGCAGCTCACATCACATACGTCACCTCGAAGATGGTGGCTCCTGCACGCGGCACAAATGCGTGACGTCATTGTAAAAAACTACCCATACGTTATATATTTAGTTCTCTTCATATTTACCGCTGTTTATCACAGGGAGAAATTCCTCACATTTACTTGCGTAAACGAGAAAGTTTAAAATAACCTTTCCAGTGAGGTGAAACATATCAGCTTCAAAAATAGGAAAATCCCACGTTACAACCGCTCAAGAAGCAAATATTTTTGCACAGTCTAATTTGCTCATGATTCTTCAATGTTCCTGACTGACCTCAACTTTATCATTTATCCTCTCGCATTCTTCGCATATGACGAGTTTTGCTTTCATCTTAAAAGACCTCGTACTTGGGTTATTATTATTATTATTTTTTATTTTTTTTTTAAACAAAGTCTTCTTCATTGTAAGGCTCGTGATGTTAAGCGAATATAAAAAGAGTCGAAGTTCGACACGAACCCTTTCAGGAAAGTCGTGCATTTCATAATTTATTTTTGAAATAATTTACCAGAATGTTCGGAGGTGGTTGCGAAATGCGAAGCTCTGTGTGGAAGTTCTGAGGGCAGCGCCTCAAATCGAGCGCGCTGAGGTGGAATTGGTTTGTCGAGTTTTCGTTATTAAACGAGTTATATTCCTTGGTTTCTGTCAGGTGTTGACATGTTGACATATCGTCTTGCTTTAGTTAACACAATTAGTTGTTTTGCTGATAGGAAAATTTTATATTTCTTATTCTCGCTTTTGGTCTTTTTTCATTCACCCAACCTTGCTGTCGTCTTGGTTATCGGAACTGTTGTGTGTGTTTGTGTGTTGTGTGTGTTGTGTTTGTTTGTTTGTGGTGTGTGTGTGTTTGTTGGTGTGGTGTTTGTGTGTGTGTGTGTGTTTGTTGTGTTGTGTGTTGTTGTGTTGTGTGTGTGTGCTTTTGTGTGGTGTTGCTTGTGTTGT
>CM068965.1:49241872-49254578 GCA_035128595.1 Eptatretus atami | reverse complement strand
GTGTGTGTGTGTGTGTGTGTGTTTGTGTTTGTGTGTGTGTGTTTAATTTTACAACACAATTTGGGAGCGGTGATTACATTGAAGGATGTTGGTGGGGGGCTAGTGACAGAGGGGAAGCCTGGTGTTGGCTTAGTGGTTGGGGTGGCAGCTTGGGATCCTAGGGTCCTGAGTTCAATTCCGTTGGCCGCTGAAATAATACACCAGGAGGTTGACTCAGCCTGTCATCCTTCCGAGGTCGGCAAAATGACCACTAGTGTACTGGTAAGGGGGACACTGCATCAGCAGCATAGCCGCGTCCCAGCCAATGATACAACCAGCATCCACAGGCTGCACTCGATAGAGAGAGAGAGAGAGTGACAGAGGGGACAGTATTGAAGGTGTGGGAAGGGTATTTCAAAGAGCTGTTGAACTGGGAAGGAAGCAACGGCGAGCTGGAGCTACCGTGTTATGGAGAGGTGGAAAGTGGAGTTGGTGGAGATCAGAGGAAGAAGTGCGGACGGCATTGAGCATTGAAGAGGATGAAGAAGGGAAGAGCGCCAGGCATTGATGAGGTGTGTACAGAGATGATTGCAGCGGAAGAAGTTGGAGGAAGAGGCTGTTGAATGTAGGGGAGAGTGGGGCAAGATGATCCCTGGGGCATGATGATCACCCCCCTCTCACGACTCCAATAAAGCTCGCATTGGACGGTGGCGCCACTCACGAGTAGATCGATTAACTACAATTCCCTGGAAGGCGCATGACGAGAAAAAAAAAACGCTGCGTTTGTTTTATCAGAAAAACATCATTTTCCTCCTGAAAAGAAAATTTTCGAATCATCGGTGAGTACGTATTATTATTATCTATATATTAATACTGAAGGACCAATTTTGTGCTCCTCCTAGCGGTCGCGTCACGTTTACGTTTTTTCTCGGGTACTGTGACCTGGACTGAAGAAACTTCGATCCTGTAAGAGATGCATCCGCACAAGTGGCAAAATAGTCAACCTTCAACTCTGAAGCATAAATTAAATATATCAATATCATCGCACGGAAGACGGTGTGTTCTAGAAATCGTCGCACCGGAGGGCACATTTTTCAACTTTGAACAGTAAAGTGGAAGGAGAATAAATATAAATATATTCAATATCTCAACACGGAAACGGTGTCGTTCCTGAAAATCGTCCCACCGAGGGCACATTTTTCAACTTTGAACAGTAAAGGTGAAGGAGAATAATATAAATATATCAATACATCGACGGAAACGGTGTAGTTCCTGAAATCGTCCACGGAAGGGCACATTTTTCCAACTTTGACAGTAAAGTGTTATTAGAATCTATATTTAATACTGGAAGGTCCAATTTTGTGCTCCTCCTAGCAGTCCGTCACGTTTTTCTCGTACCGGACTGCAGGAAGTTTTGACACGTATTAACGTCAAGTCCAAAGGTGTACGTCAAGTTAGACACGTGACAAATCAGGGACTTCTTCACAAGGAGTAGTGCTAACACCAAAATGTCGTGTACAAGGACGTTTGTAGGCCTCATTAGGTAAGGGCCATGGAGTACATGACTGGGATCCGGCTTCTTACAAGAGCCGCCACTGGTTGTCTATTGGCTGCATGGAACGGAATCGTTGTGAGGGGTTTCGGCTAGTCTATGATAAGTGTAGTTGAATGGTATCTGTATATAGGTAGATACGTGCTTATCATGCCCTTTGCTTGTATGTTTTTGCCTAGCTCATTTGCTGTATTTATGAATGCCAGCATTTTGTAAAAATGCCGGCGGTGGGGCAGGATGAATGCATTGTTGTGGGGCAAGTTGATCGGTGATCAGATGAAGAATGATGATATTATTGAAGGAGACTTTGTAATTCACAAAAATAGATGGGAAAAAAGCGCGATCAATTCTGTACATAGCACGTGTAGAGGGCAATCGACACTGATTGGAATAGAGGAGTCTTTCCCCAAAGTACCTTCTCATATGACTTCGATCGACCTACGTTATGCGTGGAGCGAGACAGATTGTGGGACTTTTTCAAGGAGGACATCGTTAAAACACCTCCACCCGGAATTTTTAAGAGGAAGCAGAGAAAATCAAGCAACTGGTATGCAGAAATTGATCTCAGTCCAGTGGGAGTTGCGAATTTAGCAACATTAAGATTGGACAAGGGATAAATGACATGAAATGGACGTTCGTATCCGGTTTGGTATGGGACCAATGTTTTTGAATATTATGTTGGTAATCCTAGATGGATATATATAAATGAAGAATTATTTCTCGTTCATTAAAATTCTAACACATGCTATTTAGACTGTCCTCATGTTTCCTTAGGCCCATGATCATCTTTCCCATAGTGGATGATCGACTTTGCTCCATGGGTGGGGCAAGTTGAGCATTTCGACACAAATTTTGAAATTGCCTTTTATAGACATTCAACTGATCTCTAATTTCTCAAATTGGGCAGTTACTTGAAGGCGACTAGATGGACTAACGATGGAATTGAATGGTGTTTGGTGGCAAATTCATCTGATGGCAAAATGGACAAAACCAAAAAGGGACATCTTGCCCCAGTCTCCCTATGTATAACACAGGGTTCAATACAGAGGATTGGAGGACAGGGTTAATGTGTGCTGATTATGAAAGAGGAAGGGCGTGTTTCAAGATTCCGGGAAAGGACAGTGGCATTGCACCCTAAGTCCATTCATGCAAGCTGCTGGAAGGATTCAGGGGATAAGGAAGAGGGTGTAGATGGAGATCGGAGAAGAGTAGCAGGGGTTTTGAAAGGGTGAGGGGGTGACGGATGGGAATTGTTCATGTTGAGACAGCTGGTGGAGAAGTGGTTGGAGGTAAAGGTGAAGATGGCAATTCGGGATTTGTGGACCTGAGATGGCCTACGACCTGTCCTGAGAGAGGATGGTGATGGGACACTGTAGATGGATGGGAGTGCTGGAAGCAGAGTGAGGTTGATGAAGGGATGTACAAGGGACGAAGGGAAGTCCTGGATGTCTGAGAAGTTAGCGTGAACATCGGTTTGAAGGCGGGAAAGGCATTGGTCAGCCCACTCATGTTTATCACTGGTCATTGAGCTGGTAAGCAGGAAGGTGAGCTTGAAGGGGTAGTAATGGAAGGATGTTGTTGTGACGATCTGGCTGTTGAGAGATGCAGGAAGTAACTGGGGGAGTGAAAGGCGCATTTGGGAAGCAAGGGCTGAAGATGAGTCACTGTATAGAGAAGACGAGGTGATGTGGGTCAGACAGCAGAGAAATATACGAAATATCAGGTTAGAGCGGCGGAAGTAGATCAGGCCAGGGAAATAGTTTGAGTACTGGGAGCAACAGTGACGCGGGATGGTAAGTCCGGGCCAATTGCGGAGGAGGATTCAGGTGGGTGGAATGCGTGGAGGAAGTACATGAGACAGAAAGGTATCAAGAAAAAATTGAAAGGGAAGGTTCGACGTACGTGTAATGACGGCTATCTTTTTACGGTCTGGAGCTGGCACTGTAGGAGGGGCAACCAGAGATGCTGCAGTTTGCGAGAACAACTGGGTAGGAGGATTGTGGAGTAAAGAGGATGGATAGAAAGGGGATGGAATGAATGAGGGTGGGGTAGGTGTGCAGATGAGTTTGATGTGGAGAATTGGTAAACTCTGGATGAGTGGATTGGACACTAGTGCGATGGGGGAAAGACAGCATGGCAAAGAGAGGCGGATAGGTTGAGTGGAGCAAGGTATGAGGAAAAGAGGTAGACGTTGCGGTGGAGATGGGAGGATTGGTGTGAGGAGGGATATCCGTAAGTTTCTGTTGTTGGAGTGTGAGAAGAGTTGGCTGAGGACAGAGGGAGGTGGAGGAGTATCATCGGTCAAGGAGGGCAGCAGTTGGTGCATCAGACCTCACCCCTTATTCGAGGAGGAGGAGGAGGAGGAGGAGGAGGAGGAAGGAGAGAAAAGAAATGGAAAACTTTGAGACAGCCCTTAAATTACTTAATTCTTCCTATGTCCAAAGAGGGTTCTTTCTAAACTCCAGTATGACAGAAAGACCTCAGGTTCCTGTAAAAACTCCAGTAGACAACAGAACAATTTAACAACTTGTGGCCGAACAGGAGAACAGGGATGTGTCTATTTACGAGCTGAGTTGGCATTGGGTCAGAACACACGGGCGCTTTGATGGACATTTTCTCGTTATTTCTCCTCTATTCAACTCTAATTTACAGAAAGCAAGTGAGTGAAACTATGGTTATTATATGTGAAGAAAATTCAGAGAACAGGAACTTATGTATGTCTTGTACATGGTCTTCATATTTTCAGTTGGCGAGTTTTTTTTTTCATCATAATAATCCTTCTCAGAACCGATAGTGTCGCAACATTCCGTTGGGATTCGATGAACTTCTGTGATCCAGCATCTGTTTCCACTTGTGCCATGTTGTGTCAGAGCATCAGCGAGTTTCTTTCATTTGTCTGCATACAGATGTGCAGAACATCATCCAAGAGTGTTTTTCTTGTACTGGAGCTATAGGCATGCAGACTTCAGCATTTATTGCCTGAGACAAGGCATTGCTCATAGTTCATGCTTTCAGATTAATCATGGTCAGATTATCTGATCTTCTTGACGTGGACACCATGGGGGCGCATGCAGAAGATGACGTGATGGATCGTAAGCAGCTGATGGATGTTGGCTTCAGAAATAGTCGATCCAGAATCGGCTTTCGAAGCCGACCCGAGCCTTGGCCGAAGCATCAATTTGCAGATTGCTCATGCGCAGATAAGTGCAATCACACTCGACTGTCCATTTCTTCGATCACAATAAGTTTTGTGGAGAACTGATACGGTATGCATAGTGCGAATTCAAGCAGTGTTCCAAGAAGCTTTTGTTTTTTGCATACATCGTGAGGCTACATAGACTGAGACATTGAGAGGCTAACACACGTACGTTCAAAAGGGGACAGGAACGAGGGGCAAAGTAGTGAAGGAAAAAAGCAGTAGGAAAGAGACATGAGAGTCTGTGGAGGGAGCAGGATGGTGGTGGACACAGGGTAAACAGATGGGCCTACAGAAACTTCAGGTCCTCACACAACAGGGACTTTCAGGATGGAAAGCAGGAAGTTTGAAGGAGGTGGGTTTGGGGTGGATTGCAGTGGTAGAAAATATCGTGGTTTTGATGGGGAAAGATGAGAGATGGTGTGAACAGCTGTTTTTGAAGACCTGGAAGGGAAGAGTGGGATTGAAGAGAGTGGTGGGATTTTTGTTTCAGAGGTGGGGGAAACAGAGGATCAAAGAGTGAAGGTTGAGCACAGTGATCTTGTTTTGGTAGTTTTTACCAGAAGGGGGTTGCCCGCAGACCTTAGCGCCTGCCGAAATATGGAGGGGATCATATCTGCAGACAGGGGTGGGGGGGGGGGCGAGGCCGCGGAGAGGGATGGGTACAAGAACAGAAATACACCGACCTACCTGCAGTGAGAAGAGCAAGAGAACCAAAGACTTATTACCTCTCGTGGGAACACCAATGATCCTAAATCCCTTGGTTTCCACAGATGACACCGAGCAAAGGTGAGAAGGGGGAGCACCAGCTCAGAGGGGAGAGCAGTCCTCCATAAGCTGCAGACAAAAGTTTTGTAATGTGGTCAGGAGGCTCGGTGTCCAAGGAAGGACTTTGCACGATGGAGATGCTCAGTCGGTGATGGCTTTGGAGGCCAGCTTTGGAAATGTGGCTCTCCCAAGAAAGATCATGGCAGCTAGCTGGAGACCAGAAGTTTGAATGAAGGAGTTCTTCAAGAGGATTGTTGAGAAAGTAATGGGGGGGATGGGGGGGGGGGGGGGGGGGGGTTCCAGTCGGTCCTTTCAGAGAGACAATACTGAGATAGTATGTGCTATCAACACGTGCGAGAAGAGAGCGAGCAACAGGGAAAACGCTGCTTAGTGTCCCATGTTGTGCTGACGGCATATCCGACAAGGAGTGCTTTGTTCTGAACAACCTCTCTCAAAAACGGAGGCTGAAAAAATGAACCTGCTTGTAACGCAACGTGGGAGTTACTGTATTGGCAAGGAAGCGGGAGAAGAGAACTTTGAGAATACCGCTATGTCTCTTTGGAAGCACTTGACCAAGGGTGTCGATAATTAATCCCATGGCAACTGGTCAAGTCAGGAAAGTTTGCGATAAAAGGTGCAGAGCAGCTGACTCTTAGATTAGGTATGAGCCACACCAAGCTGCCATGGCCGATGGTGGCAGGAAACCGGCAGTGGACAAAAGTGGATGAGGAAAGGTACCTGGGTATTTTAACATCCGTACAAAACAGCCGACTGGTCCCAGCCAACCCCAAGTCTGGCAAACCATAGCCCAATATTGTCCAAAGATCGATGCGAGGACGCTTTGCACCGGGACCCATGTGGACTGTGTTTTGTTTTGTCGTTTGGCCACGACGCGAGACCAAACTTAAATGTTCTTTGTGTGGCAAATCACCCGAGGCTAACCCTGAAGCCCATTACAAGCAGATGTATGTTTTTTTGGCACCATGCTTTCATCTCTCCTTGTTGGTATGGAAGAAGTACCCATAACGCTTGGTGTTCAGATAGAGGAAATATGCCCTGAGGCTGCCACAAGTAGCCGTGCCCATTAATGGTGCTCCGCTCAAATGCCCAAGAGGGATTACTTAAGGAGTGGGACCACGATTTAGAGGCATCCCGTCAAGCATGCAGCCTTGACCTCTCCATTAAGGAAAGGCAGCAACGCTGCAACTAATCTACGCAGTTAAAAACGTACGACAAAGCGAGCGAGGGATCGGCCTCAGACACAGAATCTGCGGGAGCAGATTGTAAGCATCCACAATTCGAGCAAGTTGGCGAACGGCCAGTTGTCATGAACCACAGAGGGGCTACTAAATCCCTTGACCTAATTAACAATGATATGCACGAATGCACGGAGTCCCTCATATAAGATGGGTGAGTTAAGATTTCTTTGAAAAAGCACTTACTATTAGTCGTTGGGATAATGAGACCTTGCGCACAGGAATAAATCATGGATGGGGAAGTAGCCATCCCAGACAATCCTTCTGCGAAAAGTTCGTGGAACTGTTAATAGGGAAGGAGGAAATATTTTTGTTACTTGCGAAGTCCCAGGCTTTAGGTACATTCCTATGACCTGCCTTTCGGAGTAAGCTGCGAATTGTCTGGTGCAAAATAATTATACAAGGCTCCTCCAAACTAGCTGTTGGGGGTTCCTTATGGCACCCAAAATTTTGAGGGAGCAGGATCTGAACTCTGTAGAAATTACACACACCATGCTAGCAACAAGAAATTGTGCTATTCTGGAGACTCAATGCTCCCCATGATCAACTGTCAGCTGCCATCTACAGGAGCACCAAGTCCTTTCAGCGCAGCCGACTGTTTGTGTAGCTGCCGAATAACTATCACCGCAGAATGTAGCAGAGCTACACCATTCTCTGAGGGCCAGAGCCATCATCGTCTGGACCTTGTATTCAACCAAGGACAACGAGGATGTGCAATTTCCGATTCATCTCTCCCACCATTGGGTAGAGGGGTGATTCATGTAGTGCTCGCACTGGCAACACTTCCTACCAACAATGTACCCACGGATAGGCACCGGAAGCACCGGCAACATCTGGAAGCCCAACTTTGCGGGAATGAATATGCAGCTGCCAATATGCCATGGGATAGAGGATATAGATTCGGCAGATCAAGCTGGCTAACGTTATAAGTCAGTTCTTCGAGACCGGTGAGTAGACATGCCCCAGAGTGGCAAGTGTGTCAGGGAAAATAGAATTCGCGTGTTGAACGGAGGGACACGAGTCCTGGCAACAAAGCAGAACACGTGGAGGCATTACCGAAACACAAGGTCAGAGGCGGACTAAGCGTGTCGTTAGGCTTATATTGCCGGTGCAAGCAAAGCCTCAAGGAGGCCTCGACGCAGTATGAGATCGGCTCGCGAGTAAAGCAAAGACTGCACCTAAATGCCGATATGCCTACCTCAGGGGAAAGAACTGCACAGGGATGGTGTAGGTGCACTCAAAGTGGATAAAACAATCTGGACAAGCAGACCTCGAGAAAGCGCAATGCCTCTCCGACATTACTCAAAAGTATTTACACATGAGAAAACAGGGCCTCTCTGGAGGTTTTTGTATACACTTGTCGAGGCTCTGTATGAGAGCTAACAACACAACGCACCAGCAAGAGGGGCATGAGACCAGAGAGGGGCGGGAGTGGAGAGGGACAAAACAGTGGGGAACAGACGACTTCAAGTGATCTGTGGAAGGGAGAGGGAATGGGGATGGGACGGGGAAACATGGGGAAGAGAAGATGGACATTAAGGGACTTCAGGAGGAAGCAGGGGGATTGCCAGGAAGTGGGCTTGGGTGGATTTCGGGGGTAGAAAAGATCGAGGATTTGGATGGGGGATGCATAAGAGGTGGTGGTGCCAGCTGTTTTGAAAGCCTGGAGGGAAGATGGAAAGAATAGTGAGGGGTTTATTCCAAAGGCGGGAAAAAAGAGGATGAAGGAGTGAAGGTGAGCAGTGGTTCGTGATTTTGGTAGTTTTTAACCAGAAAGGGGGTTGTTGGCGGACTTGAGCGCCCTGTGCAATGTGGTGGGGGACAATGGCAGAGGAGCAGGGGGGGAGGCTGAGAGGAGAGGTAGAAGACAGAAAGACCACCGACCAATCCTGCGGTGATTGAGTGAGGAGGCCAAGACTCAGCTTCAATTGCGGGAGATGCCGATGATCCTAAATGCCCTGGCTTTCGACACGCGTGAAGCCGAGCAAGGTGGGAGGCAGGAGCACCAGCTCCAGAAGGGGGAGCAGTACTCCATAGGCTACGGAACAAAAGCTTTGTTAGTGTCAGGAGCTCAAGAGGGCCGAGGAAGGACTTTGCACGACGGAGCGATTCCAGTCGGGCGACTTGGCTTTTGAGCGAGGTTGGAAATGGACTTTTCCGCAGGAAAGGTCTGGCAGTAGTGAGACCCAGAAGCTTGAAGAAAAGACTTCTTCCAGAGGATTGTTTGGAGAAAGTGGATGGGGGGTTTCTAACGTCCTTTCGAAGAGACATAGTGAGAGTTGTGAAGATTTGTCTGGATTGAAAGACATGTTTTCCATGTGGTTGGAACCAGTTTGTGATTTATCGCAGATCTGCAGTGAGCGAAGAAGTGCTTGGCTTGGCCCGGTCTGAGGGCATGACAGATGGTACGGCAGACGGTGGACGTTCAGTCGGCAAGAGATATAGAGGATTTTTCCAGAGAGTCGGAGAGATCATTGAGAAAACCAGAAAAAGAACAGGGTCCCAGAACGCACCTTGAGGAACTCCAGCCTGCACAGGAAGAGGGGGATGAAGACTCCGTTTAGGGCACACGTTGACTGCGACAGGAGATGGAGTCTGCGAGCCATGAGTGGAGATGGCCTTGGATTACCATGGGAAGAGAGTTTTGGTGAGTAGTGCAGGTGCCAGACTTGTGTCAAAGCACGTGATATGTCCAGGGATACGGCTCGGATTTTCCTGTCTGGCATTGAGGACCTCCATCCATTGATGGGAGAGCAGAGGCAGCATATCCAGGGTAAGAGTGACGCTGGTCTGAACCAAATTGATGATCGGAACATCAAGCCATTGAGAAGAGGAAGGATTTCATGTCTGAAGCGATGATGATTCATAGCCTTGCTGATGATTGGGAGAAGGCTTGATTGGTCTGTAGTTCAGGGATTCTGTTTTGCACCTTTTTTATGCGGGCGTGATGTTTAGCAGATTTTCCAAGCAGATGGCGATGACCTTGAGCAAATGAGAGGTGAATAGAACCGAGGAAGGGTGAGCAAGGGCGAAGAGCAGGCTTTGAGGACCACGTGGCTGATGCCGTCTGGACGCGGTTGCGAATCTGAGTCGAGGTTTGAAAGCAAGCTCTCACCTTGTTAGAAGAAAAGGACCAGGAGTCCAGGGACAGTTGGGTGCGACTGGGTAACGGTGGGTTTGAGAAGTGATGGGTTTAGGACACAAGATTTTAGCTGCAAACACCGAGTTTAGACATTCAGCTTTTCACGTGCGGTATCAGCAGATGGCGCCATTTGAGGTAAGGGAGGGGATGGAGGGGAACATACACAGAAACAGATTTGATTAACGGCCACCGAAGCTTTTGAGGAGGGAGAGAGGTTTTGGAGTTCAGACTTGAGATTGAGAAGATGTGTTTTTCTGGCTCCTCCTGAGGGTAGATACACACTTGTTCCGACTTTGTGGAAGGACTGAGACTTGCCACAGTTGGGTTTGCTTTCAATGAGGAACGGCAAAGTTGTTTCAGGACAACTGCCTCGCCACAGCTTTCATAAACAAGGGCGGGAGGAAGGGTAGGACAACTGAAAGACGAGAGGGGATAAATCTGTGGCTGAGGTAAGAGCAAGTTTCTTTGAAAGAATTCCCAGGATGAGTTGATGTTGAGGAAGTAGTGATAGGAGACCGCCTATGTAGTTTGATAGCTGCTTGGAGACCCTGCAGTCGGCTTGCGTGAAATGCAGACTCGACGGCGGTGGAGGTGGTTCTCTGATAAAGCCAGAGAGATGTCAACTTTGACAAGGACGTGGTCAGAAGAACCGATTGGAGCGGAGGAAGAGCAGCAGATATTGTCAGGGAAATTTGTCAAATCAGATCTAGAAGAGATGGAGTACCATTGGTTGAGATCCGGGTCGGGAAATTGACCGATTGAGTCGTCCCATGAGTCACAGAAAGCTTTTGCTGAGGTACATGACAGGTGGAGAGGTACCACACACCTAGCCAACTGGCGTGATGACAATTGAAGTCACCACATAGAGGAAAGAGAGAGTTTGGATGAGAAGATAGAAGATGGTCATGTTTTCGGATAGTGAGGTGTAGATGGAGTCATCACTGTTTGGTGGGACGGTAATAAAAAAAAAGAAAAAAAAAAACAGTACACATATAACATGAGGTGGGAGTGGAGGGGAAGCCGTAGCCAGAGATATTCCTGGGGGTGTGGGGGAGTGACGAGCAGTGCAAGGAGAGTGAGGAATAGGTCTTCTGATGAGAAGAGCAAACTCCACCAGGACGAGGCTCAGGTCTGTCAAACCGGAGGAGGGAGTAACGGGAGAGATACTTGGGAGTCAGACACGTCATGGGAGAGGAAAATTCTGTTAGGCAGATTATGTCTGGTTTGTCAGTGGCAGCCTGTATGGAAGATCTGAAAGGTTTGAGCGAAGGCCCGGAATATTTGAAGGTCCCACACTTTTCAAATGAAGAGGTAGGGGAGGAGGCTTTTGGGGTGGCAGGGGGTTGGGGGGGGAGGGGGGGGTAGGACAAGGGCACGAGGGGGGGAGGTAAGGAGGGTTGTGAAGAGTGTGGGGGATTGCCAGAAATAGCTAGGAGAGGGGGCCGCTGAGGAGGAGAAAATGGCTCTGTGGTGCTGGGGGAGAGGGGGGACAGAGACAAGGAGAAGGCAGTTGAGGATTTGGGGGTGGAGTGAAAGAGATGGAGGTGAGAGGGCAGTGGAGGGAGGCAGCTTGGTGGATGAGAGGGGGGGCAACTTTGAGAGGATTAGTGAGGGGGATGAAAGGTGGAGAAAGGTGAGGGGGAAATTTTTGCAGAGAGGTGAGAGGGAGGCTTGGAGGAGAAGAGTGGGATGGTTGCTTGAGATGAGAGTGATGGGGTGAGGGGGGTGAGTTTGGCACTGAAGTTGGAAAAGAATGGTTGATGGATAAGTGAACTCCATTGCAAACGTGGGTTTTTAAAAGTTTTAGGTCGGAGATGCGATTTTAACACAATTCTTGATGATGCAATGAAGGAGAATTTCAGAGATGGAGAAGAAGAAGCGCTGTAATAAGTTTGGATTTTTTTAAGGCAAGGAATGAAGGCGAGGTCGAAATGAGAGCACCTGTTAAAATTAGGCAGAAGAGTAGTGCAATTATGAACAGTAAAGAGTACCAGCATGTGTGAAGAGGAGGAAGATGAAGCCATTATACAGATCGTTTTTGTTGTTAATATTAATGTTTTGGAGAGGAGTTTTCACGATTAAGTCATGGAAGTGTTGTTGAAAAATTGAGGAAGAAGACGAGAGGAAGATAAGAGGAAGAAGAAGAAGCAGAATCGGAGAAGGTTAGCGTGTTGTTGTAGTTGTTGTTGGGGTTTTTTTTTTTTTTTATTTTTTTTTGAGATAGAAAAAGAGATTTAGTTGGGAGAATGAGGGACGTTAGGGAAATGGGGAGGATGAAAATTGAAGGTAATGGGAGGATCGTAACTTGAGGTAATGGGGGAGAAAAGCAAAACAACAAAAAAAAAACGATCAACCGGTAGGCTCCAGCCTAGGCCAAGGTAGGCCTCAAAACCCGGTAGAACGTCGACAAAAAAACTCAACAAAATAGGCCGATTTTTTTGAAACAAAACCGAACTAGGACACACAGTGACATGTAGGTGAGAAAATTAGAACAGTTAAAACGGGACAAATACGACGGAAACTTAACATTGAGAACGTTCAGCAGAGAGCCCCTAAGGAGACCTCTTCGTCGCTCCAAACCGGACCGGAGTTCATATGCTGAAACCCACGCGGAGGTGAGTCTTACTCAAGTCCTGCTCTCGGTGACTGACATAGAGGAGAACTTCAGTTGCTTTACCCTCGTAAGGTGCCAGGGACCTTGACAGTGTTCACCATACAAGTGCTGTATGAACGCACAGCTTTCCACTATTGACAGTTTTTCCAACTATCCATTTATCACTGGATTTTGTTTTCTAGATTGGAAAATGACATAT
>CM068965.1:49198980-49231875 GCA_035128595.1 Eptatretus atami | reverse complement strand
CCAACTGACTGGAAGAGGGGCCTTGTTGTCCTTCTCTGCAAAGGGAAGGGTGATTGCCAAGACTACAACTACTGAGGGGTGACGCTTCTCTCGGCGCCGGGCAATGTCTTTGCTCGGATAATTCTTCATAGGGTTCGCCACCATGAGCTTGAGCACTAGCTTCCAGAGCAGTCAGGTTTTACACCAAAGAGGTCAACGATTGACCGTATTGTTCTTCGGGTCCTCACCGAATGCTGGCGAGAGTTTCGGCAGGGGCTACCTATGTTGATCTCTGCAAAGCGTTTGATTCAGTGAATCGGGATGCCCTCTGGAGGATTCTTGGTCTTCATGGGGTGACACCAAAACTGTTCGATCTGATGTTTGAATTATACTCTGGTACTGAGAGTGCTGTGAGTTGTGGTGATCTGAATTACCCTTTAGAATAATTAGAATTAGCCTTTAGAATTACCCTTTAGAACCCCCGAGAATTACCCTTTATTACCCTTTGTAAATTTACATGATGGGTTGGAAGGGTTCTTAATTTTTGACGTATGGACGAACAGATGGAAAGAAGGACATAGCCAAATATTGAAGTGTCTTCACTGCTTAAAAAGTACATCTTACCTGAGTTGTTGAGCATGTGGAGATGACATTGGCTTGAGAGGCTGAGGTGTGTGTGTGTGTGTGTGTGTGTGTGTGTGTGTGTGTGTGTGTGTGTGTGTGTGTGTTTCCTTATGTTATGGAAGATCACTCGGTTTACTGTATACCCCAGCTTTATGAGCAGTATTCAATACAAAGCATGCACTTTGGCATCGTGACATGGAACCAATAACAGCGTGAGTGCCAGTCAGGGGCCGGGATTTCATTTAACCAGCATTGAATTTATTTTTGTTAAATTCAGTAGGTCAATCAGCATCCAATATTGAGGAGTATATGTTGTATGTTTTTCATAAACTGATCTTCTTCTTCTTCTTTGACAGCATTATTAGCCCACTTCAAGACATAAACTGATAAATATTTAAATCTTTGTATTTCTAAAAAATTTCCAAGATATTTGAGATTACCCGTTTGGCACTTTCATTTGAGTCTTAATTTTTAAATGACTGTAAAGTCAGGTCCATAATCACATGAGCTGTTTTGATTTTTCATTTTTCGACTCGGTTTACGCTTGCACGACGGAGGATTCCCAGTCGGCGAATGGTTTTGCAGGCCAGTTTGGAAATGTGGCTTTCCCAGGAAAGATCATGGCAGATAGTGAGACCCAGAAGATTGAATGAAAGGACTTCTTCAAGAGGATTGTTGAGAAAGTAGATGGGGGGGGGGGTCCAGACGGTCCTTTCGGAGAGACATAGTGAGTGTGTGAGATTTGTCAGGATTGAAAGACATGTTCCACGTGTTGGACCAGCTTGTGATTTTATCCAGATCTGCTGAGAGTGAAAGGGCTGCTGCTTGCCGATCTGAGGGATGACAAATGACATGGCAGAGGGTGGAGTCATCAGCAAAGAGATAAAGAGGATTTTCCAGAGAGTCGGAGAGATCGTTGATGAAAACCAGAAAAAGAACAGGCCCCATAACGCTGCCTTGAGGAACACCAGCCTGGACAGGAAGAGGGGATGAGGGAACTCCATTTAGGGCCACACGTTGACTGTGACAGGAGAGGAAGTCTGCGAGCCATGAGTGGAGATTGTCATGGATACCATAGGAAGAGAGTTTGGTGAGCAGGGCAGGGTGCCAAACCATATCGAAAGCTCATGATATGTCTAGCAAGATGGCTGATTGGGATTTGCAAAAGGTGTGTATGAGATCAATAACGTAAGCATTTTGGATGGAATAGTCAACTTCATATCCTCTCTGTTCATGATGTGCAAATCCTCCATTAGTCAGTTATCAAACCCAGGATCAGACAGCTCAATTACATATGTGCACTTAGCACTGAGTTTTCCTGCCACCTTAATAAAATGTTCACCAGTTCAGAAAATTGCTCTGATCTGAAGTTTCAATTTTTTATGTTGTTGACAAAAAATACGAATCACCCGCAGTGTGTTTTTGATTGCTTCAGTTTGACAGTGTGACTCAGATGTAGTAGGAATACTGCTCAATGATGTATGCATGCTTTGGGTTAATGACTCTGATTTCGCAATTTTTGTTGTGATTAAATAATGACATATGATGAATGATGAAGCTGAAAACAAGCTCCACACAGGGTGAATGAAAAATGAGTGGAATATCAAGTGAACAAACAGTCCGAAGGAAAAAAATTGAGGTTCTCCACCCAAGCTCCATGAATGTCGTGAGTGTTAAAGTATAACATATATATCGTATTGGGGTTAATGCAGTGAAAGAGTTTTGTCGATAAGCCATCTTTCTGCTCTTTTTTAGATTGTTGTCGGGGTTATCCTTGGAAAATCTGAAATCAGAGGCCTGGCGAGCAGAAAGAGTTGAGTAACCGGTTGATCTGTCCAAAACCTTACATTTCACTGAATACATTTTCACACGTACTTCAATATTGGTCTCGTCATGTCTGCTTTGATCTCCCGTAGAATTTGGCACCGAAAGGTTTACCTTTGGGTTTGTCTTGCGTGATTCGCCAAGCTATTTCATATTCGTTGAATGTTGGGGAACTGAGGATTACATCAGGAACCTAGCGGACAATTTCAAAATTGGAGATGCAGGTGGGCATAATCTATGGCTAAATGGTTAAAGTTGGAATACTTTCATTCAATTAATTGTATGCTTTATTCCTTTCTCTTGTGCAGTTCAAGTCGAGAACCCTTTAGTAAGAACAAAGGATATGGAGTCAGATGAAAGATACAAGCCTTGCACACCAAGGTATGCAAATCACAGGTAGCTAGTGATACGTTTGTTCATATGAAAGAACCATGACAGTAAATCGTCCAAATCTGGTGAATACCCTTTGAATACTAATGGGGCAAAGTTTCAGCAAGACTTGCTTCGTCAAAAAGTTTAGTACTTGATTCAAGTCGCACTGATTTTATGCTTGCAATATTATTTTTCAACCGACTCCTGCACTTTTCATGTTTATACAATTCATTATGATAAGCTTGTGTCCTGAAGCATTTTTTTGAGTCTATTAATCTCTGATTCATTAAGTGAATGAGTGTCTCAGGTTCCTTCTTGAGACACTAACCTGCTTTTTTCCAACCTCTCATTGATGTGGCCACTTTGCTTAAAGTTTTCCTGAATTATAACATTATGTTAGATTAAATACAGTATTGTACATGCAAATGTTTTTCTACTGTTTTGTGCTTCAGAGAGCCCACAGCCATAAATACCTTGTTTCAATGATAGAATTAGCACTTCGTGTATGTTCGTTCATTCAGATAAGACCAATCATCTGTATGTTTTTCAGAGGCAAATGTAGATACAGTCAGACCTCTCTATGAGGCACCCCCTTGGGATCAGCCAAAATGCTCTTTATAAAGGGGTATTCATTATAACAGGGTTTTCTGCTTTTTTTCTATAGCATCCCTGCAGACATCATAGCTGCATACAACCACTCGTGATAATCCTACACTGCGCATACTCCTTCACTATAACCTTACGCTACACATGACTACTTGGATACACAAACAAGAAAAAACTAGAGAGTTAATAGAACACCTTACCCCACACAGTGTTTAAGTATATAATTCAATTGATATAAAATTACGATTTTAAAGGTTGTATCAAAAATATCAGAAAGTTTAGCACCGTTGACGCAATGTCGATGACACCATCTCATCTAACATGTTACATTAGTTATTCGTGCCTGTTGTATGTGTCCTTTATAACGTCCTTAAAAACAGTAAGTTTCGTATTTGGAATGATTTTCAAGTTTGTTTGACTGCCAGGCAGGCAGACAGAGTAAAAAATATTACTTCACTCCTCTCTGCGCATGTGCGATCAGGCCAAATTCTGAGCCAAAATACAGTAAAACAGCAGACTTCGTATTCATATTCTTCCTATTCATATTCCGATTCATGTTCAAAATTTAACATTCAATTTAAATTAAGTTGTTCCTCGGTCATAAACTGACGTTTGTGGATGGACGGATAGACAGAAGTGAATCGATTCCTTAACCCCACTTTTCACTTTGTGTGTGCGGGGTAATGTACACTTGAATTGCATTGCAACACCATTGTATCTCTGCATTTATTGCAAGAAAGTTTCAATACAAACATGTGCCTACAATACATGTATCGTACCACTTCATGAAAACGCAATAATTTTTTTAATATATTTGACACAAACTTAAGGTGGTCAGAGAAAAATAGAGAGGGTTTTATTATTTATTTTGGTTCTGCATACTGGAGAAATAAAAAGCAGCACATTTTCAGATGCAAGTAAAATTGAAACATGTACAAATTCAGGAAAGACCATGAGAGTTTATGCACTCAAAAAATCAATTGTTGCTCATGTAGCTTTATAACTTAATAAATGAAACATGTCCTGCAAAAGTAATGAACAAAGTTTTAATCTGTGAATACTGTAAAACCAATATTAAACTTGTAAACATTCACAGACAAAATGTGACTTCTGATGCATTCTTCATACAAAAAGCACTCGCTGAACTCTGTCCGCAAAACTACTTCTTGCTGAGAGAAAAAAAAAAGTGTCAAGAGTTGACTTTCAATCACCGACTTCCTCTTGCTAAGCACATGTGTTCAATGTTACTGATTCACTTACACACGGGGTCAGTTCCAACATGATTGCAAAGTCCCCCAGTCTTCAGATCTGACAGAAACTCTGCCTGTGAAGGGACGGGGGTATATTTCCAGGGCCATCATCCTCATCATTTGACTTGCTACATCTGCAACCACTGACTGATTCCACAACTCCGTATTACTCAAACCCTGCGTTGTCACCACATTCCTCTCCTCTCTACTAATATCTGATGTCAAGTGATATTCCTAAGAGCTCCCTTTACTCAACAATATCAGCAGCAGAGGATTCTTCTCAGCATTGCATTCCTGTCATCTGTCCAGCAAGTTGACACAATTGGCGACATAGGCAGGACTCACATTATCATTCATTTTTTCCCCAACATGCAAGACGTGTATGTCGAACGACTGCCATACCTTAGCTCTGTGACCTCACATGGTTCCCACCATTCTTATTGAGAATCCCAGGTTTCTTGCGATGTCTGCCCAGCTTTACCATTTAGCCTCATAAACCTGAATGATTGTTTTTTTCGAGAGTCGAGGCTCGTGGAGGAGATAGAACATAAAATGGACCAGGATATAACAGAACAAAAACGAGAAGGCCCTCGGTAGAGCACATACCACCGCCACGCAATGCCTGATCCACGAGAACATATTGGGCCAATACATTTTTGAAATATAATGCTATATATCGTTTTTGGCCTTATCACTCAATGGTGAAGAATCACTTTGAAAATTAAATAAATCTCATATCCAGATCCAGATTCAGATATTCACGAAAATCGAATGAATTCGTCGGTGGTCACACACCCAACTGTCACCAAGTTTCATCTGAATCCTTCCACAACTTTCTGAGATTTGTGATATATTATATATATATATATATATATATATAATATATATATATCAGTAGCCCGATCTCTCAATGTGGAAGATCCACTTCAAAATTCTTGTAGTCGGATCCGGATCTTCACCAAAATGCAATCAGTTTGTCCTTATCACACACCAAACCTGCCCACCAAATTTCATCTGGATCCGTCCACAACTTTTTGAGATATCCTGCACACAGACAAAGAAACAAACAGACAAACAGACAGAGATGGGTGAAAAACATAACCTCCTTCCACCTTCGGTGGCAGAGGTAATAACTGTGGAAAGAGGTTGGGGGTACCCACAATAACAGTAGGCATAAAGGGACAGATTAGAGATTTGGAGGAAGAAAGGACATGGCGAAGATTGAGAGCAATGGGAGGGAAGGAGGACACGGGGTGAACAAGCTGGATACTGGTCCAAACTCTCAATCACAGAAGTGGAAGGATAACTGGGGAAGGAGCAACGATGAAACACACACAAGAAAACAGACGCTGGTGAAGGAGCAGGGGAAAACCCAATATTTAACATGCAAACCCAGATAGAGGTGGTCTTGAGTGGGGTTGATGATGGTAAAAAAGATCATGGGTATGGAACTGGGGGGGGGGGTAACCTGAGATGGTGGTGAACATCTGTCTTAAAGCCCTGGAGGAAGGAATGACATTGAACAGAAAGGAAATTGAGTGGAGGTAAGCAGCAGGCCTGCATTTTGGAGTTTCACCAAAACGGGTTACTCACCAACCAGTTACGCCCTGAAGAAAGCTGGAGAGGGAGCAAGGAAAGGCAAAGGGTGCGAAAACCAGAACAGGAAGCGGAGCAGACAGACGACGACAGGATATCAAGAATGCTCCATGGAACCAATAAATAGACTAGAAGCAAAGAAGGCAGAAACGTACGACCTGTCTGTGATGTGAAGTAATAGTCACAGTCTCAACACTTCATCGTGGAAATACTGATGACATCAAAAAGGCCTTCATTCCAATGCCCTCAGCTGAAGTGTGTGCAGGAGTAAAAAATAAATGAATTAATATATATGTATATATTTTTATACTCGTGAAGAGGCTTACAATGAACAATCAGGACGTAACAGGTAAAAAGAACAGTGGGAGAGTAGGGTGTGGGGACACCAACAGCAGAGTTGAAGGCTAAGATAGAGGGAGACTTGGACAAACAATGGGTTTTCAGCAGTGGTAGCAGATTTGGGAGTGGTAGCAGATGTAGTAATCAAATGATGAGGAGGATGATAGCACTGGAAATAAAACCCCATCCATTCACAGGCAGAGTTTCTGTCAGCCCTGAAGGTAATTCCTGAGGCAATATTCAATGCCAGGCTCAGAAACTGCCATGCAGCCTCTTCGTCGATCACGCTTACCGACCTGCTGCTTTGCAGAATGGCGCCGCTCCCTTTGGTGATGTACACGAGGCTTCGAGGTCCATCTCACGATCAGCCAAGAGTCAATGACCAGCGTCTTGCCCCACCACGGGAGCCACTTCGCCTCAGCATGAGTACGATAATCGTGCTGTCTTCTTCATGCATCGAAGGAAAGCGAGCCGTAATGCCCTGTTCTTACATGCTATCTCCAAGCTCCGACACCTCTCGACCGCCTGCGTCCCTTACACCGAACTGAACCAACCAATCCAAAACCCTATGCTTGTGACTTCACGCCCATCAATCATCCGCCTCCGGATGTGGTTTGCTCGAACGAAAACCCAGGAAGGTGGGCTTCTTGCCAGCTTGGACGTGCAGCTTGCTTGTTGTTATGGTTGTGGTTGGTATAAAAATGCACTTCTTCATGGCTGGCTTGAAAATACCAAAATGTAGGGGAAGGCACCTTGGCAATTACATACTAGGGAAAATTGGTCTTAATCCCTATTTAATTAACACTGCACCACCCACCATGTGGTGACACATAACACTTAACCTCACAGTTTCCCTACTTAATTTACATGGAATGTCTCCGACACGTCCACGGACCAAACAACTCTATTCAATCCTAACTTTCCTATGAAATTCCTCTACCCCCACAACCATAACAATACATATATATATATATATATACAGATATGTATAATATATATTATATATATATATATATATATATATATATATATATATATGTATATACTGTATATGATGTTGAGAAAATGACTTTAATTCCCCTTGTAAGGTGCATCATGGTAGAGAGGTGTGATCTATAAACATCATGGTAAAATGTGTGATCCTAAAGTCTCATCACAGTAACCTTGGGAGCTCAGAGGAGTATAATGCAGAGAAGGGAAAATCCAGATCGCTCCAAGCTCCTAATTTGAAAACTATAGTACTATAGAAAAAAACTTATGGCCTACAAAAGTGATGTATACTGTCGGACCCCGGTATTCACGGGGGATATGTTCCTGAAAAATGCCGCGAATGTCAGGGTCCGCGACTGTAGGAGTGTAGGGGCATTGTTTTAAATATGTATATGTATAGTATATATATATATGTATATATATATATATATATATTTTAACATGGTCTAGGCTCGTGGAAGAGCGATTACACAGAACAAATGAAGACACAACATAGCAAAGGGAACAGCAGGAGAAAGAGGAAACAACAACAGCAGGGCAGAGGGAGAATGTAATTGGAGACGGACAAACAAGGGATGCAGTTAAGATGAGGGATATGGGAGAACGCAAAGGGTGGTCAATATGCATATATAAGCAAAATTGTTTTTGATCAGTTTGTGATTTTTTTCATGGTCTGAGGAGAGGGAAAGAGACTGCTGCTTGTCTGTCAGCAGGATGAGAGATATCACATCAGAGAGTGGAGTCATCAGCAAAGAGATGAAGACAATTTTTCAGAGAGTCATTGAGATCATTGATGAAGATTAGGAACAATATGGGGCCGAGACCGCTGCCTCGGGGTACTCCAGCCTTTACATGGAGAGGAGATTAAAGACTCCATTGAGAGCCACATTTTTACTACGAAAGGGGAGGAAGTCAGTAATCCAAGAGTGGAGTTGGCCTTGGATTTCATAGGCAGTTTGGAGAGCAAGGCGGGATGCCAGACTGTATCAAAAGTTCGAGATATGTCCAGAGAGACGGCCCTGATCTCATGTCTGATATTGAGGGCCACCATTGTTGGGAGAGTAGAAGCAGCATTTCCAAGGTAGAGTGACCAGGTCTGAATCTGAATTGATGATCTGAGATTATATTATTGGAGAAAAGGAATTATTTTATGTCAACTGTGATGATGGAGTCCATGACCTTATTGTTGATTGGAAGTACAGTAAGCGAATTGGGTTGTAGTTGATGGGATCCATTTTTGCACCTTTTTTATGTAATTCTGTGATGTTGGCTGAATTCCAATTTCCCAGGTGGATAGAGGAGACCAGTTTTAGTTTTTTTACTTACGACATCTTATATTGATGACTTCCGTCATCTGTTTGTGTGTTTGTTTGGTTGTGTGTGTGTTTGTGTTTGTGTGTTGTTTTGTAGGCATGATAACTCGAGAACGGAAGAAGCTACCAATGTCAAATTACACCACGTGATTCAGGAGGGTGATGGCTAGTGCTGATTAGATTTTGGTCAAAATCGGTCAAAGGTCAAGGTCACAGTGAGGTCAAACATTCTATTTTTGATGGTTTGGTAAGAATCATCGTAGAAACTTCTGGTTTGCGTCGCTACCTTCTCTAGAGACAGCTTTTATTAGACAAGGTCAGAGGTCAAGTTGACGATTCGTAAGTACCAGTCGATGACTGCTTGTTTTTTTTTTGTAATGTGAATATGCGAAGCGCGAATGTCGAAGCAGGTCACACTTTATGACCCACAAATGCACAGGGTCCGCAAATAGTCCAGATCTGACAGTCCAGAAATTCGTAGGTATGAAGATCAGGCATTCGATGATATGAGTGAGGAAAGTGAAAAAATAAATTTTGAGCACTCTATTGCACAGAAACCATTGCAGCCTGTTCTAAGTCAATGCATTGTTGAGCAGGCTGAAACCAAATTGCGGCTTAAGACCTCTGCAATGTGACAGCGGGCTGACCAAAATAGCACGCCACCATCTTGGTGAGGCTTTTTTTGTTTTTGTAGGTCACCGGGAACGTACTGTAGGTCTGGGGAGCTTATGGGATGGCGCGTTCGTCCGTCTCCATAAACATTTGTAACCTTCTCTGAAACTGCATGAAAAAAGCGGGTATGAGGGGGTCTACGGAGGGAGTTTACAGTGCTGCCGGGCGGCACCCCCTCAAAAGAGGTAATTGCTTTCTTCTCAGAAACAACCACAAATTCTGATGAAACTTGACCACAACCTTCATCACCCGTAATGTACCAAAGTGTGTTAAAACCATAATAAAATTAGGGTCTCAAGGGTGTACGGGGGCTGGCTCCCAAAAATAGGTATTTCCTTTCTTCTCAGAAACTACACACACAATCCCGATGAAACTTGACCACAAACTTCATCACCCGTGATGTACCAATTTTGTTCATGACATTCGAAAAATCGGGGTCTGAGGGGTGTACGGGGGCTGCCCCCCCCCCCCCAAAAATAGGTATTTGTGCAAAATTGGTTCATCGATACATTTTTTTGATTCTGTCTCTCAGTGACTTCCTACTCGTATCTACCAGGTGAGCTCCCAGGGTTTATTGCTGTTATTTTTTATGATAAGCACTCCGTTAATTATCTTCAAAAGCGGTGTTTCAATTTACCCAAATGCTGTACCCAGTTTTCATTCATGCACTCCCTTGGAGTTCCTTCGTATGCATGCAAGGTTTCGGGCCGCTAGGTTTCATGGTTTTGGAGTTATAGAGGGCACGTGCGCGCGCACACACACACACAACACACACACACACACACACACACACACACACACACACACACACACACACACACAACACACAACACACACACATACACACACCACACAACACACACACACACACACTAATATAGATAATGAACACAATGTGACATGATGATTAAACCGTAAGCAATTCTGCTTGGATGCATATGAAAGAATTAAAATATGTTTTGTGATTAATGATATTCCACAGGGTGCTAAATTGGGAAAAAAAATCCTGCTTTTAATAAAAGAGAAAGCATCCTTATCTTGGGGAATGCAGAGTTTTCACTCTTTCTATACATGGACAGGTTTGATCTCCAAATGATATTCTGGCAGACTTTAACAGACTCTTTGTGTTTGCATGAGAAGCCCTTACAAGCTGGTGATAAGTGAGAATCACTCAGCTGTGGAATTGTACACTGGGTCAGACATCAAGCAGTTGTTTCCTCTGCAACACCTTCCAACCAAGGAAAGCCATGACTTCTACACGTTGTCTGATATAATGGTCAATGGGCAAAACCTGAATAACGAGGTCATCAATATACTCGCTGTGATCCGCATGGTGAGAGCTGTGGCTTGTACGTTCAACACGAGATTTACATTTCACTCATCGATTGGTGTGGTTTCACTCATCGATATATACCCCTTGTATATTTGAGAGATAGAATCTTCCCCATTTAAAGCTCGTTTTTTGTGCAGGCTTAATCAATACAGCACTACAAAATGGTTGCCTTAATTGCAGTGGTCTCTCATTACTGTGTGGACTCATGTTAAGGTGAATAATTTTTGAGAATAACTTCAATAAAACAATGGGGGGAAAAAAGTTTCCTCAAATTTTACAAATATCACCACTAAATTTGTTTCAAAGACTGTTTTCATGAGAGTCTGCATTATTTTACTAGAATCCCAAAAGAATGTTAATTTGTTGTAAATTTAGTGCCACCTCACATTGAAATTTACCTGACCATGCTACTTCTGGTTGTGGAGCAAGAGACCAGCTGTGCCAGGTTCATCGGGCCTCTCCTTGTTTCATGCACTGATAGAATGCACGCAAATGTGTATACACGTTGTTTCACGTACTAATCCCTCTTTCCAAGCTTTTCAAATATTCTCCTGCAGGTTTCGGTTCCCAAAGCATTCGTTACCAAAGATAACAGACAGGGAAGTCGCTGTGAAGTCACATTGTTTGATGACACCACGGCTGCATTTTCACTGATTTTGTGAGTGATACAGAATGTTCAGCTGATGATGATGTACTGCTGATAATGATATTATATTGAAGCTTGATGGCCTTAACAGAAAGTCAAGTGTTTTCTGTGCTCCATATTTTGTTTCTGTTGTCTGCAGGTGGGATAAAGAGATGATTACACTTGCCCAGTCCTGGGCAGCACGTGAAACAGGTTCTAATTACATTATTATAATCCACCAGTTTTCAACCTCATTGCATGGTCTTTACACTTGCAATGATTAAGTTTTCTTTAAATAACGTTAAAGTTATTTAAACTTTTTTTGCCAGCTATAACCTATATTTATGCCTAATTGTATTAATGTGTGATTGAAGATATTGTATTTTAAAATCCTGCAGTTTATTTATCACACAAAAGTCCAGTTTATACATTTCTGCCCTGGTTGAGGGTTTCTTCAGCAGTACCCTGTTATGCAGTAGCCACCTGTTCAGAGTACATTATCAGTTATGGAAATTTCATGGCCCGTTGTGTGCACCCTGATTTTCCTGTCCCCTTCCAGAAGGGTCTTGGAGCATAAATAACTTGCACAAAATTCAGAACCACTGCTCACCTCCACTCATTTGTTCCTCTTTTTTTTCCCACCTGTGGAACCAACTTCCACACTCTCGATCTCAATCTTCCCTCCAGGTCCTCAAGACAACTGTTCACAACCATTTAAAATCATCCCCCTTCCAAAACTATGATCTTTTCTTGACCTGTTAACCCTCCCCTCCACCCCTCCCAAAATATGCTTCTGTATCCATCTTGTCCACCCCTGCACTCTCTCCTACCCCTCATCGTTACCCACATCCCTTGTTCGTCCATCTCCTTCTATTTTACCCCTTCTCCTGCTGTTTGTTCCTTTTGTTGTGTCTGCAATCATCCGGAGCTTGATTATCTCCATTCTCCTATCCTAAAAAGGTTCTGTGTCAATGGCTTTTTTTGTGCAGTGATTTTCGCAGCTGATGTGCGTGTGTCGTTTGATCGTTTTCGACAAACGATGATCGCTACAGCGATCTCGAGGACCATTATCACCACTAATCCGAGTGAGTGATCGACATAATATAATCATACTTGGCAGTTCCAACAATTCCCGTTTTGCATCGTGAGCTGAAGAACACCAGTGGATTTTCATTCTGTTCATCTCCCCCCCCCCCCCCCCCCCCCCTTCAATCTCCCTCCACCACCCCTCCACTCCCACTCCCTCAGATACTCATGAAGCTCAAGTCTTGTTCACCTATGCCAAAGACTATTATTCCTCTGCTACTGCTGAAGATGAATTACTTATGAAGAGTAATCAAGAGGACTGTAAGTGTTCTGCTTTCCAGCCACTGTCATATCCTCATCCTTATGATCAAGGTTTTATGAAACTACTTTGTTGCTCACGCAGCTCTGGGTTAACTGGTTCATATTGGCATTATAATGGGTTTCATAATCACTTGTGAAATGGTCTATATGGAGCAACACATTTCTTACTCCAAAGTGATTGTGCCCCACTGTAAAAACACCAAAATATTTTCCCTCAAAAAACGTTCGTATGCACACAAGTATAGTTTCAAGGAATGTTTATCATCTTTTTTTTTTCACATGGCCACCATTCTTTTCAAATACATGGTTAGAGCTGCATTGAAACAATGGGCCATTTACATTGTTTTCCAACTCCCTTTTCTTTTTTTCCTTTTTGTGATGAATACAAAGTCAAGGCTCATGGAAGAGTTAAAACACAGAATGGATCAGGATTCAACAGAACAAAAGGAACAATAGCATGGGATGGGAGAGGGAGCACATCAACAGCAGTGTTGAAGTACAACATAGCGGGAGACTTGGACAAACAATGGGTGTGGGGAGGAATGAGAGGTAAGGGTGGGTGCATGTGATGGACAATATGGATACAGTAGCAAGCTCTCCATAAGGAAAACCTGGAAATTTGAAAAGATGTTGGAAGGGGTTGGAGGAAGGGTGTGTTAACAGGTGGAGAAAAGATTATGGTTTTAGATTGGGGATGATCTGAGATGGTGGTGAACAGCGGTCTTGAAGACCTGGAGGAAAGAATTCGATTGAAGAGAATGTGGGAGTTGGTTCCACAGGCGGGAAGAGAAAAGAACAAATGAGTGGAGGTGAGCAAGGGGTTGATAGCGGATCACATGCGCCCTGCAGAAAATGTTGGCCAGCTCTGGAAAGAATGTCTTTTTGCAATGTGACCACACAATGGAACATGGAAAGAGTGGTTGGCAGAGGGAATAATTTTTGCCCGCGTATGCGTTTCGCATTCATGGCATCTGGTAGTTGCAGTGGTGAAAGTCCGTAACAACCGTGGTGAGGAACGCAAGATGTGACACAAGAGATTATGTTGATGAGAATGTAAAAGGCTGAATACAATTCCCAATGTTTTTTTATTTTTTATTTTTTGGCATTATACCTTTCCTTTGTTTCCATTTCTGTGTTACCTATTCTTGTTCTCTGTTGAATTAATACCAGGTGGGGTTGACTCTGCCTGTCATCCTTCCGAGGTCGGCAAAATGAGTATCAGCTTGCTGGTATCCTGTGTCGGAGTGGCGACCCGTCCAGGATTGTGTCCAATATCCATGGAGACTGCTCAGGCAGCCTCAATGCTCTGCACAGAGTATGGTCCCAATGGATGATGGATTCTTGTCCTTTGTCAATTTTCTTCTCAATTTACTTCTTGTTCTCACTTTGCATACATAATATGGAGAGGTCCTGTGAAGAAATAGGTCATGGCTTAATAGCAAAACGGGTTCCTCACCTTAATGCAACTTTGTGTAAACAGCTTCCTTGAATATATTCTCTTTAACAATTGGTCTTCACAAAAGGACCGAAAAAAGATTTGTATGAAGGTCCCAGATATGGACTGGAGGGATGGAGAGCACACTCCATTCGATCTTTGTGATAACCTCCCAGTACATCAGGAAGGAAGGCTTTCACCATGTTAGGGTTGGGGCATGCTATTTTAATGCATGGCTTTAGCTTACTGATTGATTTGACATTACACTCTTGGAGTTATGGTTAAACCCTCTGACTTAAACTTCACAAGTGTGAAACCTAAACAATATGAAAGGGTAACATCTCATCTTCTGGTTCATCACCCCTCCAACTGTCTTTCTGCTGCCATCTCTCAGAGTTTGGTGAATATGAAACAGAAATGGCTCGAAGTCTGAATGTTTCCTTTCATTATGAATATCTCATAACAAAACAATAAACATTTACCAAAAGGAGACATTACTTTTGTGATCCTATTTATGATTGAAAAAAGATTATCCTACTCAATTTGAAAATATTGTGAGGAATTGAGTCTTCCTGAGACTCGAGTTCTTTTTCTTCTGACTCTACCATCCCCTCACAAGGTAGAGTATGTCAGTAATTTGTTTTGATGTGTTCCAGTGCTGTCCATTAAAGACATTTGCACCATCGAGCAGCTGAAGGAGAAACAAACTGCTCTCCAAACATCAGAACCACAGCTTCCTATGTGTGCCATCACTTTTGCCTTTCTCACCTCATTCAACATTGATGATGACAGTAGAAAAGTGACAACACTCAGATGGTACATCATACATGTTCAATTAACGATTCCTCACAAATTGCTTAAGTTGTGCTTATGAGGTCTAATCATAAGTGCTCAGACTGATTTTATATTGAGTTCATATAAATTGTTATTGTGGTACAGTAGTGTATTTTAGACATTCTATACGGTGCATGTCAACATCACTCCCAACTTAAATATGAGTGCAAATTTGGTAAAATTGTGTAGGATATTGCACTTTACCATTTTATCATGCAAGTGGTTAATGCAATCATTGAGATCAAGGAAATCGCACACAGAAATTTGTTTGTAAAACCTGTACTATTCACCTTTCTCAAATGTGAGGGGCTTGTCCAATTATTTTCTGACTGACAGAAAGTCAACCAAACATCTTTAATGTTTGTAAACGTTTGTGCAGAGATAACTATTGTATGAGATTATCTGTAGCATCTCTGGATACCGAGCTCTAACACACGCGCACGCACACACACACGCACACACGGGGGTGCTGGGGGAAGGTGGGGGAAGGGCTTACAAGGTTTACCTTGTGTAGCTTTTCATGGTTGCTTTATGCAGCTTTCTTTGGCTAGAAGAGCATGGGAGTTGATCGATTTGATAATCCCAGCCACATGGGGTAATTTATTAGGTGAGAGGTGATTGGTTATTTCCTTCAATTACAGGTGAGAGACATGATTGGGTGTTGTTATTTATACGTTAACTGCTGTTGGCATTGCATATGGTACATGCTTTGGAGCCTCAGTGGTATGCGTTTCTATCTGCACTGTCGCTGATGATTCGCCAACAAGTGATTAATGCAGTTCAGAAGCTGAGGGGGGTGTGTTGCAATGGGATTCTCATGTATGTGTTACCTATGAATGTCTGCAGCTGTAGAAGAATCTGGGTAGGGTTTGAAACAGCAAGTGTGTGTGTGTGTGTGTGTGTGTGTGTGTGTTGGTTGTGTGTGTGTGTGTGTGTGTGTGTGTGTGTGTGTGTGTGTGTGTGTGTGTGAACCAAGAAAGCACACTGACCCCTAGGGTGCATCAAACGCCCCCTTTTTTGCGAAAGTTTGAAAAACTAACGGCGATAGGACAGATGTGTTCGAATACATGAAAAAAACATTTCTCATTTTTTTTCAGAATTTTCGGTCATCATCTTGGGGTCCACATCGGGGTCAAAGTTCAGGCACACGCAGCTCCTGCGCATTTTTCAGAATAAGTGTTATTTTTCACTGTATAGTGATCAAAAGTTGTGTCTGGTGGTGAAATAATTCTGACATATCAATGTACTGCTCCTTTGGTGATGTTTGTAACACGGTTGGCTTGTAATTTCTTGGCACAGTTTCCCGGAAAATGCTATTTTTTCCCGGAAATTGTGTTTCCCGGATAATTTGACACGTGGCAGATCATGAATGTAAAAGTTTGGACGATTTTCTGAGATGATTTGACTTCTCTGGGATAATTATTGCATACTACTGAGTGATGAGTGCAGAAACACTGCCTGCATTATCAGTTCTAGTGGTTAGTTAAAGGACTAGAGTGATGCTGGCACGCTCTCGTCACTTTCGTCTCTCTATCTTTGGATCTTAACGCTGATGTTTGTCCTTAGCCTTATTCAGTGAGGATGTTCCAAGTGCAGAGAAGCGTCGACTGGCTGACCGTATCATTTCTGTCAAGCCTACAGAGAGGAACTTGGACTATTGCCTATTGGGCGCTTTGGTACAGACTTCGGAAAGCCTCACTTCCCCAACGACATTCACTTGACATCTAGCCTATCTGACTTTGTCTCGGTTGATTCTTGGTTTGTGTTCCGAGAACTTCAACTGGGTGATTCATTCTTAACGTATGAAGGGAGTGAGTGGGCAACACTTCCAGCCTATGTGGATTCAAAATCTAAAACCAAAGCACTCAATGTAACTAATGATGCGGCTGAACATCTAATAAAACTCGGAACAGACTGTCTCGGTGCAGCTAGGTCTGAAGAACACTTTTAGAATGTGCAACAAGTCACTGAGAATGACAGGAAAGAGAATCCGAATCTCAGAAACACTTGAAACTTGATCATTAATGATATTATATGAGTACCTTGATATGAATACACATAATTCTGGGTAATAAAGCCGTGAATTTGACAGAACCGAGGCATTTGTTACTATTTGTTGTTTTTTTTTCTGGGAAAATCACCAGTTTCCCGCTTCTCCGGCAAATTTCCTGGAAAATTTGATTGGCTCTATATCACTGGAACATCACCAAAGGAGCAGTACATCTATATGTCAGAATTATTTCACCACCAGATACAAGTTTTGATCATTATACAGTGAAAAATAACGCTTATTCTGAAAAATGTGCAGGAGCTGCGTGCCTGAACTTTGACCCCGATGTGGACCCCCAAGATGATGACCGAAAATTCTGAAAAAAAAAGAAAAATGTTTTTTCATGTATTCGAACACATCTGTCCTATCGCCGTTATGTTTTTCAAACTTTCACAAAAAAGGGGGCGTTTGATGCACCCATGACACGACGTTGGCGTCATGTACATAAATTATGTCCAACACATCACCTCCAAACTAGGAAGCATCCTTATGGCATTCAATCTTTGCAGACTGTTATTTAAAGCCTACGGTCATGAATAGATGAAAGCAGAGATGTCGATCTGGATTTCGCCCTTCTTATGGGGTCATCAGGATAACATACTGCTGATTGTTTATTCATGACCATATTAGGCTCATTAATAAACCAAATCAAACCCCCTAACTTGACGAAGCAGCAGAGCAAAAATTGAGTCCCACCACAGTGCTTGCTGCACTATCTGCCAGCAATAAGTGTTGCCTGCCACACAAGAACATTGTCTCTGTCCAAGTCCAAGTTCTTGACTGCAGCGATGAAACAAATTTTTACCTCCGCCACCGAAGGTGGATAGTGGTTATGTTTTCACCCCTGTCTGTTTGTTTGTCTACTGTATGTGTTTGTCTGTGAGCAGGAAGATTTTGGTGAAGATCTAGATCTGGATTCTATAATTTATTTATAAGTGATTCTTCACCATTGAGAGATTGGGCTTAAAACAATATACAGTAAAACACATTATCTCAAAAAGTTAAGGTTGGATTCAGACGAAGCTTGGTGGACAGATTGGGTGGGTGACATGGAAGAATTCATTCGATTTTGTTGAAGATCTGAATCCGGATCTGGATACGAGAGGTTTTTTTAATCTTCAAAGTGATTTTTACCATTGAGAGATGGAGCCAAAAACGATATATAGCATGATATTTCAAAAAGTTGTGGACGAGTTATGACAAAACTTGGTGGATGAGTTGGGTAGGTGACAATAACAAGCCAATTATATTTTTTTCAGGTCCGGATCCAGATCCGGCTTATCAGTAGGGTACAAAACGTAAACTGTTCAGCCTGTGGGAGGTATGCGCTCTACCGAGTGCCTTTCAAGTTTGGATTGTTTCTAACTCACTCTTGGACCCTCTAAATAACCTCAGGAGTTCTCAGTGAAGGCCATCTAGAATGAGTTGCTCTGTCCATTTATTTTGAGTTCAAGTTGTGCACAGTTCCTTGCTCTCTAAATTTATTCGTCCATTTGAATATTCTCTCTTTGCATGGACATGTTTGCAGTTAAATTTTCTCTTGAACTTTCTTTGAGTTTTGACGAACGATTGCGTTTTGATATAGAATTTTACAGAAAAGCCTTTTCCTCATTTTGTCCAGAACATCGTTTCCAACAGGACCTCAGCTATCATTATCTGAAATAAGCTAGAAAAAAAACAAGGTGTTTATTTTGAAAAGTGTGATAAAGTAGAAAGGGAACAACTGAACAAGTTATAATGATGTCCACAGCATATCTGTTGTTATGGAGACTTTAACCTGTGTCGGAAAAGCATCGTGATTCGAGGGATTTCTGGTTGATACTGGATATCCAATCATCTAGAAATTGTGAGCAGTTTACAGTTATAAGGAATTTTTTAGTGTTCTTTCTCTGAGAATATATAAATGGGAAAGATTGGGTAGAAGAAATGCCAACTAGTCATCAGTTGCTTTTCTTTGCTGTGTCCTGTGCCACGTCAGATTGCTAAATTTTAGAATTCACCCGTTTTCCAGTTTGGATATCGATCGAGTAAAGAACTTAGTGTTTTGTGATACTCCCCCTAAGCTCGAATTTCCAAGCAATTCATTTTAAATTATGTTAGCACCTTAGTTTTCATGATATGAACACCTAACAAAACATTGCTCACCTGATATTCATTTCTTTATCCCAACATCTGTGCAAGGTGTTGGTGAAATTACCTAGTTTTCTTGATTCGTTAGTGGCATTATGGTTAGAGTGTCTGCTCTGAGTGTGGGATGTTAGTGGTTCAAAGACTTTGTCCCCCAAAAAAGGTATGTGCTGCTTCCTTGCTTGATGCTCAGTATTTAACAGGGTAGAGCATGGACATATAATGCTGGGAAGGCAATGGCAAACCACCCAGTATAACTCTTGCCAAGAAACTGCTTTTGGCAGCACCAACACTTTGAGTATGGAAGTGTTCATTTTTTGTTTTTGTCATGTCTGGTTTCTGGTGACATTCATGATCAGATTTCTCCAAACATCCGTATGCTGCACTGCTTCCCGAAGGTCTGGGAGAGACAGCTTGGTTGCAGCCATGACACAATCCATCAGTGAGATTAGTCTCACATTTGTTTGCTGTTCCTCCAGCTCCCAGTGCAACACCACAGTAGACCAAGACATTGGAGTGTGCAGCAATCAGAACTGCAACAGTGCACTGCTCAACGAAGGGAATGTGGCCACCATGTTCGACCTGCGAGTCGATTTTTCTGATCACACTGGCACTCTCAAAGGCTGCTGGGTGTCTCATCTGAGTGCTGAAAAAATGCTGGGATGCACGGTAAACAGATGTCTGCACACTTGCATGCATTGGTCAGATAATCAAGGCGGAGTAAAATGTTTAGCAAATGTGTCTGTCGGCTTGGAGAGCTCGCATGCTAGCATGTTTATAACCAATTGGTGATCGTTTCAGGTGGAGGAGTTTACCTGCATGACAGATTCTCAGAAAACCGAGATTAAGTGGAAATTACTTCTGGAAAGGTGCAAGGTTTATGTGAAGGTAAATCGAATATTGCTGATTTCACATCAATTATAACCTAATCTGGGCTGCCAGGGCAGTCTGTAGGTATGCGAACTCACCTCCGAGCTGTCTCGCCTGAGTTTGAATCTCGACCTATCTATAAACTCACCCTGGTCTTTCCAAGCAGGACGAAGCATCAACGTGTGTGCTGTCCCTCTGATGGATATGAAACTAAATGTCCTGTCTGTTATTAGTTGGTGGTCATTAAAAATCCTATGGTGCATTTTGTGAACAGTAGGTGTTATTGCCGGCACCCAAAACAAGTTACAAATTTCTGCTCTAAAGGGAACTGCATTGGTGACACAGCCATGTTTCCTCCAAAAAAAAATTTCTGTATTAAATCCAGGCTTGTGAAGAGCTGGAACATGTAACGGATCGGGACATAACAGGAGAAAGAGAGCGAGGAAACAGCAACAGCAGGGTAGAGGGAGAAAATAGAGGGAAACTTGGACAAATAAGGGATGTGGAAGAGTGAGTGGATAACTGGGAATGTGGGTGAGGTGGGGGGGGGGCGTGTTGGTGGACGGGGTTAGAAAAGATCATAGTTTTGGGTGGGGAGATAATCTGAGATGGTGGTGAACAGGTGTCTTGAAGACTTCTTCTTTTTCTTCTTTTGGCTGCTCCCGTTAGGGGTTGCCACAGCGGATCATCCGTCTCCATTTCGCTCTGTCCTCCACATCTTCCATTGTCACACCAACCACCCACATGTCCACCCTCACTACGTCCATAAACCTCCTCTTTGGCCTTCCTCTTCTCCTCCTACCTGGCGGCTCCATCCTCGGCATCCTTCTCCCGATATACCCTGCATCCCTCCTGTGCACATGTCCAAACCATCTCAATCTCGCCTCTCTCACTTTGTCTCCAAATCGTCTACCTGCGCTGTCCTCTAATATACTCATTTCTAATCCTGTCCATCCTCGTCACTCCCAACGAGAATCGCAGCATCTTTAACTCTGCCACCTCCAGCTCCGCTTCCTGTCTTTTTGTCAGCGCCCACGCCTCCAAACCATACAACATAGCTGGTCTCACTACCGTCTTATATACTTTCCCTTTCACTCTTGCAGATACCCTTCGATCACAAATCACTCCTGAAACTCTTCTCCACCCACTCCATCCTGCTGCACTCTCTTCTTCACTTCTCTACCCACTCTCCGTTACTTTGGACAGTTGATTCCAAGTATTAAACCATCAACCTTCACCACCTCAACTCCTTGCAACCGCAATTCCGCCACCCTCCATCTCATTGACGCACATGTACTCCGTCTTACTCCGACTGACTTTCATTCCCCTTCTCTCCAGTGCGTACCTCCACCTCTCGAGGCTCGCCCCAGCCTGCTCCCTACTCTCACTACAGATCACGATGTCATCCGCGAACATCATAGTCCATGGAGACTCCTGTCTGATCTCGTCCGTCAACCTGTCCATCACCATTGTAAACAGGAAAGGGCTCAAAGCCGATCCTTGATGCAATCCCACCTCTACCTTAAACCGGTCCGTCATTCCTACCGTACACTTCACCGCTGTCACACTGTCCTCATACATATCCTGCACCACCCTCACATACTTCTCTACCACTCCCGACTTCCTCATACAATACCACAACTCCTCTCTTGGCACCCTGTCATAAGCTTTCTCTAAATCCACAAACACACATGCATCTCCTTCTGGCCTTCCCTATACTTCTCCATCAACACACTCAAAGCAAACATCGCATCAGTGGTGCTCTTTCCTGACATAAAACCATATTGCTGCTCACAAATCATCACCTCTCCTCTCACCTAACTTCCACTACTCTTTCCCAAAACTTCATGGTGTGGCTTATCAACTTTATACCTCTGTAATTACCACAGCTCTGCACATCACCCTTATTCTTAAAAATCGGTACCAGTACACTTAATCTCCACTCCTCAGGCATCCCCTCACTCTCCTCTCACTTCAAATAAATCTAACAGTTATCTTGAAGACCTGGAGGAAAAATGAGTTTGAAAAGAATGAGGAAGATTGTTCCACAAGCAGGAAAAAAAGAGGATTATGAGACTGAAAGTGAGCAGTGAGTGGATTTTGGGAGATTCACCAGAAGGGGGTTGATAGTGGACCGTGTGCACCCTGCAGAAACCTTCATAAAGCATGGAAAGAGCAGAGGGTGCAAGACCAGACAGGATGTGGTGGAAGACAGAGAGATCACTGACCTGTCTGCGATGTGAAAGTGGTCGGCCGATAGATCAGCTTTATCGTGGAGATTCCAACGATCTTGAAGGCCTTGGTTTCTATGGTGTTAAGAGCTGAGCAAGGTTTGAGACAGGGGAGCCAGCCTATGTCCACCGAGGGACAACACACACACACACACACACACACACACACACACACACACACACACAGCACACACGGTGTGTCTTTGCTCATCCATGGTAGTGGGAGATTTCCTTGTCAGTGGATTTGTAGCTGGTAACTACAAGTTACTTATTCCGCATCTACACCCTCGACATGCTGAACCAGTGCTGTGGAGAGAAGCGTAGCATAGTTCTGGCACCCCTGTTTTTCTATTACTAAAAATATATGTGTCCGTCCATGTGTGTTTGTGTGTCCATCATTCTTTTGATAAATATGGTACCGTTGGAAAGCTAATAATCGATTTACTTATTTGGAAAGCTAATGATTGAATTACTTAAACAAAACAATGCCTTTTGGTTTTTTTTAAAGCCAGTCTTTCCGGAATGGGAGAAGAAGAAGCAGGACATCGAGCTTTATTGTCATGGTTACACCGACATGACAGCAGGAACCATGACGGACACAGAAGGAGCACACAAAATTATATCTAGTAATACTTCTTGAAGCAATAGATAAATACATAATAGGATGCGGAAGGAGTACACAAACAACAACCACAGCCACACGACAGCAACAACCAAAAATGTTCACGTGTTCCACTTCATTTCACATCGTCATTGAGATTCACAGATAGAAAACATGTCTTTTGATTAAACCTGTCAGTGAAGCACCAGTTAGGCACAACAAGTAGCTGCCAATCATTATTTTAATGGCACCAATCATTCCCACCTTCTTGTCGGGTCGGCTGGGGAAAGTTTTTGGCCTTTCACGAACCGACTGACGCTGATTTAAGCAGGCATTTGCAATTATTTTTTGTTTTAAAGGGGGCCGGTGATAGCTCGCCTACTCTTCGGGAAATACACTGTGGGATCTAATTTAACTTCTATCGACCATCAATGCCGGCAGAAAGGTCCTCAGACTACATACACATTGATGCTGCCACACCTGCAAAGCACCAGGTTGTCAGTTTATAGTTGGGTCAACATTCAAACCCACGGTCGACAGTTCAGAGACGAGTGTGCATATCTACAGATTATCCTGCCCAACACATTTATGACTAGCGTCCAGTGTTGCCCTCCAAGAGATGCTTCCTTGTTTCGATGGGGAGATTGTAACGATGACCACGACGATGCAGCAAGTGATCTGTAGACGAGTATTTGGTCATGACTTGTACGAGCTACATGTTAAACGGAAAGATAGCAGCACAGGCTCGATTTGGTTAACATGATGGTGATGTTTTGTTGTGCGTGTGACATTGACATTGTTTTTTTTAACACCAACCGATGATCCTTCACAGATGAACCTGTCGATGTTGAACAACACGGTAGTGCGAGTGAAAGTTCTGTCTTGCGAGCTCGCTGATCCCGAAGAAATGTTGAAATGTTTACTGTGATTAAACGGCACATTGTGGGATCGCATTTACCGTATTAATCGGCCGATTATTTTGTGATCCGTTGTGTTGTATCTTCCGCGACTCGGTTTGTGCTTTTTTTTTCAAATGCGCGTTCATTTCCTTCTCAATTCTTTTTTTTGTTCAATTCATCACACGGTTTATTCTTCTTTACATTGTGTGATGTAACGTGGAATAAAACTCGTATTTGGGCTTGAGGAGGTGGGGAGAAAGTTTGACTTACTCACCCCACCCACCGTCTCCAAATAAATCGATGCCGACCGACGGCCATGTGCTCACAAGATCGCTTGGTGTCGCTGTTGTTTAATCGCCCGTACACGTACTTGGCGCGTCCGCACTGACGATGTGAAACGTCACAAATCACTTATTAGACGTATCTGAAATTCTCACCAAAGTACACAATCGCACGATGTCGTCACAATGGTGCATTGACAATAGCGTAAACGTCGCGCGAAACAATCCGCACTACGCCCCATCGGTTGTGAAAGAAGCGAAATACAAAACCGATCTCTCTCTCTCTCTCTCTCTCTCTCCTCTCTCTCTCTCTCTCTGTCTCTCTGTCTCTCTGTCTCTCTCCTGTCTCTCTGTCTCTCTGTCTCTCTGTCTCTCTGTCTCTCTGTTCTCTCTCTCTCTCGTATCCATTATTATCATCGGACGACAGAACATGGTGTATTAGCGTGACATTTCATTACACCGCCTAATTGCACGATGTGCCTTGCCGCGGTGGGTGTAATGAGGGCTCCCTGACTCGTACCGAATCGGGTGTAAAGCGGAATATATAAATGGTACATGCGCCCGGCGTCTGCACCTCATCCCGTCGCCCAGATGATGTGACGTCACACCTGTTAAGGCGCGCTCGCGAGAGCCCCGCGCTCCGTCAAAGGCGAGTAGAGTGCAGGTCGGTGGTGGTGGTGCAGCAGCTTCAACATGTTCGACATGACCGACACCACGGTGGAGGACTTCGAGCAAAATCTCAATCGCTTCGCTCGCAAAGGCGCCCTGAAGCAGAAGAATGTGCACGAGGTGAAGAACCACAAATTCATCGCACGCTTCTTCAAGCAACCCACATTCTGCAGCCACTGTACGGACTTCATCTGGTACGTGCTGAGGATTGAATATAGTGCGATTAAGTGAAACTTGCTTCGAGCGCACCGTGTCCGTACTGCGCATCCATTTATCCTCTCCCTGCACCGGCTCAGATTGCTGTGCCGCTTGTTTCAGAACACGCGGCACAGCCTCCTTCGAGGAGCTAAAAATGGCACCTCGTGCAAAAATGAAATAACAATGTGTTGGACAAGAAGGACGTTAATAAAGTTTTGCTTCTTGCCCCTTGTGTTGAATTACAGGGGATTCGGCAAACAGGGATTCCAGTGCCAAGGTGAGCACCAACGGTCTTGAAATTTCGAATGAAGCCCTTTTTTTGTTCTCAGATAAGTATTCAAACGTGATGCATTCCACCAAAAAGGGGGGAAATGTTCGTAATCGGTATGAGGTGGTCGTAAAATCCAATGGGGGAGGTGGGAGTTTATGTACGTACTATATAAACATATATATATATTTATATATGTGTGTGTGTGTCTATGTACACACACATTACAGTGATGTTTTCACATGTACTAATCTTGACGTCACTCAAAGCAAGTGATTGCACAGCGGATTGTTTACTTATTTATTTTTTTTATTTTAAAGCAACACACGCTCTGTGCTCTGTGCTCTATCAGAGCAACACCTTCATTGCTTTCACATCTCCCTTCCTTAACGGACCATTTGTGGTGCAGCATTCCCAAAATTCGCAGCGGCAAAGACCTGCTATGGTTTCCTATTAAATACTACTTTGCAATGTCCAAAATAGGCTTTCTCCCTGTCAATCCACGATCCGGTCCCGCATTTAAAAGGCCAGGTCATTGTGAACGCACGAACGATACCGTTTGCAAAGCGCACTCCGATCTGCGCGTGTCCACGCCATGCAATCGCACGCGTCGGTGCACGGCGTGCAGCGAGCCGGCGGACGTGCCCGCCAATGCCGTGCCTCATTATCCTGTCATTAGTGTAACCCTACCGTGCGCCTGTAAGCTACGTACGTAGGCGATCTGCCTTGCTTTAATGAAAGCTTGCCATTCGACATTGTCTCGGGTGGAATTGTGAATCGTTGGTAAACAAAAGCGCCATTCGAGGTAAAATACTACATAAGGTAGAAATCACGACAGTGTTGCATGTAATAAGTGGGTTTCCTTGTAGGAGCCATCGATCGACCATATATATTATATATATATATATTTGCCGATTCGGAACGGCGTTGGGTGTCCATGTCGATGCAATTGCCCGGCTCTCATCTGCTCCAAAAATTGCAAGCTCGGATGAGATCTGTTTAGAAACCATGTTCGCACAGCATCAATGCAAACAGCTCTGTTCCCAGCATGGGGAAAGCTTGTAGTTGGGCTCTCTCCATGCCGGTCGGGAATCATCTTTTTTGAAACCAGTCTTATTTTGGGCAACTGCAGCACGAAGACCTCATTCAACACGTGTTTAAGGGGCGTTTGTCATATTCGCCACGCTTGCCAACGATTGTGCAGGAATTTGTCATTTGTTCAGGGCGCTTACCGATGATAGTTCGATTACTCGTCGTGAAAGACACCTTGAGATATCGAACACTCACCTGCTGATCTTAGGTTGCTGATGAGACAGCCGGCTTAAAATCCATCCGAGGGACGGTGCGCTTGGTATAATGCAACGCCCTGCCTGTGAAGCCACAACTCGACCGTTTATAGTCTGATCGGAAATCAAACCCAGGCGAGATGGCTCAAGGTAAGGAAGGTAACTTGATCCGAGCAGTCCTACCATCCCAGTTAACATGATGATGGACCAAGTGGCATCCTCATCTTTGTGCATTTCCTTCATTGATTATAAAATTATATAATTCATGAAAAATGCATTGACTTTAAAATCATTTGAAGTCACTCAAAAAAAAAAAAAGAATGTTATCGCTGAACTTAAAGTGCAGCAAAGTACTTTAAAAAAAAATATATTCCCTCGTCTCCATCCCTTCCAACTTCTCAGGGATAAACGGTTGGTTAATAGGAAGAAACGTTTGGAAGAACACAACAATGGAAGATAAAATGCCTTAATTACAAGCCTTCAAAATTGTTTCACCTGTGGCAAAGAAGTAATAAAAGTGCACCTTTGGAAACGTGTATCTGCTTCTAAAGCCAGAAGTTTCATAATAACACACGTCCATCATTTCACTAATGTTTCACAAGGAAAGCTATTTAGAAATGTGAAATAAGAGAACATGTAGTGTTTCATAAACACCTTGAAAAACAACTATACTAAACTTCCTTTTCAAACTTCCTAACTAAACTTCTAAACTAAACTTCCTAACCCAAACAAAATCTACATAGTTGGGGCACGGCAAATAACTTTATAGTCGGCAAATTTTAATAATTCGAATTGGAGTTCAAAGAAGGCATGATAACCAAGTGTGCCATTTCAGGTAAATTATCATATCTAGACACAGGTATTGCCACTTTTACCTGAAACTAGTTATTTAAAGCTTTGCACATGTGTGTCTGATATTCGAGCGGCTTGAACATGCCTGATCCCCTGTAATCTTAGAATGGATGCAGAGATTGGCCCAGTTAGTATTTGGATGGGAGACCTCTGGTGATTGGCAGTGTGTTGTCGGCTGAAGGCCTGCAGGGCAGCTCACTCGGTTACCTTCTCGTCTCTGAGCTGTCTGGATCTGTCTTCATTTGGAGCCGAATCTGATTATAATTGCCATCCCGGTGCAGTGCTGGCAGAGGCTGCTGCGTCCTAGATTACATCGTCTTTCAGGTGCAAGGGACATAAAAGCCGGCTGTCCTGCCCACATTGTAGTTGTGGACCTTTCTCAGAGACCCCACTGTTTCCCTCCAAAACGGTATGCTGTTGTGTGTCAGTACTCTGGCTAATTTCCCAGCGTCGACATTAAATTGGATCGTTAAATGGATGTTAAAGTGAAGTTAGATTGGTTTTGTGATAATAACGGATAAACAAAGTAAAGAAGATAAATTGGTTGGCCTGTTATTGTTCCCATCTTGTTTCAATCTGAACTCATGATCAATGCCTTTATGGAACCCAAGTTCAAATCCCATATACCACGTGTTTTTTTCTTTGTCCACGATATGCCCTTGTAATTCGTGTAAAATGTCCACTGAAGCCCACTATAATGTCCATGTCCTGCATGTGATTTATGCACAAACTCCTCCATGAGTCTTCGATCACTGTAAAAACAAAAAACAAATTATAACGAAGAGGAAATTATGAGTGTTCACATAAGTGAGTGAGGCCAAATAGTCCCCTCCTGGACAAATTTCCTTGAAAGCTGTTATAACTGTCTTTAATAAAAGCATGCAGCTCCATTCAGATGATAATTATGATCATTTTGTATAAAAAAGAAAACGACAGGAAATCTGCATATGTTTGTCATAGAAAGCAAAAAAACAATAGACAACTCGAAGTTCAACTCGAGTTACGTTTTTAAAATCTATTCATTTTGGTCAATTCGGTTCGAGTAGTATGTCTGTGGCCTAATCAAGAAGGATAATGTAATGCAAAGACAGGCAGGCACATGTTTAGAGGTGATCGAACAGTTAAAATGAGAAATTGTGTAAACGATGCAAATGAAACGGTAGAAGAATTGAGGAAAATATTTCGTTGTTTGACTTTATGTCAGGCCCCAGACTTGCTGATCATCCCTTGTGGGTAATTTAACAGCAAACAGTAATATTACAGTTTCAAATTTTTTTGAAAATACAAAGCCGTAGCTCATGGAGGAATGAAACGACAGGGGATTGATGGTATTGTGGCTGACACAAAAGATATAATGGAGAGTTGACAGACACGTATATGACACATAAGAAAAGCCTGGGTATGGTGCAGATTAGCGAGAATGAAAAAATATCATGAATGGAAATGGGAAACGACATGAGATGGCGGAGAGCTGCAACTCTGATGCAGTGGAGGTAGGAATATGATTGGATAGATACAGGGAGGTGATGCCACAGACTACAGCTTTGCTCGGGCTGGCAGGATAGCTTTGTAGCATGTGCCTTTGAGCACTCTACCATTGCTTCAAATCTCCACCCAACTATAATCTGTCACCTTGGTGTTTCACATTCAGGGTGAGCTATCAATGTGTGCATTGTCCCTTGGATGGACCTTAAACTGGGTGTCCTGTTGGTTAGCATTAGTTGGTGGACGTTAAAGATCTCGCAATGTCAATGAAGAGGAGTGGTTGAATTACTGTATTGCCGACATCCTGAACAATTAGAAATTCCTGTCCCCCATCCTGAAGACAAGCAGAATGTTGACCGGTCTTTGGGCTGAACCTTATCTAAAGTTGAATTCCATTGTTGGACCGTACAGCCTTACGGCTAAGGGACAAGATGGATGGATGTATCTTGTGACCACTACATCACAGTCCCTCATAGGCAGGCTGTGAATGCCCCCACATCGTCATGACCCAAGGGTAGGTGGTATGGACACCCCCACTTCCCCCAACATCGAGTCTCCCATGAGGTTCTGCTGCAAAGATTGTTTGGCATTTCTATGCCTCTGCAGGCATAGATGCTGGAGACATTTTTTTTTGCGTTGTCCGTCCGGCTGTGTGTCCGTCCGTACGTGCGTGTGTATCAGAATTTCGGTACTGTGATAACTTGTCAACTGCTGAAGGCATTCTGACAAAACTTGCAAAAGTATGAACTGAACTCTGGTCATGTGACTTTTAATTGAAAATCTTTGTTCCCACAATAACTTGTGAACCACAGAAGGGATTTCATCCAAACTTGGCACAAGTATGGAATGTGATGCAAAGATGAACTGATTCAATTTTGTGTTTGACAGGTCAAAGGTCATGTGCCCTTTGAAAATAATTTTGCAGATCATAACTCAAGTTCGTTCGAAGCATTTGATATTTTATAGATTACATGCTGCAGTTGGGTGGGTATATCTAATATATAAAGCTTTTTCTAACCACTGACTAACTGATATTAAAGATTGGTACCTTCCAGGTGATGTAGAAAGCTGAAATTTTGCATGCCGATGGACATCGAAGCCGGTACACCGCGGGGGGGGGGGGGGGGGGTCACAGAATTGTTGGACAGCATCCACGAATGAAAATATAAATAAATGAAAAAATAATTGAAAAAAATGCAGGTGAGTGACCTGAGACAATGGGGAAGCAAGGTAATTTTTGTGTGCTGATGGACATCGAAGCCGATACACCGGGGAAAAAAATCATAGAATCGTTGGACAGTATCCATAAATGAAACAAAATATGAAAATAAATGAAAATAAAATGCAGGTGAGCGACCCGAGACAATGACGAAGCACGGTTCGTAGCTTACACAATGTAAGCAGCTTGAATGTGTAAGCATACCCCGCTAGTATTATATATATATATATATATATATATTCTTAACCTTTGTTCATTTTCTCAAGTGCACACTTAATAAGATTTATTATACTTGCTTTATACATTTCTTTGAAAAATGATTCCCCATTCACCTGTTGTACACACTTTGTAGATGGGACGGGTGAAGGGGATAATGCAGTGGTGCAAACACCTTCTTCCTTCCCCCACCCCCACCCTTTTTGTTTTCAAACTATATGAAGAACACATCTCCACAATTTAATGCCACATTTGCTAGAGCATCCTATTCAATCAATAAAGCATAGATAAAGTTAAAGTAGCATGCTCAGATGCTTGAGAGGGTGGGTCTGATCCAGTCTGTAGACTTCCCAAGCCAGATTTCTGCAACTGCTATGTCCTCCTTTCTTGACCTCATAATGACTAACTTTGCATCCAATCTCGCTTGTTCCTCTTCTGACCCTCCTGGCTCTTCTGATCATTTTATTGTCACAGCTCATATCTCTCTGGCTATTATAAGGGAGCAATCTCAACGATGCAGACAGAATATGGCTGTTTGCACAGGCCAACTGGCAGGGATTGCATTCTGCCTTCTCACAAAAGGATTGGACCGCCATCTCCACAGCACCTGATATCGATTCCACCTGGGAATACTTTCACAAAGCCAACTTTCTCTCATGCACCGCTTTATCCCATCACACCTGTGGCTAACCTATCCATAGTTCATTCTATAAGAATGTACAATTTGCTAACTCCAACACAAAACTAGTCGTCTGCATTGGCAGTATAAGAGAATAAAAACAAAGAATCTGACTGATCTTGAATAATTCATCACCTTTGTCAATTATATTCACTCATCTCTCAATTACACATGGACGATTTCAGATACCTGTCACATTTTTAGACATCAAAAGTTGTGTTTTAGGCAAAAAAATTTGATCAAATGCATATTTCTTTCCAATCTCCCACCAAGAACATTCAAATGCAAGTGCAGTCATTGAAACACCTCTGGCTTTATCAACCATACGACATCAATGTCAGAACCAAATCACATCATCAATATTACCAATTATTTTACTTTTACCACCTCCAATGTAATTTACTGCATTTCATGTTCACTTTGCAATAAACTATCGGTGAAGCTTGACGACTGTTTGGAGACCGCTTTTGTGAACATCTGAACGATGTCAGAACCGACGATTCAGAACCTTGCAGGACACTGTCCATCACATATCTCTTTGTGGTTTAACACTCTTCCACGGAGGCAATTATTGTCGGAAACTCAGAACAAAGATTTCATCTATAAACTTACAACATCAGAACCAAACAGGTTGAATGAAAAGTTTTTCTTGTGTTATATAATACCAACCAAAATTCATATGCCACCCTTTTGCCTTTGTCTTTTCAGTCTATTTCTTCCCCCCCCCCCCACACTTCTTTTTCCTTCTACCGATACATCACTCATGATGTTTACACCCTTACCAATATGTCATTCATGAGGCTCACACTCGGTCCAATAGGTATTGCTCACCTGCAGTATGTGCAGGGAGGGGCACGTGGGCCCTGGCCTGCGAATACTATATTTGCCCCCGAATACCGTCCTGGTTCAACCACTAGCTTTAACTAATTTAGTCCAGTCGTTCAGGAGTGCATAGATGTCAAACAAACCACTTCTCAAATTATATATAGTACGATGGCCACCCACCCCCTCCCAACCAACCCCTTTCCACCAACTTTAACATACACGATGAATGTTTTCACCAAACATATACTGGCCTACATTTCCACTCCACCGTTAAGCCAATGATACAGCTTCGTCAGTGAGGGATGAAGGCCGGATGTGACTTGGTACATGTTAGCTCTCAATGAGGTTGGTTGAGAGTTAGCAATGGATGAGGCTGAGGCTTCTTTGCATGGAAGTGGTTGGGTGTGGGTTGGTCTGAGATGTAGCTGTGTGAGGATCAGTGCTCGATGAACGTTCGCTATGATAAAGCTTGTGTGTTAGTTCGCATGATGTGGCTTTGTCATGCTCGTCATGGCTGACCTTCACCCAACTGCATCTTCATTATCAAATAGTCATGGCTTGCTTGCAATACACAGTTTCAGATGAAAATGCTTTCCAATTTTCCCTTGTAATGTAGTAGCCATGGAGTGTTTTAGAAAATCTATCGAGATTTGAGAGGTAAGGCTTGTGGAAGAGCATCAAGTTGCCATCATTGAACTAGAACGTACATCTGTGACATTGTGTGGTGATGCATCAGGCATGAGATTTCACAATTTGATGAACAAATCGATGGACGAGATTGTATTTGCCTGTTTCACTTCACTGTCTATAATAGACGGCCAGACAATTCCGAGTTGAGAAATTGCTTTGGCCTGTTTGATGTTCCCATCTGAACGCATTGATCATGATGCTGCCATCCGAGGTTCAAATCCCATGCACGATCTTGATTTAGCTGTTCATTGTTTCTGAATGTCCTTGTCTGACTTGCATGAACAACCTTGTCCGTGATATCAAGTGGGCC
>CM068965.1:49187360-49198970 GCA_035128595.1 Eptatretus atami | reverse complement strand
TCTTGCATAAGTTCTACAGCAAACTGTTTGTTTTATTCAGGGCATTGACCATATGTACATGTGTGGACAACAGGAGGCTTGAATGCACATGTTGTCTTTTGGGGATTTGGAATGGGATATTTTCTTTTGAATGATCTGAGTTCATTCTGATTAAATGAATCGAATATGGACTCTTTTATTATTATTATGTCACCTCTTTGTAGGGACACATCAGACATGTGTATTTTACATGTGGATTTGAATAACGTGGATGGGTTTTAGGTCCCTCCAGCAGAGAAGAGACTATTTTTGCCACTATGTGTGGGAGAATAAATTTTGGGAATTGCAAAAAGAAAGATTATATTTTTAATTCACACACCTGCTATTTTTCCGCTTAGCATCAGCTGCTCTCTTCACCTTTAACTTATCAGTATACCGATGATAGCATGACCTAATGAGAAAAATTTTAATTAAATTTATCATGTCAGCACAGGTTCAAAATGGAAAGAAAATTGCTTTACGGTCAACTGTGACAGGGACAACTGACAGAACAGCGTTCATCATGTTCATGTGCAACGATTTGACAACTTTCTTGATGGATGTTTTAAAATTACGTAAATACAAATACGCTCATGAAGGCTTTCTTACCTACGGTAACCACCTTTCGGAGGTATCAACAGACTTTGTCGGGATTATTACCTCCGCCACCAAAGGTGGATGGAGGTTATGTTTTCACCCCTGTCTGTTGGGTCGCCAAAATAGGTGACCCTTATTGTCAGTAATTCTGTCTGTTTGTTCGTTTGTCATCAGCATAATTGGTAGTAAACGTGGGCCGATTTTGACCAAACTCGGGTGGTAGGTACATCTTATGACCTAGTGCTTTGGAAATGGTGATGGTTGCTAGGTACGCTTTGGTTCCCTAGCAACAACCGAAAAACCTTCAAAATCGGTACCGTTCACGCGAAATCAATTCCGAAAGCCATTATCCCACGTAGGGTTATGAAATTTGGCACGAATGATCTACAGGTGATGCTCTATCAAATATATTCCGGTTTTTGTGATGTATGGAATACTTTACCCGCAGCGCCCCCTACAATTAGGGTATGCGCGAAAATTGAAGGCCCCCTAGCGAACAGCTGAGTGCATCGATACGAATGAAACTTTGCAGGTTCATGGTACTCAATGAGTACTACAACTTTGCCTCAGGACATATTGACCGATTTCACTTAGGTCAGGGGTCAAAGGTCAATTAGTGCAAAAATCGATAATATGCGAGAGCTGGAGGTGCCTTCGCGCCAAATGCTGCTACTCCTAGGGTTATGGTCGGATGGTCATGAAAATTCACACTAATAGTCTGGAATACATTGTGCACAAACTATCGAGCCGGATTTTCGATTTAGATCTTTGTTCACCCACAGCACCCCCTCGAACTTTGGTGATTTCATATTTCAAACCGCATTTTCGGTACTTTTCATTCAAATGGATACCGAGTAGTTATCAGTAGATGGAACTGGATGAGATTTGATATGCATAATCTTAAGGTGATTCCCTATCCGCTATATGACATCCATTTTGCTCTTTTTCTTATAGTTTCCATGCTCGGCGACCCATCGCCGCCTACCGGCCTGTCTTGTTTGTTTGTTTGTCTGTTTGTGTGTAGGATATCTCAAAAAGTTGAGAACGGATCCGGATGAAATTTTGTGGACAGGTTGGGTGTGTGACAGGATGAACTGATTAGATTTCAGTGAAGATCCAGATCCGGATCCGACTACTAGAATTTTTAAAGTGATTCTTCAACATTGAGAGAGAGAGGGCCAAAAACGATATATAGCACGATATCTCAAAAAGTTGTGGACGGATTTGTATGAATCTTGATGGACAGGTTGGGTGTATGGTAAGGACAAATTTATTCGATGTTGGTGAAGATCCAATTCTGGATCCGGATCTGATAATTTTTTAATGATTCTTCACCATTTGAAAGATAGGGCTAAACCGATATATCGCAGGATATCTCAAAAAGTTGAAGACGGATTCAGATGAAACTTGGTGGACACGTTGGGTGTGTTGCAAGCACGAATTGATTCGACGTTAGTGAAGATCCGAATCCGGTTCCGGATCTGATAGTTTTTTAAGTGATTCTTCACCATTGAGAGACAGGGCCAAAAACGATATATAGCATGATATTTACCTCCACCACAAAAGGTGAAGGAGTTTATGTTTTCACCCCTCTCTGTCTGTGTGTTTGTTTTTGTGTCGGATATCTCAAAAAGTTGTGGACGGATCCAGATGAAATTTGATGGGCAGATAGGGTGTGTGACAAGGAGGAACTGTTTAGATTTTGGTGAAGATCCGAATCCGGATCTGACGACTAGAAGTTTATGAGTAATTCGTCACCATTGAGAGATAGGGCCAAAAATGATATAGCATGATATCTCAAAAAGTGGTGGATGGATTCAGACGAAACTTTGTGGACATGTTGGGTGTGTGGCAAGGAAGAGTTGATTCAATTTTTGTGAAGATCCGAATTTGGATCTGGATACCAGAATTATTTAATTTCTAACGTGATTCTTCACCATTGAGAGTTCGGGCCAAAAACGATATATTGCATGATATTTCAAAAAACGTATTGGGCCCGATGGATCAGGCATTACATGGCAGAGGTAGGCGCTCTACCGACTGCCCTTCTAGTTCAAAAATGTATTGGGCCCGACATGTTCTCGTGGATCAGGCATTGTGTGGCGGAGGTATCCATTCTAACGAATGCCCTTCTCGTCTATGTCTGATTTCATATTATTTCTGAGTCACTTCCAGTTATTAGCATCTCCTCTCTGGAATGCGGATTGCTGAGTATGTATAAGGGATTTTATTTTTGCAGTATTCCACAGCTTGTCACACAAATTAAGTTTAACTCTAACTGGGTAAAATGAATCTCTTGCTTAGTTGAGGGTTTGATTGAAACATTCAGATTGATCGTTGACATCTTTTGCAGTCACCTCAGTCCAGTCGTGAGAGCTGATCCATCTGCCAAAAGATCGCACAGCACTATCCGTCAAAGGGCGGTTAACGCGATGTCTTGTGGCATTAGGCTTCCATATAGGTTGTGGAGTTTTGGTAGACCACAGTCACATAGAATGATCAGAGAGACCAATAGGGGAAGTGATCTACATGCATCCATAGGCATCCCCAATGGTAGTAACAATCTTGTCCAAGACCTGATCTCCTCTTGTTGGTTGGGCGATCGCTTGACCATATCGTTGGTCAGGGACAAGAGGGTTGGTATTCAGCTCATTAAAATCACAAAGAATCCCAAAACCAGCATTTGGGTGTTTCTTTGTCATGAGGTCGTTAAAATTTGTTCTATTAACTGTGTTTCTCAGGATTTGTCATGTTGGGGGTAATATATATGACTGCACAAAAAAGGCATGATATTGATCGCTGCATGTAGGCAGGGTGAAGCTTGACCCAGCCCATTTCCAGGTTAGAGGGAACATTTACTTTATTGAGTAGTGTTACATTGAGATGGTGTTTCAAATAGAAAGCTACACCTCCACCCACGAGATTTTGTCTTGCCTTTGCAAACATAGTACAACCTGGAATATAGACAAGCTCGGGGGAGAGGTCGTGCTTCAATCGTGTCTCCGTGATGGCCACAACGTCGACATCGTGGTTGAGGACCATTGGGATCCTGCTTGATCTGAAGCGGATAACTCTTTTCAATTTCATCTTGTTATTCTTTATAAGCTGAAACACTGTCCCATCCGTGTCTTGTCATCGATGCCTACTCCTTTCAACAAAAAGAGTATGGCGATGAATTTCGGAACTGAGTTTGAAATTATAACAATAAGTCATGGCTCTCCAGAGACCTCGAAAATGTAACAATACGATCAACACCCATTAAAGAGCAGTAATTGTGATTCGTAATTCTTATGAAGTGTCGTTCACCAATTCAGTTTTGCATCTATACAGTTAAAAAAAAAAGTTTTCTGAGCGTTAACTGTTGCAGTTGATCTTCAAATTAGGTATTGCATTGACGTGTTCAGCACTTCCTGGGCATTCCTGATTCAGACAAAGCTGATGGATCGGTTTCATTTCTTTCAATACACATGCTGTTGAACTGCGTAGGCCGTACACACTTGGGCAGAGCACTGTTTTTCTGCTGCATCCTTGGTGATTCATCTTACACTGCCAGCCAAATGTGAAATCTATTCACAACCACACTCTCACCGCCTAGTTTGCCTACATTGTTTAAAGTTCCGTGTGGATAATTATCTTAAATGGAGATTGTTGAAAATTCATATCAGAAAAAAAGGATCGGATTCCAAATACTATGTTTCTCATCCAAATTGTTAATGGAGCAACACAATGCAACAGGCCGTATGCGTTATCTTTGTTAAACCCTTAAAATATCTCTCATCTCTTGCTTGCATAAAGGCGATTGACTTTAGGGTTTTCTCTGGGTCACGTGCACTTGCTTTCTTTGTGGCTTTGAAATTAATTATGTCTGATTAGCCTGACATTTTATCTGCATTGTTCCTGGTGCCATCTTCACTGCTGTTTAAAGGTCGAGCCTGCTTTGTGCATCTTATTACTTGGTGCATTGGTGCAGCAACCATGCATGCTCCCACAGAGCAACCGATGCAAGCCCACGTTGTTTTTTTTCCTGTTGCGATTGATGGTAGGAGGATGAGGCCTGATTTTGGAAACTATGGACTTGAGAAGAATGCACCAATGTGGGTGATTGTTTTTTTTTTAACTGTTAGGAGCATGGTCTCTCTGTTGGGATCCACTCCATATAAATGGTCTAAGTCTCTAAGGCTATTCAAATTGGCCTTCAAAAAATGGACGTCACACCCTTAACAGTCAGAAACAGAATCCTTTTTTTTCTTATTACTTGGAGAAGTAGATACGCACTGCAATGTTCTTTAATGATTTAATTTCATGAAGTAATGTAATTTCTAATGTATCCAGACTAGTTTGAAATATAATCATTATTAAGAATGCAATCAAAAGAAAAAAAGTTTATTATGTAGCACATCAGGATGTGATGTGAAATGAAAAATTTAATCATCATAAAGTCTCATCAATTTATGTCATTATTTACATACACACTTTTGGGGGAGGTTTTTGGGCAATGTATACATGTTGCAACTATTGCTTGGAGGTGGGAGGTGGGGTGGGGGCAGTGGGGAATTGTGTACATAAGAATTGCAATTGTCAATATATGAACATTTGTATTTGTTGGTCATTCGAACCATGACCGAATCCTACCAAAGATGAAAAAATGGTACATGCTGCTTCCTTTCTTGATGCTCAGCAGTTGACAAGGAAGTAGCACAGACAAACAACCACAGGTTTTGATGCTCAGCAGTTGACAGGAAGTAGCACAGACAACACCACAAGACTGGAAGCACCAAGCACCTGAAGACTCAGACTTCGTCCTCCTGCACAGGTACTGACAGTCCACACCCCTTGATCAAGTGAATCCAGGACTCCCCAGGCCTGAACAAATGCCTATTGACCTCTGGCTCCCATCCAGCAGAGACATGAATATCACAGCCAAGGTAAGGAATCTCTCTGTGACCTCAACATCCTCACCGCAAATGGGTACAGATACGATAGCAGCATCCAAGATGGCATTGAAAGCCTGGGTCTTAGTTTTGACCCAGGAAACCTGTAATCCCAGAGGCTCGAACTCCTCATTCAGAGCTTTGAGGGCCCCCAAAAGGATATCCAGAGTCTCCACAAAGATGTCTGCATCATCTGTGAAATCAAGGTCAGAGATCTTGACACTCCCAAATGATGCATCACAGCTTGATCTCTCCGACATCCTCCCCAGAATCCAGTGCGTACAAGCGCTGAAAAGTGTGAGGGCCACTACACCCCTGACGAACTACAGCAACAACTAGAAATAAGTCAGGGATGAAACCACCACATCTCACAGCACTCTCAATACCAGAGTATACTTCAGACATCAGATTAATCAGCTTTGGTGGCACCCCACGAAGACCGAGAACCCTCCAGAGGGCATCCCGATTCCCTGAATCGAATGCTTTGCAGAGATCAACATAGGCTTCAAGCAGCCCCTGTCAAAGCTCTCATCTGCATTCAGGGAGGACATGAAAAGCAAGGATACAGTCAATCGTTGACCTCTTTGGAGTAAAGCCTGACTGCTCTGAGCACTGATGATCAAGCAGATGGTGCTGAACCCTTTCAAGAATTATTCGAGCAAAGACCTTACCCGACTCTAAAAGCAGCATCACCCCTCAGTGTTGTTGTCGTCCTGGCAATCATCTTCCCTTTCCAGAGATGGACAACAAGGCCCCTCTTCCAGTCAGTTGGGATGATGCCTGTGTTTCAAACAGAGCACAAACTGCATGCAATGACATAAGTACAGCATTTCCACCAGCCTTGAGAAGTTCAGCATGGATGCCACAGATCCCTGGAGCTTTCCCCAATTTAACTGGTTTACTGCAGCCTATGTTTCCACAAACTAAGGTGGATCACAGTTGATTGTACGGTCAGCAATTAGGAGTAGGAACAACCCTGACCTCCAACTCAACAGCTGGTGGGTCAACCTGGTACAGCTGCTCAAAGTAACTGGGCCAGCGTGCTTTCACTTCAAACTCCTGTCAAGAACCCACCATACTCCACTCAAACTGCAATACATTGAGGGACAGGCTTGGAGGAACAGAATGCACAAATTCCACTGTAAGCAGGATGAGAATCATTTGACCACAGGTGATGCTCTACCCCTTCCCAGATTCCTCAAACATAGGCCTCCTTGTCCACCCTCGGTGAACGTACAGTTTTACAACTAAACATGCTGATCAGCTCAGCTCTGTCATTAATCCTCGGAGTGACGAGTCCTCGGTCTCATAATACGCTCATTGACCGATGTTGCATGAATTATCATTGGAGTTAGCTTATTGGGCCCAGCCGCAGCCACTCCTTGTTCATGGTAAGCATCAGAGCAACCAGATCAATAGTACGTGTAACCACCCACCATGGTCTCACCACTATCCGGTCTCCGAACCTCAGGAGTGCTGCAATACCAATGTTAAAACGCTGGAGCTGGGATGATAACAGAGACAGGTGGTCATCCTCTCTTAGGAATAGGACATTCCAGGCACATACCCGAAGGGACCGCCTCAGGTTAACCTAAGGAGATCGCCGTCTGGTGGACGACACCTCAGCAACACCCTGCCACACACCACCGCAATCTGACCCAGGAAGTTTACTCCATGCTTTTCCTCCTATCATCAAAGAATGGGGTCTCAGACGCTTTCCCCCAATCCCATTATCCGGTGAGCTGTTCTGTGAACGGCGGCAGCACAGGAGGTAGTCCCACAGAGTGGGTTTTCAGTTTTCTGTGCATTTATGGGTTTTGCGGAATGAAGTGTTTTACGGTGGCCGGAGTGCAAATCCTGCTACCATCCTTCAAGAAAGAGGTAACCCAACTGCAGAAGGATGTCCAGAGACACAGTTGGGCACCAGATATGGATAGCTGTTGGGTTACAAGGAGCTCCTCTGCCCTTTGACAGGTTTTGTTTTTAATCCTGCTATGTGTCCATGTCTATACACCCTCTTCACTAGGAAACCGGGTGGGGGAGACGGTTTAGTCGCCGGCAACCTGACCATGAAACAGGTTAGTACAGGTTTACATGTTACCTGTAGCAAGTCACAGATCTAACCTGGCCTGACCTGATCATATGAAAACCTTTAAAAATCCCCCTCCCTGAACCCACTTATCTGATAAATGCGAAACCTTACAAATATGATCGACGACACCTAGGAAATATAATTTGATGACAATGACGTCATTGGTCACGCGGTCTGGCATTGGTCATGCAACCCTGCTTTGATCGGACACCTGACCCTGACCCATGACATTTTATCATTATTATTCATTACTCACTTGAATTTAGAATGGGATTAAAAGAAATTCGATTCAAATCAAATGGAAGACCAAATAGGTACAGTTCTCCATTGGAGTAATCAGAAGGAACCCAAACAAGCAAAAAGCAAAGATGAAGTCATCAGGAGCTACCTGGATAGGATTTGGGTTTCAGCTATTACTCCTCTAACCTCAAACTCATCCAGGCACAGCCAAGTGAGCCTTATTCAAAAATAAAAAAACAAAAAGAACCCAGATCAAAAAATCAAATAATTCTGGCCAATCAAGTTGAAATTTAATATTTGTATTCACCATCACTACTAGATCATAATTTTGAAGCTTCACATCGACTGATTAAGCAGTTTCAGAGAAAACATTATTTAATATTTTTCTTCAATCCAATATAGCTGCCAAACCATGTAACCTATCAATTATTCCTTAACAAGTTGTACACGTAAGGCTTGGGGAATATTTGTGTGAAGTTTCCCCTCGATCTGTCCAGCCGTTCTGGAGAAGATTTTTTATAGGTTTTAGAATAAATCCAATATGGCTGCCAAATCATGTGACCTATGACATCATGTGTGTGAACTTGTGTTCCTCATGGATAGGTGGTCATACGTGTGAAGTTTTGCCTCCATCTGTTCAGCCACTTCAGAGAAGAGGATTTTTGAAGGTTTCTTTTTTGTTGTTGTTAAAGAAACGGCTGCCAATCTGTGATGATGCACGTCATCAATTTTTTTTTCTGTGGACCATTTGATCCGAGATGACCCTCAAAATTTTAATACTGATCACATGTAACGTTCTACATATATGTAATTATGATGTCATAAGGAGGGCACCGAGGAGGGCACGATGACATTATAAAAAAACAAGCTCAAATGAGCTAAGATCCTCGTCCTCTAATGATGACGTCATAAAAACGAATATGACGTCATTGTGATGTATCAGGTTTGTGATAAATTATCTGTGCTAATGCCGGCTTGATTCCCGCAAACAAAATTCAAACAGCTTGCCTAGTTTCGGAGATAATGGTATAGGCGATTTCCATTAGCGGCGATATTATGACAAGTTTTTTTTTCTAGGAAGAATTTCCAAAATCGGAGATGGTTGCTGCCTGCGCGTGGGCTTTCTGCATATACATGGCAAGTTTCACGAAGATCCGATGAAAACTCTGGTTGTGAAACCAAAAATAGGAATGACGTCATAAAAATTGATATGACGTCAATAGTGATGTATCATATGTGCGGTAATTCATCTCTGCTAATGCCCTGTTCGATTCCCGCAAACAGAATTCAAAATGCTTGCCCAGTTTCGGAGATAATTTTTTAGGCGATTTCCATTAGCGGAGATATTTTTGACGTCATAACTTTTTTTTTTCTAGTAGGAATTTTCAAAATCTGAGATGGTTACTGTCTGCGCAGGGTATTTTTACATATATATGCCAAGTTTCAGGAAGTTTCGATGAAAACTGTAGGCTGTGAAACAAAAAAGTGCAGAAGAACAACAACGTGAGTAAGACTTAGAGATCCTCCACGAGGATCTAAAAACAGGATGCAAAACACGCATGCATGGAGAAGGAAACTCCAAGGAGGAAGAACTAGAAAATTAGGAGGGATTTGGGTGGGGTTGATGAGGGTAAAAAAGATCATGGTTTTAGATTGGGGATAATCTGAGAAGGTGGAGAACAGCTGGCTTGAAGACCTGGAGGGAAGACTGAGATTTAAGAGGATGTAGAAGTTTATTCCACAGGTGGGAAAAAAAGAGGAACAAATGAGTGAAGGTGAGCAATGATCTTGAATTTAGGTTTTTAAAAAGCTTGGTGAGCCATTTCATGCCACAATCCTTATCTGGCACATATGATAGGTGTGCACACTGCCCCAGTGGACTTCGTTACTGGGGATTTCTGCACATGCGCACTGAGAAATCTGGGGTTGATTACGTCATTTCAAAAGTAATACGTTGAATGTTTTCTTTTTTAAAAACGAATTGCACCATGAAACGGAAAATGAACCTGTAGTTTAGCAGTTCTTTGGCTCTGAATTCTCCTGATTGCGCATGCACAGAGAGGAGTGAGATAATTATTAAGTGGTGTAGCCACTTCAATATTTGGTATGTCCTTTCTTCCATCCATCCATCCATCCATCCATCAAAATGAAGAAGAAGAAGCTTTCTAACCCTTGTGCATGTATAACCAGTCGCAAGTTGGCGTTTGCAGTTTTATCACGGGTGCCCACGTATCCATGCACACAAACACACCTTTAATTTATTATTATTATTATTGTTTTTTAAACTGCACCGCTTCTTTCGAACACAGGTACAATATTTTTTTTCTGTCTGCCTGCCTGGTAGCCAAACAAAATTGAAAATCATTCCAAACAGGAAACTTACTGTTTTAAGGACTTCATAAAGGACACAAACAACAGGCACGAATAGCTAATGTAACATGTTAAATAAGGTGGGGTAAAAGACATTGCAATAACAGTGGTAAATATCTGAAATTATTTTTTCTCTAACTTTAAAAATATTCATTTTATTTAAATTTAATTATACACTTGACATTATATACAAATCGCCTTATTGGCATCCTTATTTCTCAAGACTGTCTGGGGTAAGGTGTTCTATGACCTCTGTAGTTGATTTTATTTTTTTTCACCTTTCTAGATTTGATTCACAGTTTTGCCACAAGTTCTCAATCTGTCCCACAGTCTGCGCCTGGCAGAGTATTGGCAAATCTCACAGCACTTCTCCATCTTCTGTTAATTAGAATGTAAGATGAGCAATATCCTTTAGTAAATCTGTGAAACTTTTATCATCTCTCATGTCGCACTCCAAGCAGCTTTGTGGTTGAGTGTGTGGAGCCTTGTCACATTGCTTTTGCTGATGTGGGTTACATCCCCACAGATACTCAGAACAGGGGAGAGGGGACAGTACTGGGTCAGCAGCACTGCCACAACCACAGTTCTGATGCTACATATACAACCAAATGAATGTCATGCTCCATATGCTATTTGAAATTCAATCGGCAAACTAAAGGAAATGGATTTAGTTTTGCAATTTAGTGGCAAAAAATAAAGAACAAAAAAATAAGTGAAAGTCCAGAAACATGCTGTTTGTTCACTTCTCATAAATTTTTGACTGTGGTCCTGCCTCTAATGATGGTTTGGTTTAGAGGGCTATTCTTGTATTCCCCAATTATCGATCGAGTCAAGCAAACAGAGTACTTGTACAGAAAGATGTGTGTGTGTGTGTGTGTATTGTATATATATTATATATATATATATATGTTTGTACTATATGTATATATATATGCATATGTATATGTCCTATATATATGTATATGTGCTATATATATATTATGTGTGTATATATATAATATATGTATATAGATATATGTGTATGTACTACATATATATATATATATATATTATATATATATATATATATATATATATATATATATTATTGTTACGGAATCTGGAAACCATTTGCATTCAACATACAGATGTCCAAAAGTCAGTTATGTCGTTAAGTATGTGTGTCATCAGATCCCCTTCCTTTTGTCTAGTGGGAAAATCAAAGGCATGCTTTGCGGTTTCTTTTAGTTGGTTGTTGCATCGAACAAGCCATCTAACAACCATCCCATCTGCATGACCCCTCGCCCATTACAATCCACGGTACCATCGCGCTTGCAGCCCTCGGTTTGTGGCCACAGTGCACCTTTGCCTGAGACTGATTCC
>CM068965.1:49150735-49171267 GCA_035128595.1 Eptatretus atami | reverse complement strand
ATATATATATATATATATATATATATATATATATATAATGTCTATTTTTGACCATCGGCTTTCATCTCAGTCTGCAAAGGTTTGAAGACCACAGGATGCCTCCGAGTTTGGAGTTGATGTGTTGGTGTAATTTTCCGCATGACATCATCATCGTGTCATAGAGTTAGCGTGCTTCTTTAGTTAAATTTAATATTCCGAGCTGCAAAGCCTCCTGACTGGTGATCAGCAGGGCAGAAACAATGTGCTCGTGTGGCAGGCCACACTTGTTGCTGGCAGGTCGTACAGCAAGCGCTGTGATGGGACTCGATCTCTGCCCTGCTGCCTCGTCATGGGGTTCGATTCATATATACATACATATATATATATATATTTTTTTAAGTCTACTTCTCTGCATTTAATTTTACTGTAATTATGGGTTTTCTATTTATTATGTGCACAATTTGATGGATTTTTGACATGCTCCGCTCCGAATGTTCCATGCATGCCCTTTCCCCTTTTCATTTCATTAATTGTGATAATTCTCGAATTGAAAAAGTCGATGACAGACAGCCTAGTGTTCTCGTGTTAATCAGGCAACATCTTTAAGAGCCATTGCTGTGGGCACTTTAAGAAAGAACAACTTTTGTCCTTTACCCTGCTGTGGAACTATTCCATGGCTAATAGCAACAAGGGTGACAGGTTTGTCTCTGTTCTGCTCATTTGGCAGTGGCTTCGGATTCTTAGTGTTCAACATCTCATGTTCCTGTCAGTTGCTGCTGCCACAGAGCCAGTGATCGCATTTCGTGATCAACCTTTGTTCTCTTGTTTTTCAACTTTTCTTCCCACTCGTGCACCACTGTGTGATTTATGCAGCTTTCACACCTCTCCATTAGATTTTGAGAATTTTCACACGTGGGAAATCGCAAAAGGAATCAAACAGCCGAATGGAATAAAGCATCCGAATACAACTCTTCTTTCACCCAGACAGTTAAGCTACCAGGTTGACAGGATGGCCGAGAGGTCCGCACACCTGCCTCGAAGCGGTCTCACCTGGTTTTGAATCCCGACCCAGCTATAAACTGTCATCCCGGTGTTTCACAGGCAGGGTGATTCATCAATGTATGTACCGTCTCTTGTCTGGACCTTGAACTGGGGGTCACATCTGCATGCATTCGTTGGTGGATGTTAAAGATCCCACGGTGTCCTTTGCAAAGAGTAGGTGAGTTAGTCTGGTATTGGCTTCACCCTTAAAGTGGCTGGCTTGAGTTCTTAGGGTCTTCAGTTCGTGGGTGGGTTGACCAGGTTGACCACACCAGGTGGGTTGACTCAACTTGTCATCCTTCAGAGGTTGGAAAAAATGAATACCAGCTTACTGGTAACAAAGGGGCACGGCATCAACGGCACAGCCCTGCCCCCACAAAAATGATGCAGCCAAGCAGCCACAGGCTGAATATGAATAAATAAATAAATAACCTGCCCATCGTTCACATGATCATTTCCAGGCTCCTGTGATAAAAACAAAATACTGCATTGTTGTGCATTTGTCCACTTCTTGTTGTTTGATGAATACTTTAGGACTTGTGAGTCTGATGATAATAACAGTCGTACACGAATCATTATGTAAATATTAAAGAGAGTAATTTAATTGAAGTACACCAAAGTTAATGATATAATCATTGATAGTGTTTTATTTGGGTTGATAGGAAATGATTTGATTCCTTTTTGATTTTCGGCTATTTTTCTTCTGTCCAGATGATGAGTCATTCAGGGGTGTAGGATTATTGTCCTTTCCAATCTGTTGTACTCAGCACCCATTAAGCATTTAATGGATATTAATTTCGAGCTCACTTCAAGTACACCAGTGTACTCCAGGGAGGCGTGATTGTGGTTGCTGTGGGTGGTGATTGCATCAATGTCAAAAGATTTTCATTTCAGCAGAGTGTGTGTGATTAGCACTGAACTTAATTCCTCACAATTATCTCCATGCCCCATGTCGTAAATCCATGAATAATTCTGAAAATGATGGAAATCGTTTGCATAAGAGAGTGTCTTCCATTTGTCTTCATGTTCAAACAAATATATACAGTACCTGAAACAGCCTTGAGTTATTGAGATATACTGTGGCTTTTGCTAATGATCTGTGCTGTTTGATGTGTCCAGACAAGGGACAGCCTGGTGTTGGCTTCACGGTTAAGATGGCTGGCTTAAGATCTTAGGGTCTTGAGTTCAAGCCCTGTTTACCATTGAATCAACATCAGGTGGGTTTACTCAGCTTGTCATCCTTCGGCGGTCGGCAAAATGAGTATCAGCTTACTGGTAATAAGGGGGCACTGCATAAGCGGCACAGCTGCGTCCCCAGAAAATGATGCAGCCAAGCAGCCACAAGCTACATACGAATAAAGAAATTAATACAACACAAGGGGCAAGGCCTTTTGAACCTTTGTGATTGGAAATTAATTTGGACCATTAAAACAGAGCTGGAAGTCATATTTATGATGAGTATTCTGCACTGCAATGTCATGGGAGGAAGTGATGGTATTATAATTCATTGAAAGGCCCAAATTTGGGTGGAATTTCACAAACAGCCTCACCAGGGCTTTGCTGCTTGCATGGAGCAACAGAAATATTCTTATTATTGTAATGCTTGGTTTTGTTGAGGCTGCAAGTAGATGCAATGCAATAACATAATTATTGCACTTTGTATGCATTGCCTACAGCACCCTCATATCAGCATCCACAATGTTGTAACGAGTGTACCGTGAACAAATTTTTTTTTTTTTAACTCTGTGACTGCTATTGATTTCAAACGTTTGTGATTTCGATTTTAATTGTTTCCTGAAACAAAATCTAAAAGAGCATTTAACGGTGTTGGTTGTTCGTCCAGAAACTGTTTCTTTACAGTGATGAATTAATTTTATGAGCGACAAAGCGTTTCTCAATCTCGCATTTAACCTGAATTGGGATCTGCATTTCATATCAGGGATCGGCATCGGAAATCGTCAATGTAGCATACCCGTCACAGAGCGTTTGCGGTGCTGCCAAAGCAGTCTCTTCAAGAGAGTTATGTTGGATGTTTGCCATTGCCTTTCCAGCAGCCAATCAGGGCAGGAGGTTTTTTTGGAATTCGTAAAGTGTTTTGGTGATTCACACGCCGAGGCGTCACGAACGACACCACAAGATTTTTAACCTCCAGCAATACGGCACTTTCAAAATGACATAATCTTTCGGAATGGCAAGGTTGGCAAATGCATGTCCGAGAAATAGCCGCAGAATGCTTGGCGAGCATGCGTAGAAACACCTTGAAATAGCCATCTTCGGGGCATGTGAACTGCTATCCTGCATGCGAGGTAAGGATTGCTACCTAAAATGGCTCAAAAATCTTCTAAAATAAGCTGAAAATACTTGGAAAAGGACCCAACAGAAAGCTGGTGTGTGTTTCTGCACAAAAAAAATGAGTCGGAGGGAGACACTCTATCCGGTTTGGGTGCTTCTGAACACCAATGGTAAGGACAAATCTGGGGCTTGTGAATGCACAGGGTAAGTAAAAAAAAATCAACTTATAAAATGATATTTACTGTTAAACAAGGAAAGAAGACATAAAATGTCATAGCCCCCATTGTTTTAGTAATTTTGCTGTACGGAGTTAAAGGGATAGCCCATTATTTATTTACAACGAAAATGTCTGCCAGTCTATCAGTCGGCCATCTTTGATCAGATCGCAAAATATCGTGAGGTGCACGTGTATGCCATCGTGTACTGTGCTTGTGCCAAGTTTGGAAAAAAAAATCGGACCACGCATGTCCGAGAAATGCTTGGAGACACGTTTAAGTAACAAAATTGCCACCAGTCGGCCATCTTGGATCTGATCTCGAAAAAAGGTGATGTGCATATGTAAGCCAACATTCTTTATCTGCAGGCCAAGTTTGAACAACATTGGAAAATGACTAAGTCCAATGGGAGCTAATAATCATTGTGGGGAGAGAGGTGGAGTGGGAGCTGTAAGGGCTGTTATAAATGTCTTATCCGTTTGGTCCCGAGGGCTACAAGATCGATGATACTAGATTTTTTTTTACATATTTTGCTAAAGTGTGTGTGCGTGCGTGCGTGCGTGTGTGTGTGAGAGTCATCCTCGCTGCTTACTTGTATTAACAGGAATTGATAGTAACTCGACACCTCTCATCCACAGACATTTCTCATATTTCCTATATTCCCGTGCGTCTGATTTGTATTCAGGAACACAACAATTATGGTTAACCATTTTGAAATAGCCACTCTTTTGTTTAAATTCTGCAACTTATGTTGAAAAGATGATTTGAATTACAGATTTCACACTAGCAATGGCAGGTTAAAAGTGCCAGGTGAGCAGAAGCGAGTCACTGAAAATGCACACACAGCGCTTGAGCGAAAGGCCTCGTCAGCATTCATACGTCATTTTGAAAGTCCTGTATTATGAATGCTGGCGAATGGGTGCTCTGGATGAATGTCCTCCCAGCGGGCGGCACACCCACTGATGCATCGCCTTGCATGTAAAACACTGGGGTGACAAACCGTAGCACCAAAGCAAAAATGAAACACCGGTCAAAACACAAGATTCTATCCCAGGATAAACTGTTCAGAGGCAAGTGCCATCCAAGGCAATCTCCACACATTGCTGACTGATGTTCCATACATTTAGAGCCAACTTGTGGCTCTCAACGGGATCCTCTCATTTCCTCTCTCTCTCTGTCAAGCCCAAGGCAGTGTTCTCGGCCCAATTCTATTCCGAATCTTCATCCATCAGAAATCTTTCTAACTCTCTGGAAATCCTCTTTATCTCATTGCTGATGATGTCCACCCTCTAGTCTGCTGTAGCATCACTTATCCTTCAGATAAGCAGGCAGCAGCCTCTTCCCTCTCTGCAGACATTGATATAATCACGAGCAGGTCAAACACTTGGAATATGTCTTCGAAACAGGCAAATCTCACACTATCATTCTGTGTCTTCAAAAGGACCGTGCGGTGTACCTGTACTGGCATCATTTTGCCTTTCATCTGGTAGTATTTAAATATGCTTGATCTTGCGTCTTCGGTACCAGGTACAACAGGAAGTGACGAGTGGGGCGTTGGTTTGTCACGTTGGATTGAAGGATCGACACAGATTCCGAATGCCTCGGGCGTCTTTTCCTTCCATGCTAAATACCCTCCTATCCACTTCCTTCACAATCCTCTTGAAGTTCAATCACCCAAATGTTTGGGTCTCACTTTCAGCCATGATCTTTCTTGGGCAAACCACACGTCTAATTTGGCTTCCTGAGCCAGTAGTTAACTGATCATCCTTTGTGATACACAGCCTCCCCTTGGTACATCTGACATTTTATCCACCTAATAGCCCTTCATCTGCAGCTTGATGGAGTACTGCTCTTCCCTCTGGGCTGTTGCCCCTGCATTACACCTAGCTCAGCTTGATGCTGAATAAACCAAGGCCTTCAAAACAATTAGAATCTTCTGCAATAAAGCTGAATGTCTGGGCCTATCACTTTCACATCACTAAACAGTTTGTTGGTATCCTACCCCCACCTTTCTGGTCTTACACCATCCACCCTTTCAGTGCTCTGTCCCCCCTCCCTCCCATCAATTTTCTTCAGGGTGCATGAGGTCTGTCTGTAACCCCCTTTTCTAGTGAAACTCTCAAAATCCAGACTCACCACTCACCTCCACTCATTTGTTTGTCCTTTTTCTCCACATGTGGAACCAACCTCCTCAGTCTCTTCAATCTCACTATTCCAGGGCTTCAAGAAAGCTGTTCACCACCCTCTCACATCATCCCCCATCCCCAACTATGATCTACTCCCAATAACCCTCCCGAAACTCACCTCTTTATAGGTTTCCAGTTTTTCTTTCTATCTCTGTGATTGAGTGTTTGCGGCTAGATCCTTGTTGTTCACCCGCTGTGTCGTCTTGCTCGCATGCTTCCCCACATCCATTTAAACTCCAAATCCCCCTCTGTTTTGTCCCTTACCCCTGCTATTGGTACAACTCCCCTCCATATTTTCCTTCTGTTATTTTCTCTCTGTTGCATTCTGATCAGTTTCTGTGTTCTAGCTCCTCCACAAGCCTTGGTGCTGTATAAAAAAGTACATCAAGGCTATCCCAGCAGCTCTTAACCTCAACTATCCACATTAAAAACCAATAAAACAATCTGGAGGTCTAATATCCAATCACTGCATAACCCACACACGTTTCCTCGTTTACTTGAATATTTTCTCCTCTTGCTTCGCTGCATTACTCGCAGCCAATAACAGCACTCTGTAATGTGACATTACTTTCTTTAATATCATTATACACAGACTCCTTGAAATCTGTGGCTTTTCCTACTACTGATGCACCATTTTGTTTCATCCATTTGCAGCACCAGCTTGGACTCTGCTGTCCAAATTTGAGCTAACACCGTTCCAGGTGTTTAGTAGGTGGAAAGCTATCTTCATGTATTTCCACATCGTGACACTATATTGCAATCTTTGCCGCCCACATACAGTAGAATCTCCTTATCATGAACACGCGTTCCGTATGTGGACTGGTCATTGTATTGAAAATTCGTTATCGGCCGCCCCTGCTCTCCCCAACAAATATTTCCATTTTCTCCTTCACGATGTGTGAAAATGACAACCTCCGTGACATTGGCCCCAAAAAATCATTATGACAGTAATTTTAGATTTTGATTATATAGTTCGATCTGTAATAGCGCTTTGCGTTTTAGGAATGAGCAATAATTGAGAGTGGATATATATATATATAATTATATAATTATATATATATATATTTATTTTTGCACTTTGTAGTTTGTCAACAGATTTTTTTGATGGTTTTCAATTTTAAAAAACATTCAACATTTCACTGTTCATGATGTCAAGTTGAATTCCGTTCATTAAAACAGGATTGTCCAACAAAAGCGCTGTTTGTTATTTTTTTAAAAATCGATTACAATGAGTGTTCTTTAAAAATGGAGTTTACTCTTTAAAATGTTAACATGAGTGTTTTAGACACAGAACGTTTTTAGTGAACTCGCCTGAGCAATGAATTAAGCAGAGACACGAATACAGCACCTAAAATGTGCTTCGATAGACCCGCCGCTGCTTGCTTGCGAAAGTGAGCCTGGATTTTTGCATCTGTCCGATTTTTTTTGGATACAAGGTCTCAAGGTTCGTGGAAGAACAAGAACACTAAATGGATCAGGATGCTACAGAACAAAAGGAACAGGAGAAACAGGGGGAAAAACCAACAGCAGGTCTCAAGGATAAAATAGAGGGAGACTTGGACAAGTAAGAGAAGTGGGGAGGGAAGAGGGTTCAGGGAGGATGCTGTTTTTTTTATTTTTTTTTAATACATTGTGAATACAAGGAAAAATACATTGGGGAACAGACATGAGAGCTATTGAAGGAAAAGGGATGGGATGGGGGTACACAGGGTAAATAAGGTGGACACAACAGGGATTTTCAGGAAGGAAAGCAGGGAATCTGAAGGATGAGGGTTTGGGGTGGATTAGCGGGGGTAGAAAAGATCATGGTTTTGGATGGGGGAAGATAAGAGATGGTGGTGAACAGCTGTTTTGAAGACCTGGAGGGAAGAGTGGGATTGAAGAGAGTGTGAGAGTTTGTTCCAATGGTAGGAAAAAGAGGAATGAAAGAGTGAAGGTGAGCAGTGATTCTTGATTTTGGTAGTTTTCCCAGAAGGGGGTTGTTGGCGGAACTTGTGCACCCTGCGGAAATATGATGGGGGGGGGGGCATATTGCATACAGAGCAGGGGGGGCGAGACCGGAGAGGAGATGGTAGAAGACAGAAAAACCACCGACCTGCCTGCGGTGAGAGAGTGAGAGACCCAAAGACTCGGCCTCATCGTGGGAGATACCAATGATCCTAAATGCCTTGGATTCCACAGCATGAAGCCGAGAAAGCTGAGAGGTGGGAGCACCAGCCCAGAGGGGAGAGCAGTACTCTATCAGACTGGACAAAAGCTTTGTAAGTAGTCAGGAGCTCAGGTGTGCCAAGGAAGGACTTTGTACGACGGAGGATGCCAAGTTGGTGACTGGCTTTGGAGGCCAGCTCCAGATTAGGGTTAGGGTTAGATGGATACAAAACAAACTCTTCAGAAGGCAAACTGGAAATTTGGAAGGACATGGGCTTTGTGGTGGGTGGGGGAAGGTGACTTAACAGGGCTACAAAAGAACATGGTTTTGGACGGGGGATGATCTGAGATGGTGGTGAACAGGTGTCTTGAAGATCTGGAGGGAGTAATGAGATTGAAGAGAATGTTGAAGTTGATTCCACAGGTGGGAAAAAAGAGGGACAAATCAGTGGAGGTGAGCAGTCATTCTGGATTTTGGGAGTTTCACCAGGAGGGAGTTGGTGGTGGACTGGACTGCATGCACTCTGCAGAAACTTGAGGGGGGGGGGGGGGGGGGACGAAGTATGGAAATAATAGAGGGTACAAGATCAAAAAGGAGGTGATAAGTTAACAGAAAAACCACCGACCTGTCTGTAATGGGAAAGTGATAGGCCCGTACACTCAGCTTCATCCTAGTCTTGGTTTCTATGGCATCAAGCTGAGCATGGTGTGAGGCAGGAGAGCCAGCCCAAAGGAGAGAGCAGTACTCCAGCAATCTGAGGTTTAAGAACTTTGTAGGTGGATAGTTCAGGTGTGCCAAAAAAGGACTGCATGATGGAGGATGCCCAGTCAACGGCTGGATTTGGAGACCAACTTTGAAATGTTGTTTGCCCGAGAATGATCATGGCTGACAGTGAGACCCAGGAGTTTGAATGAACTTCCCCAAGAGGATTTTAAATCAAGTAGATTTGGGAGTCGGGGGGAGGGTGCGTGGCAGGGCCGCTGAGAGCCAGAATGGGCCCTGGAACAATGCTAAGTGTAGGGCCCTTTTTTCAATTCGCGGCCCCCCTTTCAATTATATATATAATATATATATAATATATATATATATATATATATATATATATATATATATATATTATAAACAACTGATTTGGAGGTTTCCGTATTTTTGTCATTAAAAACACATACCATGTTTAATGGAATGGGGTTGATATTCACTTATTCCTACATGCGGATTCATTTAACCCATTTCATCCAGATTAGGTGTGGCCGACACTCCTGTGTTCATTTACGTCATTTAACCTCATTACTTTGATTGTCATGATGCAAATTGTTCCCACAGTAGTTTATTTTACGAAGGAATATCCTGGAGTAGCTTGAAGGAAGATGCAACATAAAGCTGCCCCAGTGTTTCATCATCACAAACAATCATTGTATGAAACAAAAAATCGAAGGAATAATTATGGGCCCCGATTAGGTCCAAGCCCTTGGTTAGTTACCCTTCTCCCCATGTCCCCTTCGGCACCCCTGTGAGGGGAAGGGGGGGGTGTTGCAAGAGAGAGAGAGAGAGAGAGAGAGAGAGAGAGAGAGAGAGACAGACAGACAGACAGACAGACAGAGACACAGACAGAGACAGACATATTCCTAGTGTTTGACCAGCTTGTGATTTTTTCAAGGTCTGAAGATAGGGAAGCGGCTGCTGCCTGTCTATCTGAAGGATGAGGGATGTCACTGTAGAGGGTGGAGTTGTCAGCAAATAGATCAGAACGATATTCCAGAGAGTCACAGAGATCATTCATGAAGATAAGGATTTGGACTGTGTCCAGAATACTGCATTAGGGCACACCAGCCTTGGCAGAGAGGATCCCATTGAGAGCCACATGTTTGCTCCAAGATTAGAGGATGTCATTGAGCCATGTGCGGAGTTGGCCATGGATGTCATGGGCATCGGCGGAGTTTGGAGAGAAAGGCAGGATGCCAGACCATATCGAAAGCACAAGATATGTCTAGAGAAACGGCCCTGATGTCATTTATTACATTGAGGGCCTCCACATGTTGTGGGAGAGTAGAAGCACCATGTGCAAGGTCGAGTGGTCTGAATCCAAATTGGTGATCTGAGATGAGACCATGCCTGGTGTTAGCTTAATGGTTAGGTTGGCAGGCTTGGGATCCGAGGGTCCTGAGTTCAAATCCAGCTTGGCTGTTGAATTAATACCAAGTGGGTTTGACTCAGCCTGTCATTCTTCTGAGGTTGGAAAAATGGGTACCAGCTTGCTGGGATGATTGAGCCATTTGAGTATCCTGCGTCAGAGTGCTGATCTGTCCAGGAATGTGCCAAATAGCCCAGGAGACTGCTTTGGCAGCGCCGACGCTCTGCACAGAGTATGGTCCCAATGGATTGATGGATCAGAGCACAGGAGAAAAGGAAGGATTTCTTATGTCAATTGTGATGATGGATTCCATGACCATGCTGATGATGGAAGTAAGTGAATGGGTCTGCAGTTAAGGGGATCCGTTTTTACACCTTTTAATGGAATGCAGAGATGTTGGCTGATTTCCAAGTAGATAGATGACATCGGACAAATGACAGGGTGAAAATGGCAGAGAGAGGAAGTGCGAGAGCAGCAGAGCAGGTTTTTGAGGACATATGAGAAAAGTGCACAAGCTTATTTGTCCCCTAAAAGTGGAGTAACACCTCTGCAAACGTCCTTGTCCGTAATGCCAAAATTAGGGGTCAGAAGTGAAGTTGCCAGTGATTTATTATGAGGCAGGTATGGTGGAAATTTGATCCTTCATCGCCCCTGCTCCCCCGTCACATCTATATATTACTAAAACTCTCATCTTGTGTGTATGTATGTATGTATGTATGTATGTTCCCAAAATACAGACAAAACGGTACACGATAGCACAAAATTTTTCAGCCCACCTTACTCACTATTCTCCTGCGGTGTGCAGTATCAAGTTTCGTTAAAATCGGGCAACGAAAAAATTATTAAAAAATCAATTCCCGATTCAGTCAAGTACTCTTCGGGATTATTTGATCAATGCAAACAACCTCAGCGGTCTAGTTCACTGGAGCTATCCTTTATTTTTATTTGTATTTTTTTTGAAATGTTTTTTTTATCAACCGCTGTCACAACGGGAACCCAACGGGTTCACGGGTCGTCGAGTATCTTCTATACCTGCCATATTGCTTTCATTCCCGAGGTTTGGTTTCTCGCCAATCTCATATCCCAACTCTCTGCACTCTCCCTAACCATTCTTTCTCTGATCATCTTTCCTTCCTCTTTCTTTTCACAATGCAACGCAAAGAGAAGGGCATCCAAGGAAACTTTCATTCTTGGTTTGAAGTGCACCATATGTCGATGACAGTTTTTAATCAGATACACTTTCACAGAGAAATTAACAAATCCATAACCAGACAGCTCACAGGAGATTGATGCCACCAATTACGCTAGCTTGCTGGGCCAAATGCATTAAGCAATGAGAACGACGCTCGGTGGAGCGCAAACCTCCAGCAACCTGAACAATTGACGTTTTGTATCCCACTGATAGGTCGGATCTGGATCGACGACCTTCACCAAATCAATCAGCTATGTAGTTTGTATCAACACTCCAACCATGTCCACCAAGTTTTGTTATAATCCGTCTTCAACTTTTTGAAATATTATGCTATATATCGTTTTTTGGTCCCATCTCTCAATTTTTTGGTGAAGAATCACTTGAAAAATTTCAAAAAATTCTCATATCCGGATCTTCACCGAAATCGAATCAATTCGTCCTTGTCATACACCCACCTGTCACCAATAAATCTGTCCATAACTGTTTGAGATATCGAGAAGAAGAACAAGGAAAACAAAAAAAAATTCACAGACCCAGCGGGGTAAAAAACAAAAAAATAAACCCTCCGTCCACCTTCGGTGGAGCAGGTAATAAAGAGGCAGATGTGGTAAAACGATAATTTACATTTATCCCACAGCCAAGAACACCTCAATGAATGGGTACTCTCATGTGAACTTTTGGTCTGGGGTTAAAGATCCCAAAGGAGTTTAATTATTTCATATCTGCTGGGGCTGCTTGGCAGGAGAGCTAAAAGGTGGCTCACTTGCTTTGAGGCGTCTCGTCTGCTGTCGATTCTCGACCTCACAATAAACTGTCCTGATTGGTGCTTTGCAGGTAGAGCATTGACTCAATGAGTGCGCAGTCCCTCTGATGCACTTTAAAGCTGAGTTTCCTGTCTGTTAGCATTAGCTGATGGACTTTCAAGATCCGTGTCTTTTGCAAAAGTAGGCCATTGTGTGCCGCACCTTGGCCAAACTATAAATTCCTGCCATAATCCATAAGGGGCACTGCATCAACAGAATTGCTGTGCACCCAGAAATGATATAATCAGCAGCCAGGTGCTGCATACTAATGAAGGAATAAAATTTATATCCGCTTCTGTTGCAGTACAGTTGAGAATGCTGCATTTCAGAGCACCACACTCTTTGGGGGGTGGACAGAAGGCCATTTCTCTACTTGCATTTAGATTGTGAATGTTACAGATCCTACAGTATCTCTTAAAAACAGCAGACCATTGTGTTCTGTTCGCATAGCCAAATTCCATTTCGGGGGTTTGCCCTATGTAATTCCGATTACTGGTTTTAGATGGAAGGGCTCAAGATTATGTGCTTATGAGCGTATGATTGAGCAAATGCCCATTTTTTCTGTTTTTTTATGTATACACGGTCGAAGCTTGTGGAAGAGCCAGTAAACTGAATTGATGAGGATGTAACAGGACAAACGGAACAGTGGAGAAAGGGGGTAAACACCAACAGCAGAGTTTAAAGCCAATATTGAGGCAGACTTGGACAAACAATTGGTGTCGGGAGCAATGGGGGACAGGAGAGAATGCATCGGGTGCACAAGATGGATACAGAAAGAAACTCTTGGGAGGGAGAACTGGAAATTTGGAAGGTTAAGGGATTAGGGGTGGATGGGTGGGGGAAGTGAGGGGGTTTAATGAGGGGAGAATCTGCATGAAAATGACGAGATATGTTCCAGAGAGGCAGCTCTGATCTCATGTCTGACATTGACGGCCTCCCTCCATTGCTGGGTGAGTAGAAACAGCATGTCCAAGGTGGAGTGACCTGGTCTGAAACCAAATTTGTGATGTATGATGAGGTTGTTGGAGAAAAGGAAGGATTTCATATCAACTGTGATGATGGATTCCATGACCTTACTGATGATTGAAAGTAAGGTTATTGGTCTGTAGTTAAGGGGATCAGTTTTTGCACCTTTTCTAGGTAGTGCAGTGATGTTGGTGGATTTCCAAGCAGATGGAAGATCTCTCTCTCTCTCTCTCTCTATCGAGTGCAGCCTGTGGCTGCTGGTTGCATCATTGGTTGGGACGCGGCTATGCCGCTGATGCAGTGTCCCCCTTACCAGTACACTGGTACTCATTTTGCCGACCTTGGAAGGATGACAGGCTGAGTCAACCCCCTGGTGTATTAATTCAGCGGCCGACGGGGCTTGAACTCAGGACCCTAGGATCCCAAGCCGCCACCCTAACGACTAAGCCAACACCAGGCTATCGCCATCCTCATAATCATCATCACATCAAAATTTACATCATATCTTAAATAACCAGAGAGTTGGTGTCAAAGCCACCCAATGCTCACCTGTTTATACATTTATCGTTTTTAAAAGACTAATCTAATAATATTTTTATAAAGCATTGCAGTGAAGTCTGATCCAAATAATTTTAAAGCAATATATGTATTTGTATATTGTAATCAGTAAAAAATAGTGTGGTAGATAAAAACATTAGAAAGGAAATAACTTGCACCAAAAACTTTAACATTTTCACGCTCACGCTCACGCCGGTGGTATCGCTATAGCTCTCTGTTCTTCGAACAGGCGAGCTAAAAATTGGAAACAGTCCCTACTGTTGTGTTTTTATTTGTAAGCATTTTTAATGAAACCGTAATGATGTTCATTCATGTTTGTAAAATTTTAAAATTTTCCCTGATGAATCACAAACCGCCGGGAACCTATCCCCCTTTTATCCATTGAAACCATTTTATCCCGACACTCGCGGATTTGACATTGGCAGCATTTTTCAGGAACGTATCCCCTGCGAATGTCGGAGTCTTACTGTATCACCATTTTGAACTCTTGAGTTAATTTTCTCTCCAGGTATAAAAAGTCAATTTTTGGGCTCAGATGTTTTTTTTGTGGGTGTTTATTCCCCTCACCCATTCTTCCTCAAAGTCTCCCTCTGCTGTATCCCTCCACCTCGCCGTCGATGTGTTTCCGTCCTCTCCACTGTGTTCATGTATTTATGAGTTTGCTTGTTTTTGACAATACTATCTCACACCATTCTTCTTGATGTTCTACATAAGTCTAAATAACCCAATCTTGATCATATGACACAACTTGTCTCAAAAGTCACCAAAACTATGTACAGAAAACAAGAAAAACTTTTAAATCATGCACAGTATTTCTAATCATCTTTATAAACATTATCTAGCAATAATTATAACCGTTATTACATTCTTCCCTTTAAGTCAGGCAATCCCCCTTTGGTGTTTCACTGTTTTTCTTGGCCTCATGTTTTTTTTCACACCCGCACCCTCCTGAATACACCCATCACACATCAATTTTAATGATACTGAATGCATGTTGCTTCTTTTGCCTGTCTGCAATAAAGGTGTGAAAAATTGGGGAGAGTTTGTTATAAGATTTTGCTTCTTCCTGCTTCGAATTAGAAAAAGTTGTTGGAAACTTGCTTCCTGCTGCTTAGAAATGTCAGAAGTTGTACAAACCTCTGTACAGCATCCACTTGACCACCAGGTAGTTCAGTTGACAGTTTCTCCCAGGCAGTGACTGAACTATAAAACAAAGTGATTGTCCCTTCAATGTTGTTAATGGAGTACCTCTGAGTGAAACTGTGTTCGGCACGTTCGCATCAAATTGGGTGATTAAATTCCAAAGTAAACCAAACATTGCATCTCAAAATTGTTCCTTTCAGTACCTTCCCTGCATGCTCCGTGTTCAACCTTTTCTGCAGATGCTTCCTTTGAGAAGCAAAGCGATTTAATGCTTGAGTCATGCGAATTACACTCATAAAACAACGAGTAATGAAAAATTATGCTCCTCAAAATAATTAATAGAGTAATCGCAATTTAATATATCCTCAAGGTGATTAACTTCTGGTGGCTTGTATCTGTTGCTGCGTTTGAGCCCGCGGAGTAAATGCTGAAATCTATCTGTCCAGTTTCTTCCCGACACCTTCGTTCTTTGTTCCTTTTACCTTTGTTTCTAATTTTTTTCAAAATTCTCTTTATTACCCCCCTCCCCCCCCCCCTGTTGGACTTAATCCGAAATGGGGGCTTATGAATTTATCTCGATTTTCGGCGCATGCATATGTGTGTGCGTGAGGGTGTTGTTCACACTGGCAAACAGATCAAGAACGATAGCTTACATATGCACATCATTTGTTTTCTGGTCATCCTTGCACTCGGAATCCTTTTTCTTCTTGCCCTATTAATTAGCCATCACAGCAAAGATTGGTATTTCCATCAGCGAAGCGACGGGTCTTATATTCTAGTACTGGTATAATACAGTATAATGTCCAAATGTCTCCACTTAAGGTGTTTTCGTCTTTCAAATCATTCTGGTAGGTTTTATTTGCACACTGGACTGCTGTTGAAAATTTAAAAAGAAAAACGATTTTGTTGCTTTTACTAATCTGTATTTATGTTTTTCAACCTAAATATGTTCACACATCACCTGACACTGATTTGGAACTTGAGTACACATCTCTCTTTGCAGTGTTTTTGAACAGCATATTGGAAACCATTCAGGTTCTTGCACTGGTGTTTTAATGAAGCTACTTAATGGGTAATTCTACATACTTCAATCCACTTCTGGTTTTTGTCTATCACATTCTGTTTTGGGCATCACACTGTCTTCCTGAGGTCATTGATTGTTTTTTTGTGTACATTTTCGAGGCTCGTATAAGAGTTAACACATAGAACATATTTTAGGAGGGAGCAGGAGACAAGAGGGGTGGGAGAGGGAAGCACAAAACAGTGGGGAACAAAGACATTAGATCTGTAGAAGGGTGAGGGATGGGGTGGGGTACATGGGGTAAACAAGATGGGCACTACAGGGACTTTCAGGAAGGAAAACAGGGAATGTGAAGGATGTGAGTTTGGGGTGGATTAATGGGGGTAGAAAAGATCGAGGTTTTGGATAGGGGAAGATCTGAAAATCACGATCTAATGCATTGTCTGAAATAACAACCTGTCACTTCAATATCCTGTCCTATTTTGTTTTACATATTCTGACTTAGGAATGTGCTTTTCAATGCTCTAAGAAAAAGATGAGCATCAAATTTGAATGTCTGTTATAATTCCACACATTATCATTAAAGTTCTTTCATGTCAGTTGGTATCAGCGTTTTGTACAAGTTGCTGATATTTTCTCTCATGTCTACTATAAAATTTTCACCGTCACATTTCAGACTCCTGACCTCACCTTGAGGGTTTTCATTTTCACCCCAATTTTCTTCTCAATGCATTTCTCGCTGTCAATCCCTGTCATACTTTTGCAGTTCGGTTGTGTGATCTCCACCGCTGTCAGTACGACAGACTTAGGCTTTGCCCTTTGCCTCATGACAGCTGGGTGGACCACTGGAGTTTTCTAATTTGTTCACAAAATGGAAGTGTTGCACATGAGCATAAAGGGAGTGAGTGCAACCACCATGTGAATTGCATAGTTGTGCATCTGTGTTACCGTGATTGCTTTTAAAGAGTGACTGGTTGCTCTTATAACCAATTGACAAGTGGAACGGAACAGTCATGGATTGCAGCATCGCACTGCATTTTTAACATAATTTTGCAGTTTGTGTCGCATTATGGAGCTGCAAAAAGAAAAATTTTTTTCACACTTTGTCTTTTTGTGTGAAACTCTTCAAAGTTTTTTTCACGATGTCACTTTTATTCAAAACACCATGGAAAGCTAAAAGCAGCCAGTGTGAAATGAATACAAATTACGAATACACACCATTCCATGACTCGTAATGCTTTTAATAATACACCCCGTTTTGACATACAGTACATCTGCTCGGCCGATTTTGCAGGCATGAAGAGCTTGCCACAATTGGAGTTTTGCTGTTTTTCTGTTTCTATAAATGAATAAGGCTGAATTATAATTCACCAACATTACACTTTACTTGGGGGAAAAAAAAATCAATAGATGCCTCACAATTAAAACATTGTTGTTTTCTGCATCCCTGTTTACACCTTTTTCTATTTTTTCTTTACATTTTTTACTTCTTGAAATTATTATATTTCCTCCATATTTTCCTCTTCCTGCATTATCTCATAATCCCAAAAGTTTCCGTCAGCTACCCCACACGCTTGTTTGCTAATTTTCCCTTATTCTGTTTTTACTTTCAGTCTCGATTATTATGCCTTTTCCATATCCCTTTAAATAATGTTCTGTATATATCTTAAAGACCTTGTTTTATGGAATTCTTATTTTGACTTCTATAGAACTTTAGACCCAAGTTTTATTGAACCCAGTGTTTTTATGACGATTTAATATTTTTATGATTTACTAAACGACCCGTGAACCCGCTGGATTCCCGTTGTGACAGCGGTTGATGAAAAAATCATTTCAAGAAAAAACACAAAAGATAGCTCCAGCGAACAATACCGCTGAGGTTGTTTGCATTGATCAAATACTCCCGAAGAGTGCTTGACTGAATCGGGGAATTGATTTTTAAATAATTTTTTTCGTTGCCGTTTGAACGAAACTTGATATTGCGCGTCAATGTGAAAAAAAAAAACGGAGAAAAGAAAGTCGAAGAAATTATTGTGCGTAATCTTCTAAACACAATTTTATTTATTAATGAAGACGGAAGTATTAATCAAAATGGCGATGTTTATTTTATGCTTAAAAATATATCGTTCTTTGTCGATACTAAATGTTTGAGATTTTCTAATAAATCATTTCAAAAAACAAACAAACATAGCTCCAGCGAACTATACCGCTGAGGTTGTTTGCGTTGATCAAATTCTCCCGAAGAGTACTTGACTGAATCGGGAATCGATTTTTCAATAATTTTTTTCGTTGCCCGATTTGAACTAAACTTGATACTGCACACCGCAGGAGAATGGTGAGTAAGGTTGCCCTAAAAGTTTTGCGCTATCGTGTCCCGTTTTGCCTGTATTTCGGGAACATACGTACATACATACAAGATGAGAGTTTTAGTAATATATTGATGTATTATAGATCTATGACGTTCTAAAGATCACCTTTCATCGATTTTTTTTAAAATATTTTTTTTATTTTGAGAATTCATTATAACCTTTAGGACCAGGTTATATAAAACCCCAATGTTATTTTGATTTAAAGTGAAACAACTTCTCCAAATTCTAAATAATGAGTTCTGTAGAAATCGAATATGTATATGTATATCTTTATGTATATATATTATATATATATATATATATATATATATATATATATGCCGAATCAATTCGTCCTTGCCACACACCCAACCTCACACCAAGTTTCGTCTAAATCCGTCCATAATTTTTTGAGATATTGTACTATATATCGTTTGAGCCCATCTGTCAATGGTGAAGAATCACTTTAAAAATTATCAGATCCGGATCCGGTTCCGGATCTTCACCAAAATATAATCAGTTTGTCCTTGTGACACACCGAACCTGTCCACAAAATTTCATCCAGATCCGTCTACAACTTTTTGAGATATCTTGTACACAGGCAAACAGACAGAAAGGGGTGAAAACATGACCTCCTTCACCCTCGGTGGCGGAGGTAATAATTAAAAAAAAATAAAAAAAGTGATTATTCAACATTGAGAGATGGGGCCGAAACGATCTATAGCATGATATTTCAAGAATTTCTTGGCCCCAATATGTTGTCATGGATCAGGCATCGTGTGGTGGATGTATGCGCGCTATACCCAGTGCCCTTGTAGTTTCCCCTGTTCATGATTTAATTTTTTTTTTGTATACATTGTCGAGGCTCGTATGAGACTTGTGCTTTCCTTGAAACATTGGCCATGATCATGTAATTTGTCGTGGAATTAAGTTGTGTGCCCAAGAGGTAAATTTGCTTGAGTTCCATTAAAAAAAATCTGTGAACATGCTTTGTCCTGACAATGTCCTGATGAGATGATGCAGAAGTAGTGCATTTACATTTGAGTTTTCTAATTTGGGTTTGCTTTCTGGCTCCACAAGAATCTGTCAGATGGGTGCTTTGCAGGCTTGGCGTTGCATCACAAAATGCGCCATCCTTTGGTTGGATTTTTATACTCCCGATGTCCCGTCTGAATCATTAGTTGGTGAACATTTAATATCCCACAGTGCCTTTCTAAAAAAAAAATATAAAAAATAGAGGAAGCGAGGAAATTCTGGAACCTTGATCAAATTCCAAATTTCTACCCTTACCTACAGTGGCACTGCATCAGCGGTCCAGTCGCATCCCATTGACTCCCAACCAAATATGCATACAATATGATGCAATTATTGTGACAATGAATATTGAAATAGTTACAACTATGAACTTCAGGAAATAACCTCTTCCTGCAGCACAAAAAAGCTGCAAGGGACAGTTTATTACATACACTGACATGGCAATTTTTTTAATCCCCTGCCCCCATTTGAGTGTGCACAATAATTACTCCAACGTGCACTGCTTCCCCTACCCTTCCCCTTTCACTGTATCAAGTGCAGCTTGGAACTTTACCACTCTTCCAGAGTAGCTGCACCATTACTTTTCAAACCTAAGATAATAAGATAATTTTTAACCTCAAGTGGGATTTTGCTAAGATGCATTTTAATTTGTTTTGTCTTGCCAAGAGTGTATAGACTGTATCAAAGTGAGTAATTCATCCAAACAGAGCACAGAATTTCCAGTTACTGGAAGTGATAGACCTCAGGGAAGGGCCTCACATGCATCACCTTCCAGTTAAGAGATCACAGAGAAAATGATAAACCATCAAATGGCAGTCATTTCCCTTTTAGAGGCTCATCATCTTGGATTTGCCTTCTGTTAATGTGAACAGAAAGCTTTCACTGTAAGTATATGTGAATCTTCAAAGAGAAGTGCAAAATCTGAGTGGGTTCAGCTCGGTTGAAATTATCCAATTAATCAGGCGTTCAAGCTGAAATTATTCTCAAAATTACTTCCTTAGTTTGTCACTAAGAGCTACAATTTTTCTTCCTTGAAGAAAGATATAACAGGGTGTTTCAAAAAGAGTGATGCAACTTTAAATGTTTATTTACAAAGAAACAGAAACCTCAGGAATGTGAACCAAACATGTCTTGAAAGCTTATGACATGGTATTTTCTATCACTGATTGCTAATGTAGTCGGTCACTGCTTGAGTTAGTGAGAGCCCAAGGTTTGAAATTGGCATTTACACAAAATCCCTGTAATTGACGTTCTCGATGTGTGCCCCTCTGTGGTTCAGACAGGCATTGATCCTGACTCCAAAGTTCTGTCCAACTTTTCTGTAGGTCTCATGTCTGACATGAGACCGACAAGAGGTAGTCTGACACCTCCTGCTTCAGATCATGCAGTGTGGCAGGGCGGTTGGTGTAGACAGAGCCATTGGCAGCCCCCCAGAACCAGTCGTCCAGAGGGTTCAAGTCTGGGCTATGGGGT
>CM068965.1:49137067-49150710 GCA_035128595.1 Eptatretus atami | reverse complement strand
GCAACAAGCAGGTGTAAAATTAACATAAAAGGGGTAATGGATTAATATCTTTCTAGTAAATAAATTACATTGATGAGTGGTTTCAAGAATTTGGAAAGAATACAACATCAAATTTTTAGAACTATCAAAAAATATTGTAAGAAATTAAAAATTCATATGTGGTTATTTGTATGAAGATGAATTAACAAACCGAGTGTCTAAAACATACAAAGAATATTATTAGACTTAGAAGATATATTGAGAAACGGTTTTCTCAAATTGGTTTTGTATTTTTAATAGTAAAAGACAAATATTATTTTGATAGTTTTTGGTCTTCCACCACTGTTGAAGTCATAAAATTCTTACAGAATGGTGTTATCAAACATTTCAAGTCCATAATATAAATTCCCAAGTGGTTGTGTCAATAATGTCATATGTGTATTCAACTCAACAAAAATAATATTTTTTAATGACTGTTTTATTCTAAATATGATAAATGACTGGTTGAAGAATGGTTCTATCTTTGTGTATTCCAAGAACTGGATATTGATTATCAAATTATTACACAAAGGCACAGGCTGAACGAACAGAAATATTGGTATAGCAAAAATTTAATATCAAAAATGCTTATAGATTGAAAAAATATCCAAGCCCGACTGGACGCGAATGCTTGGTGAGATTACAGTGATTTATCAACATATATAGTCTTAAATAAAACGGCCTGTGTATTCCAAAGATACAGAAAGTGTTGATTTTACTCTCGGGTACATACAGAATTCCACAATTCCAAATTAAAATAAAATTTTATAAAGAAGGGCGTATATGTTTGTATGAGAATAGAACAATGGAATAAATGAATGATTAGGGTATAATTGGTCATTTAAAAATGCCCGAGAACCCTGGAAACAATTAATCAGTTCTCGTTAAGGAAGAATATTATCCACTTGTGCCGATAATTTTGAGTTTTGTGGAAGCAGCCGATTAGCAAACAACACAAAAAAAGAATTAAATAAGGGTAACCATCAAAAATGGTTTTGCCCTAGTTTATAATGAAAAACACAAAAAACAGGTTATATATAAATATAAGTTAAGAAGTACAAACTGATTTAAGCTATGGGAGATGGGGAGGTTTCTTTAGTTTCCTGTCAGTTATATTTAATCTGTCATATATTTCTAATACATAAATGACAGCAAGAAGGCTCAAAAATTATCATTTCTGATGTCCAAGCATACTTCAAGAAAAGGGTATTCGGTATTTTAATAATATATGTTCTACAACATAGAATGGGGTACATTATCAATAAAAGATGGCTTTATCACTGATGTTATAAACAAACAACTTTGGATTTAACTAAAAATGTTAAATATGAAAAAATTTATAAAGTTAAGAAAACGTAAGGCTCTTTTTAGAAATCAGAAAGAAATTTATTGGTTCTTAGTTGTAAAAATTTTCTATTTTGGTATTGCAGGAATAACAAGTAATGCCTGATGAATAATGTATGATATTCTATGAGGTGAAAGTGGTTTCAAGGATAGTAAGGATGAGAGGAGGAGTTGAAGAAACTGAGAGAGAAGAAGAAGAGGAGAAAGAGAGAAGAGAAGGAGGCGGAGGAGAAGAGAGAGAAGGAGGAGGAGAGGGAAGAAGAGAGAGAGAAAGGAGGAGGAGAGGGAGAAGAGAGAGAAGGAGGAGAGGGAGAGGGAGGAAAGAGAGAGAATGAATAAATATAAAAATATGGAAACCAGTGAGATTTATTTAAAATATCAAAGGTTACAGAAAATACAATAAATCTCAACGCCACCGAGGAGGAAAACAAAGAATTGGCAAGTCTAATTAGAAAATATATGCGTCAAGACTATTAACATCATTTCAGGGAGAAATTTAAACGAGAAATGGGAGATAAAGAAGAGAAAGAAGGAAAAGAAATTATATTATTGATGATATTGGTGTAATTGACTTTGATTAAAGATTTACAATTTTTTTTCTTTAAATAAATAGGAGAGATCTTAGTATGCCTGGTTGTTGGCCATTAATGGTTGGGATGGTGGGCTTTGATCCTAGGGTCCAGAGTTAAAATCCTTCAGTTGTTGAATTAAAATACCAAGTGGGTTAACTCAACCTGCGCATCCTTTACCGAGGTCGGCAACAATGATGCCAGCCATGCTTGGATATAACTGTGTCGGAGATGGCGACCCGTCCAGGATTGTGCCCCAATAGCCAAGGAGACTGCTAGGCAGCACCGAACGCTCTGCACAGAGTATTTGGTCCCAATCTCCTCTTTATGTTTTAAAAGTTAAGATTACAATGTTGCATGTTGGAAACTAAAAAGGTTTTCGCACTCTTGTCAGAATTTTTACATAAATAAATGAGTTATTGTCTAAATGTAAAAGAAAACCAAGAGTAAAAATATCTCGTAGATTAAAGTGAAAATAATAGGGTTATAACACAAAAGGTACTCTCCAAGCCCCACTCACACTCCACACAAGCCCCCCACTCACAAAAGCCACATCCACACAAGCCCCACCACATAAGCCACATCCACATCCATCATATCCACATGAAATAGACTGGTCGGATTTTTGGGAAATCAGACTTCAAGAGGACATTTTTGGGGAAAAGTGAGACAACCACACTTATTTTATCTTAATTGGGTGTCTGAGGTCCATTTTTGCTGTCTGTCACCCTCTCGCTGTGACTCCAAATGTCTGCAAAATGGCCAAAAACAAAATGGCCGCCAAAACTTGTTTTAGCTATTGATATCTGGTCTTCCTGAAGCAAATGCAACAGTTCAAGAAAGTTGTCATCCATCGGCAGATAACGCATCACCATATAAATACATAACCATATCGTCGTAATCAAAAATGTGGGATGTTGTCTGCATTTTAATTAGTGGCCAATGGTAGGCGCATCTTGTATTTGAATATGCTCCATGGCCAGCAACCTATTTCTCCTAATCGACTTCTAAGGTACATACCTGGTTTAACGTGTTCATAGTTTTAAAGAATAAAGTATTTTGATTTGGCCCCAATATTTCCAATCGTAGTTTTAATCAAGAAAACAACATATTTGCTCCATATATGTGTGACAAAACAAGCTGAATCACTCTACGCTCAGATCACCATCACCAGAAAGTGCTTATAGGGTTGAGTGATGAAATGCACTAACTCATTTTTCTTTTGTTTAGATGAAGGATGTGCTTCATGTGGAATTCATATGATGAATGTGCCACTAACAAAAATGAGAATATTGGAGCCAATGCTGAATCTTAAAAGAGACAGATCCACTGATGTCACAAATGCATCATCTGCCAGGAAAGAAGAAAGTGACAAACTGTTATGTGCTACAGAACAATGACTAACCAAACTGAAGGAGTCTGTGCAAATACGACAGAAACACAGAGACTGTCAAAACAGAATAGCAATAGATAGACTTGTTTTGATACTTACTACCAACCCTGATTCCTTGGTATGGCACAAATCTTGCTATTCTAGTTTTACTAGCAAAACAAACATATCCAGATTACAAAATCGAAATTACTCTGAATCCTGTGAAGCTGGCACAAGTGCTTCAGCTGGTGATCTGCCCTCTAGACCATCCTCTAGACTTCGAAGCTCCATTACAGCCTGTTGATTGGAGTAATTTCCTGGCCTTGGGGGAAAACAAGGCAGACCTGGCACGATTCTCTCTGAGAGCAATGTAGGGTGTGATCAATATGAAAAACATCGTTGTGGCTGGTGGGTTCACTGATGAGAGAGGGTTGAATCAAACAACCCGGATGTGGACACATCGGTGCTTGAAGCTCAGCATGAAGAGGCTGATACCCGTATTATTTTACACTGTGTTAAAGCCAAGCTGACAGCATAGTGGTTCAGGCCAGGGATACTGAATTCTGGTTCTTCTTCTGGCTCACTTCCCTCGAATGTCTTGCACAAAACTCTGGCTCAAAGCGGGCACAGCCAAGAAAAAGAAAATATATACCTGTTCACAACAATAGTGGGACAGATGCCGTTTGGTCGGGACTGTGCTGGAAACCATTCCAGCCTTCCATGCTTTGACTGGAAGTGATGTGACATCCTTCTTCTCAGGCCACAGCAATCCACTGCATGGAAAGTCTTACAGAACATCATGGACTACTGCAAAAATCTTGGAAATGGAGATCTTACAGAAGGAACTGCTAAAGATGTGAGCCGTTTGTCTGCAAATTGTACAATATGCACAACATTGACACAGCAGACAAGGCTCGACCAGTACTGTTCGTTAAGTCCCGCGCTCCAGAGTCACTCCTCCCAACAAGCGATGGACTATTCTTCCATGTGAAGCGTTCACATTATCAGACATTAGTGTGGAGACACGCACATCTGAACTACCAGATCTGCCTCCACCCGAGTCCATGGGTTGGAAACAGAGCGAGGAACAAACTGGTGCCCATTTTGAGTCATTGCCACCTGTACCCCAGTCATGTCTGAACTGATTTCTCTTAAATGCAACACTGGCTGTATGAATTTATGGTGCAAGTGCAGAAAGTCTCGTATGTTGTGCACATCACAATGCAAATGCAAGGATAACGACAACTGTTGCAACGAGTAGAACTGTGAATGAATGACTGAGTGACACAATTGCAGAGATATCGATCATTTCATATGAGACATTGTAGGGAGATGCATATTCCATTAAATTGTGGCGAACAATTATTTGCACATTGCGGCTGGATATTCGGGCAACGCTGTCCAGGATGAAAAGCTCAGTGTATGTGATAAGCGATGTGTTTGCGGACAATACAGTCAGTTATTCCAGAACCTTCGTTTGGAGTTATATAGGCAGCAAGCGCTAAAAAACAACATACATGTATTATATATGACTAAATATTTAATAGATGGTATACAGGACAAAACAGTTAAATACATATAAAGTAGCATTCTGTACTACCAGTAAGTTCTTGACATTCAATGGGATGGGATATGTTATTATGGTGAATGTCGACAATTTTAGTATGTAATTACCTCTTCAAGCACGACTATTGAAGACAGGTTTCAGTGTAAAATGCTTTGAATTTCTTACTGGCAATCATGAGCCCCAGCACTGCTTAAATGCTTGTACGTAATCTAATTCACTGTTTGTCGTCATATGAATGTGCCGACAAATATTTCCTATATAGGCAATATACCGATTCACAATGCCAGTCCATTTGAAATTCAATATGGACACCATAAACCTATGTTAAGAAAACTAATAACAGTATTTTGCATATTTGAGTATAACTTTGTACATCATGATGCATTTTGAATGAGAGAGTACTCAACTTTGTGTTTAATTTAGGGAGGTATGCAAAAATACAGTAAAATAGCATCTTTGCAGCCATTTTGTTTTGGCCATTTTGAGGCATTTAGAGTCACAGGAGAGGGCGACAGACAGCAAAAATGATGACTCAGCACACCCAAATTATGATAAAAAAAAAAGTGTTTGTCAACTTTCCCCAAAATGCCTCTCGCAATTTATAGAAGCACATTTATCAGATTTCCGACCAGTCTATAATATAGTGTTATGTTTAATTAGTTCCCACACACACACAATGTTTTATTATTTAAAAAATCCTTCCATCCACACAAGCCCCACCCACACAAGCCCCACCACAAGCCCCACCCACAAAGCCCACCACACAAGCCCCACCCACAGCCCCACCCATGTGCAACCACCACCCCTCATCCAACCCCCACACACACGGGGAGGGGAGAGGGATGAGGGGGGTGGTGGGTCGTTAGGGGAGCACACTTAGCCCCAACCCCATTTATCATCTACTTGCAGATATATCATTTTATGCCGTCGCATGAAGGGAATCAAATTGTTGATGACCAAGACTCTTCCACCTTGGTGAGCTGAAAATAATTCCTTCACAGCAACCGAACTTTTTCATTACCTTATCCAGTAATCCTGCCCAATTCTGCAGTTTTAAGTGTGATCTGCCAGGAAGATTCCAAGATGTTCATCATTCTGGTGCCAATTTATTTCCCCTGGCAAGGCAATTAATTTGTGGGCAAGCTCCAGGCCCTACCCAAGGGTAGGGATTGTTTTCTCATCATGAGAACTATATGAACGATACTGGTGGCAAAGAGCATAATTTGAGTTTTTGCATTATCCCAGCATTGTTGTAAGCTGGAGTTCTTTAGAGGAAACTAAGACATTCTACAATTCTAGGAAAAACGTCTTTAAAAGTAGCAGCATCAAAGAGTTATAGTTAAATTTCTAATAAGTACTGTTGTGCTTGAGCCATGATGTGCAAATGGTTAAGAGGATTGCATTGAGATGTCTGAAATTCAGATAGATGTCTAGTCAATCCAGACAGATGATTGCATCCAGATGTCTGGTTGGAAAATCCAGACAGATAGATTTGAGATGATAAAAATTTGACATTCAGAATACCATTTGCATAAAATTTGTCTGATCGAGCCAGTAAATATTATTCTTCATACAATGACAGTATGAGTCGTGTCTCATAGAAGGATGTTGTAGTTGCCATAGATATCTATACATTTCAGTTATACATTGCAGTAGTTTGTGCGGGGTATTGTCGAGGCAGGATGGGGGTTTGGCAATATTTCTATTGAATCCGTGTTGAAGAGTACAGTTACAATTCCACCAATACAGATATAGTTATTTTTGAGTACAGTATTAAGGTGATTGAGATTCACAAGGTAATGTGGATTGATTTCAAGGATATTTAAAAGAAAACTCGCCGTGCTATGGGCGCAATGGGGAATAACCATTAAAAATTGTACAACACTTTACAGAATGTAGAAATTCCAGAGATGCTGAAAACCCCTTTTGCAATTATTAAATACAAGTGATGATGAAGAGAAGGAAGGACAAATAATTATTGCCAAGTCTCCTTTACTAAAAAAAAAAAAACAGAACACCCAGGGGAAAGCTCACACCATTCCGCAACACAGCAATCATTCGCAAGAGTCTCTTGTAGAAGGACTTTGTCAACTTTCTTATCCAATAGAAAATGTTTCTTTAATTTTACAAAGTATTACATCCTCTTAATATTAAAACTGCAAAACAGAACTCATGGAAAGTTTATATGAGGAGGAAAACTGTCGCATTACTCAATGTTTTACATAAGTTAATTTTTTTGTTTTTGTGCACTTTTTTTTTTTAGCCGATGCATTGAGATGCACGAGATGCGTACTCATGAGGGTGCTTTTTGCCGGACTTTTGAAATGACGTATGAATACTAATGAGGCCTTCCACACAGCGTTGTGTGTGCATTTTCAACGACACCTCTATAACTGGGCACTTTTAACCTGCTGTTACAAGGGTGAATCTGTCAGTGAAATAATCTTTATAAACATAATTTTCAGCATTTAAAGGAAGGAGTGGCAATGTCGGAGTGGTTAACCATAATTGTTGATCCCTGGATGCAAATTGGATTCACGAGAATATAAATAACTACGAGAAATTATCCTTGTGTGGTGTCGAGTTCCGACAATTCCTGTTACTATAAGCAATTTGGAGTGGTTAACCATAATTGTTGTGTTCCTGGATGCAAATCAGGTCAGTCAGGTCAGGTATGGGAGCATGCGCCGAAGCAGCGCGTCGCTGCGTACACTTTCTGCGGTACTCCAGGCCCTCCATCTGACAATCCCCCAGACTGCATCCCCTGGCCCATCCCCATCTCCTGGAGATGTCGATCAACCTGCTGCGACCACGAGGCACGTGGTGGCCCGTTGGCCTCCTCCACTCACGAGGCTCCCTCATTGAAAGAAGCTGGTAAGCAGGATCAGCATCAAGAAACGAGCCGCATGACCAGCAGCTACAGTTGAGGCTCACGGACTATACAGGTGGCAAATCTCGGTGCCCCAGGTGAGATACTCTTTAGTCGGGGTATTTCAATGCAAACAGACTCATGAAAATATGGTAAATATGAGAAATATCTGTGGATGAGAGAGTCATGGTCCTACATTTCTGTTGACCCTCCATTATTGCGGCAGGGTTTTGGACATGGTTTGTGTGGTGGGGAATGACAAGCCACAATCATATTATCAGTTTTTTTATTTATTTTAAATGATATTACAGCGTTTCTGCACAATTATATTTTAATGTATTTAGCATGAAAAAAAATACATTCAACTAAAAATAAATGAGTAATGGAACGAAACTATTTATTTAATGTTACAAGCAAGATAAGAAGGGTTAATAAAACGAAGTTGATGTATTTTTAGGACTCCTTTCATATTCACTATTTACTCATCCTCATCAATCTCAGCAGAGCAGTCAACACAGATCTGTCTCGTATGTTCCAAGCAGATTGGTTTGGAGCATTTCTGAGAGCTATTTCTTGTCTTTCTCGTCTTTCGACCTGGACACACTGAGCAACTTTGTGTGGAACCTCTGCAAGGGTGTGTTGGAGGTAATTCCTCATACGTTGTCAAGCTCTGGATCTTCCTTTTCAAGTCTTTTCAAACTCACTTCTGTCTTTCGATGGTTGAGAGTAGTCTTCCACCAACTTGAGTCCTAATTTCTTCAGAAACCTCGGCAATTGATGGTTGTTTCAGAGATGCCCATGAATAATATGCATGCAATTATTCCTGCAATATTGAGTAAGTATAGAAAAGGGTAAGTATAGAGTAAGTATAGAGGACAGCGTCAACTATTTCTGGAAACATTGCAGAAGAAACACAACTGGTCAACAGTGTCCCCCCCTACTAATCAATAGTGTTTGTAGAAGGTAATGATCTCTGGTTTCTTTTGTTATTTGGTTTCTAAATCAATTGAAGCAACATGATGCATTGTTTTGAGAAAGGGAACATTTTTTTCTTTCTTGGGAATGTATGAGGTCAGTATGACATATTTTTTTGAAAGCTAAAACAAACTTGTTAATGGAGCTTCACCTCTGTGGGCAACAAAATGAGGAGGAAGTTCTCTTTTGGTCTTCCTCAGAGTGCCAACTAATGTCAACTTATGATCCTTCATTCAGTCGTCCGCAAGTCCATACCTGGTAAACCAGTTATCCATGGTAACATTTCTTCCAGACCCTTTGATATGAGAAACTAACCACATTATCTCTGCTGCTGCTGAATTATCTACTACAAAAGGGCCAAAAGGTGGTTGCAGCCCCAGGTAGACTTCCATACTTGACACATAAAAGATTTCAGTGTCGCCAAAACAAATATTTTTAGCCCATATTTAGCTAGTTTACTTGGGATATATTGCCTGAATGGACATTTACCTCTAAAGCGGCCAACATTTCATCTGTTGTCACATTCTCTGAAAGAGAGTAACTGGAATTACAAATGTGTGAAGATATTTTTGATTCAGTGAATCGCGATGCCCTCTGGAGGATTCTTGGTCTTCGTGGGGTGCCACCAAACTGATCAATCTGATGTCTGAACTATACTCTGACACTGAGAAGAACTGTGAGATGTGGTGATATCCCCTCCGACATATTTCCAGTTGTTACTGGAGTTCGCCAGGGGTTGTACTGGCCACCACACTTTTCAGCGCTTGTATGAACTGGATTCTGGGAGGATGTCGGAGAGCTCAAGCTGCGGTGCATCGTTTGGGAATGTCAAGATCTCTGACCTTGATTTCGCAGATGATGCAGTCATCTTTACAGAGATTCTGGATATCCTTTTGGGGCCCTCGGGTGCTGGATGAGGAGTCAGAGCCACTGAGATTATGGGTTTCCTGGGTCAAAACTAAGATCCAGGCTTTCAATGACATATTGGATGCTGCTATCTTGTCTGTACCTGTTTTGTGTGAGGATGTTGAGGTCATGGAGAGATTCACTTACCTTAGCAGTGATATTCATGTCTCTGCTGGCTGTGAGCCACAGGTCTGGAATCGGGCCTGAGGAGTCATGACTTCACTGGATCATGGGGTGTGGCACTGCGGTACCTGTGCAGCAAGATGAAAGTCCGAGTCTTCAGGTCCTTGGTGCTTTCAGTCTTGAGCTCTACGAATGTGAGACTTGGACTCTGACCAGGGATCTGAGATGGAGACTTAATTCCTTTGGTACCAGGTCTCTTAAGAAAATCGTTGGCGATCGCTGTTCAGACATTGTGCCATTGTGCCCAACAAGAGGTTATTGAGAGAACTCAAATGAGATTTGTTACCTGCATAGTCCGTGAGTGTCAGCTGCGGCTGTATGGACATGTGGCTCATTTTCCTGATGCTGATCCTGCTCACCAGATTCTCTCGGCGAGGGAGGTTCATGAGTAGAGGCCGCCAATGGGCTAACCACATACCTCGTGGTTACAGCAGGCTGATCGGCATCTCAAGGAGATGTGGATGGGCAGGCATCTGCCTGGGGGATGGCCAGACGGAGGCCCCTGGCGTACAATGGAAACTGGACGCAGCAACACGCTGCGATGGTGCATGCTCCCATACCTGACCTGACATGAAGTAATTGTCCTTTAGGAAAAGAGAATTAGTAAATAAAATAAACATAAAACAAAGACTTTGTAATTGTTAGAAAAGTTATGTGGATTATGCAGTGGGACATGCACAACCCCAGACGCAGTTACCTCCTTTCTGCTCCCCAACCCGATGTGCAAGACACTGAATGAAGGCATGTGTTAGCTCAATGTATGGGTCGAGGAAACTACACGGGTGGTTGGCACAATTACTGCTGCCAGACGTAAGATAAATGTAAACCAACATCTCCAGGTGTTTGAAATACCCCGCTGCACTAACATAGGGTTAATACCAACAAGGGCTGCAGGGGATAAGGAGAGTGGGATGGCCCGATGACTAGCAACCTGCACACAACTTACTCAGGTCAGGTCAGGTATGGGAGCATGTGCCAGAGCAGCGCGTCGCTGCGTCCACTTTCCGCCGGTACTCAAGGGGCCTCTGTCTGGCCATCTCCCAGGCAGATGCTTGGCCCATCCCCATCTCCTTAAGATGCTGATCAACCTGTTGCAACCACGAGGCACGTGGTCAGCCCATTGGCCTCCTCCACTCACGAGGCTCCCTCGCTGAGAGAATCTGGTGAGCAGGATCAGCATCAGGAAAATGAGCCACATGTCCATACAGCTGCAGCTGACGTTCACGGAAGATACAGGTAACAAATCTCATTTAAATCTCTCTCAGCAACCGCTCGTTGGACACAAAGTCTGACCAGCGATAGCCAAGGATTCTTCAAAGAAACCTGGTACCAACGGAATGAAGTCTCCTTCTCAGATGCTTGGTCAGAGCCCAAGTCTCATATCCGTACACAAGACTGGAAGCACCAAGGACCTGAAGACTCAGACTTTCGTCCTCCCGCCACAGATACCAGCAGCACCAACCGCATGACCCAGTGAATCCATGACTCCCCAGGCCTGACCGAGACAACTGTTGACCTCTGGCTCACAGCCAGCAGAGACATGAATATCACTGCCAAGGTAATTGAATCTCTCTGTGACCTCAACACCCTCACCACAAACAGGAACAGACAGGATAACAGCAACCAAGATGTCAGTGAAAACCTGGATCTTAGTTTTAACCCAGAAAACTGGTAATCCCAGCGGCTGCTGCATCATCTGCAAAAAGCAAGGTCAGAGATCTTGACATTCTCAAAACGATGCACTGCATATTGATCTCTCCGACATCCTCCCCAGAATCCAGTCCATACAAGTGCTGAAAAGTGTGGGGGCCAGTACACACCCCTGACGAACTCCAGTAACAACTGGAAATAAGTCAGAGATGGTACCACCACATCTCACAGCACTCTCAGTACCAGAGTAGAGTTCAGACATCAGATCGATCAGTTTTGGTGCACCCCACGAAGACCAAGAATCCTCAAGAGGGCATCCCGATTCACTGAATCAAACGCTTTACAGAGATCAACATAGGCTGCAAGCAGCCCCTGCCGAAACTCTCGTCTGCGTTCGGTGAGGACCTGAAGAGCAAGGATACGGTCAATCGTTGACCTCTCTTGTGCAAAGCCTGACTGCTCTGGACGCTGGTGCTCAAGCAGATGGTTGTGAACCCCATCAAGAATTATCCGAGCAAAGACCTTATCCGGCACTGAGAGCAGCGTCACCCTCGGTAGATGTTGCAGTCTTGGCAATCACCCTTCCCTTTCCAGAGAGGGACAACAAGACAACAAGAGAGGGACAACTGAGGGGCAGAACCACCTGAGATCACTGAGAGGTACCTGAAAGGGCCTAAGGTCACATGCTTCTGTGCCTTCAATGCCAGATGGGAACACTAGGGCCATACTGGTTTAAGAATGACAACAGCAGGATGGTGACGATCAACGTGAGTACTACCGGGCCATGCTCCAGAAGTTCCATAATGTTCTAGCCCAAATGGTCACCCCAAACCAGCTCAGCATGACCTGGTTTATGCAGGATGGTGCACCCCACATACAGTGGTGACACCATCACTTTCCTGCGGCAGCTCTTCAGAAACCGCCTCGTTGCCCTGGGTACTGCTCATGACTGGGCACCCCTGTATGTGGGGGTGCACCATCCTGCATAAACCAGGTCATGCTGAGCTGGTTTGGGGTGACCATTTGGGCTAGAACATTATGGAACTTCTGGAGCATGGCCCGGTAGTACTCACCGTTGATCGTCACCATCCTGCTGTTGTCATTCTTAAACCAGTATGGCCCTAGTGTTCCCCATCTGGCATTGAAGGCACAGAAGCATGTGACCTTAGGCCCTTTCAGGTACCTCTCAGTGATCTCAGGTGGTTCTGCCCCTCAGTTGTCCCTCTCTTGTTGTCTTGTTGTCCCTCTCTGGAAAGGGAAGGGTGATTGCCAAGACTGCAACATCTACCGAGGGTGACGCTGCTCTCAGTGCCGGATAAGGTCTTTGCTCGGATAATTCTTGATGGGGTTCACAACCATCTGCTTGAGCACCAGCGTCCAGAGCAGTCAGGCTTTGCACAGAGAGGTCAACGATTGACCGTATCCTTGCTCTTCAGGTCCTCACCGAACGCAGACGAGAGTTTCGGCAGGGGCTGCTTGCAGCCTATGTTGATCTCTGTAAAGCGTTTGATTCAGTGAATCGGGATGCCCTCTTGAGGATTCTTGGTCTTCGTGGGGTGCCACCAAAACTGATCGATCTGATGTCTGAACTCTACTCTGGTACTGAGAGTGCTGTGAGATGTGGTGGTACCATCTCTGACTTATTTCCAGTTGTTACTGGAGTTCGTCAGGGGTGTGTACTGGCCCCCACACTTTTCAGCACTTGTATGGACTGGATTCTGGGGAGGATTCGGAGAGATCAATATGCAGTGCATCGTTTGAGAATGTCAAGATCTTGACCTTGCTTTTGCAGATGATGCAGCAGCCGCTGGGATTACCAGTTTTCTGGGTTAAAACTAAGATCCAGGTTTTCACTGACATCTTGGTTGCTGTTATCCTGTCTGTTCCTGTTTGTGGTGAGGGTGTTGAGGTCACAGAGAGATTCAATTACCTTGGCAGTGATATTCATGTCTCTGCTGGCTGTGAGCCAGAGGTCAACAGTTGTCTCGGTCAGGCCTGGGGAGTCATGGATTCACTGGGTCATGCGGTGTGGTGCTGCTGGTATCTGTGCGGGAGGACGAAAGTCTGAGTCTTCAGGTCCTTGGTGCTTCCAGTCTTGCTGTACGGATATGAGACTTGGGCTCTGACCAAGCATCTGAGAAGGAGACTTCATTCCGTTGGTACCAGGTTTCTTTGAAGAATCCTTGGCTA
>CM068965.1:49103699-49129001 GCA_035128595.1 Eptatretus atami | reverse complement strand
ATTGTTGGCAACTTCCCTGTGTTAACTTTATTTACATACTCAATTATTCGTCATAACTAGATTTCTGACAGAAATTGATTTTACGTGGGTATATCCACCTGAAGTTCAAAATCAGCCGCAATTATAAATTTGGCATGTTTTTTTGTTTGGAAATCACTTATAACTATGTAAAAAATGCAAAAAAAAAATCGAAAATTTTGTTGAAAAAAAAGTTTGCAAAATTTTTTTTTTCTCTATACAAATTTTTTTTTGGGGGGGGGGGGGGTGGGGGGGGGGTTGGAAACACTTAAAAATGGTAGAAATGCAAAAAAAAAAAATCAAATATGTTTTTGAAATGGCCGCATAGCGACCATTGGATTTTGGAACAATGTCAAAATCTAATGCATGATCCTTGGACCATACCTATCCCCCACCAAGTTTTCGTCGAATCCGTCGAGGAGTTTTTCCGTATACTGTTCACAAACAACAACAAACAAACGATATAGGGTGAAAACAGTAACCTCCGATTTTCGATGGCGTGAGGTTAACAAAGAGGCAGATGTGGTAAAATGATAATACATTTTATCCCAACAGCCCACAGCCAAGAACACTCAATTTGAATGGGTCTCATGTGAATTTCTGGTCTGGGGTTAAAGATCCCAAAAGGAGTTTTAAATTATTTCATATCTGCTGGGGCTGCTTCGGCAGGAGAGCTAAAAAGGGTGGCTACTGCTTTTGAGGCGTCTCTCTGCTGTCGATTCTCGACCTCACAATAACTGTCTGATTGGTGCTTTGGCAGGTAGATGCTTGACTCAAATGAGTGCGCAGTCCTCTGATGCACTTTAAGCTGAGTTCCTGTCTGTTAGCATTAGTGATGGATCTTCAGAGTCGATGGTCTTTTGCAAAGTAGCCATTGTGTGCGGCACCTGGCCAAACTATAAATTCCTGCCATAATCCATAAGGGGCACTGCAATCAACAGAATTGCTGTGCACCCAGAATGATTTAATCAGCAGCCAGGTGCTGCATACTAATGAAGGAATAAAATTTATATCTGCCATTCGCTGTTGCAGTACAGTTGAGAATGCTGCATTTCAGAGCACCACACTCTTTGGGGGTGACAGAAGGCCAGTTTCTCTCTACTTGCATTTAGATTGTGAATGTTACAGATCCTACAGTATCTCTTAAAAACAGCAGACCATTGTGTTTCTGTTCGCATAGCCAAATTCCATTTCGGGGGTTTGCCCTATGTAATTCCATTACTGGGTTTAGATGGAAGGGCTCAGATATGTGCTTATGAGCGTATGATTGAGCAAATGCCATTTTTTTGTTTTTTATGTATACACGATCGAGCTTGTGGAAGAGCCAGTAAACTGAATTGATGAAGCATGTAACAGGACAAACGGAACAGTGGAGAAAGGGGGTAAACACCAACAGCAGAGTTTAAGCCAAGATTGAGGCAGACTGGACAAACAATTGGTGTCGGGAGCAATGGGGACAGGAGAGAATGCATCGGGTACACAAGATGGATAAGAAAGAAACTCTTGGGAGGGAGACTGGAATTTGGAAGGTTAAGGGATTAGGGGTGGATGGGTGGGGGAAGTGAGGGTTTAATGAGGGGAGAATCTGCAATGAAAATGAACGAGATATGTTCCAGAGAGGCAGCTCTGATCTCATGTCTGACATTGACGGCCTCCCTCCATTGCTGGTGAGTAGAACAGCATGTCCAAGGTGAGTGACCTGTCTGAACCCAAATTTGTGATGTATGATGAGGTTGTTGGAGAAAGGAAGTATTTCAATATGACTGTGATGATGGATTCCATGACCTTACTGATGATTGAAAGTAAGGTTATTGGTCTGTAGTAAGGGGATCAGTTTTTGCACTTTTCTAGGTAGGTGCAGTGATGTTGGTGGATTTCAAAGCAGATGGAAGATCTCTCTCTCTCTCTCTCCTCTATGAGTGCAGCCTGTGGCTGCTGGTTGCATCATTGGTTGGGACGCGGCTATGCGCTGATGCAGTGTCCCCTTCCAGTACACTGGTACTCATTTTGCCGACCTTCGGAAGGATGACAGGCTGAGTCCAACCCCTGGTGTATTAATTCAGCGGGCCGACGGGGCTTTGAACTCAGGACCCTAGGATCCAAGCCGCACCCTAACGACTAAGCCAACACCAGGCTATGCCATCCTCATAATCATCATCACATCAAATTTACATCATATCTTAATAACCAGAGAGTTGGTGTAAAGCCACCAATGCTTCACCTGTTTATACATTTATCGTTTTTTAAAAGACTAATCTAATAATATTTTTATTAAAGATTGCAGTGAAGTCTGATCCAAATAATTTTAAAGCAATATATGTATTTGTATATTGTAATCAGTAAAAATAGTGTGGTAGATAAAAACATTAGAAAGGAAATAACTTGCACCAAAAACTTTAACATTTTCACGCTCAGGCTCATCCGGGGTATCGTATAGCTCTCTGTTCTTCGAACAGGCGAGCTAAAAATTGGAACAGTCCCTACTGTTGTGTTTTTTATTTGTAAGCATTTTTAATGAAATACCGTAATGATGTTCATCTCAGTTTTGTAAAATTTTAAAATTTTCCCTGATGATCACAACCGCCGGGAACCTATCCCCTTTTTATCCATTGAACCATTTTATCCCGACACTCGCGGATTTGACAATTCGCAGCATTTTTTCAGGAACGTATCACCCTGCCGATGTCGGAGTCTTACTGTATCACCATTTTGAACTCTTGAGTTTATTTTCTCTCCAGGTATAAAAAGTCAATTTTTGGGCTCAGATGTTTTTTTTTGGGTGTTTAATTCCCTCACATTCTTCCTCAAAGTCTCCCTCTGCTGTTATCCCTCCACCTCGCGTCGATGTGGTGTTTCCCGTCCTCTCATACTGTGTTCATGTAATTTAATGAGTTTGCTTGTTTTTTGACATACTATCTCACACGCATTCTTCTTGATGTTCTAACATAAGTCTAAATAACCCAATCTTGATCATATGACACAACTTGTCTCAAAAACACCAAAACTATGTACCAGAAAACAAGAAAAACTTTTAAATCATGCACAGTATTTATAATCATTTTATAAAACATTATATACAATAATTATAACCGTTATTACATTCTTCCCTTTAAGTCAGGCAATCCCCTTTGGTGTTTCACTGTTTTCCTTGGCTCGCATGTTTTTTTCAACACCCGCACCCTCCCTGAATACACCCATCAACATCAATTTAATGATACTGAATGCATGTTGCTTCTTTTGCTGTCTGCATAAAAGTGTGAAAAATTGGGGAGAGTTTGTATAAGATTTTGCTTCTTCCTGCTTCGAATTAGAAAAGTTGTTGGAAACTTGCTTCCTGCTGCTTAGAAAATGTCAGAAGTTGTACAAACGTCTGTACAGCATCCCCACTTGACACCAGGTAGTTCAGTGACAGTTTCTCCAGGCAGTGACTGAACTAATAAAACAAAGTGATTGTCCTTCAATGTTGTTAATGGAGTACCTCTGAGTGAAACTGTGTCCGGCAACGTTTCGCATCAAATTGGTGATTAATTCCAAAGTAAACCAAACTTGCATCTCAAAATTGTTCCTTTCAGTACCTTCCCTGCATGCTCCGTGTTCAACCTTTTCTGGCAGATGCTTCCTTTGAGAAGCAAAGCGATTTAATGCTTGAGTCTGCGAATTACACCTCATAAAACAACGAGTAACTGAAAATTATGCTCCTCAAAATAATTAATAGAGTAATCGCATTAATATATCCTCAGGTGATTAACTTCTGGTGCTTTGTATCTGTTGGCTGCGTTTGAGCCCGGGAGTAATTGCTGAATGCTATTCTGTCCATTTCTTCCGACACCTTCGTTCTTTGTTCCTTTTACCTTTGTTTCTAATTTTTTCAAAATTCTTCTTAATTACCCCTCTCCCCCCCCTCCTGTTGGACTTATCCGAAATGGGGCTATATGAATTTTATCTTCGATTTTCGGCGCATGCAATGTGTGGTGCGTGACGGGTGTTGTTCACACTTGGCACACCAGATCAGAACGATAGCTTACATATGCACATCATTTGTTTTCTGGTCATCCTTGCAGCCGGAATCCTTTTTCTTCTGCACTATTAATTAGCCATCACAGCAAAGATTGGTATTTCCATCAGCGAAGCGACGGGTCTTATATTCTAGTAACTGGTATAATACAGTATAATGTCCAATGTTCCACTTAAGGTGTTTTTCGTCTTTCAAATCATTCTGGTAGGTTTTATTTGCACACTGAGATGCTGTTGGAAATTTAAAAAGAAAAACGATTTTGTTGCTTTTACTAATCTGTATTTATGTTTTTCAACCTAAATATGTCACACATCACCTGACACTGATTTTGAACTTGAGTACACATCTCTCTTTGCAGTGTTTTTGAACAGCATATTGAAACCATTCAGGTTTGCACTGGTGGTTTTTAATGAAGCTACTTAATGGGTATTCTACATACTTCAATCCACTTTTGGTTTTTGTCTATCACATTCTGTTTTGGGCATCACACTGTCTTTCTGAGGTCATTGATTGTTTTTTTTTGTGTACATTTTCGAGGCTCGTATAAGAGTTAAACTAGTAACATATTTTAGGAGGGAGCAGGAGACAAGAGGGGTGGGAGAGGAAGCACAAAGTGGGAATAGATGTATTAGATCTGTAGAAGGTTGAGGGATGGGGTGGGGTACATGGGGTAAACAAGATGGGCACTACAGGGACTTTCAGGAGGAAACAGGGAATGTGAAGGATGTGGTTTGCGGTGGATTAATGGGGTAGAAAGATCGAGGTTTTTGGATGGGGAAGATTGAAAATCAGGATTTAATGCATTGTCTGAAATAACAACTGTCACTTCAATATCCTGTCCTATTTTGTTTACATATTCTGACTTAGGAATGTGCTTTTCAATGCTCTAAGAAAAGAGATGACATCAAATTTGAATGTCTGTTATAATTCCACACATTATCATTAAAGTTCTTTTTCATAGTTGGTATCAGCGTTTTGTACAAGTTGCTGATATTTTCCTCATGTCTACTATAATTTTCACCGTCACATTTCAGACTCCTGACCTCACCTTGAGGGTTTTCATTTTCACCCCAATTTTCTTCTCAATGCATTTCTCCGCTGTCAATCCCTGTCATACTTTTGCAGTTCGGTTGTGTGATCTCCACGCTGTCAGTACGACAGACTTAGGCTTTGCCCTTTTGCCTCATGACAGCTGGGTGGACCACTGGAGTTTTTCTAATTTGTTCACAAAATGGAAGTGTTGCACATGAGCATAAGGGAGTGATGCAACCACCATGTGAATTGCATAGTTGTGCATCTGTGTACCGTGATTGCTTTTAAAGAGTGACTGGTTGCTCTTATAACCAATTGACAAGTGGACGGAACAGTCATGGATTGCAGCATCGCACTGCATTTTTAACATAATTTTGCAGTTTGTGTCGCATTATGGAGCTGCAAAAAGAAAAATTTTTTTCACACTTTGTCTTTTGTGTGAACTCTCAAAGTTTTTTCACGATGTCACTTTTATTTCAAAACACCATGGAAAGCTAAAAGCAGCCAGTGTGAAATGAATACAATTACGAATACACACATTCCATGACTGTAATGCTTTTAATAATACACCCCGTTTTGACATACAGTACATCTGCTCGGCCGATTTTTGCAGGCATGAAGACTTGCCACAATTGGAGTTTTGCTGTTTTCTGTTTCTATAAATGAATAAGGCTGAATTATAATTCTCACATTACACTTTACTTGGGGGAAAAAAAAATCAATAGATGCCTCACAATTAAAACATTTGTTGTTTTCTGCATCCCTGTTACACCTTTTTCTATTTTTTTTTTTTTTACATTTTTTACTTCTTGAAATTATTATATTTCCCATATTTTCCTCTTCCTGCGTTATCTCATAATCCCAAAAGTTTCCGTCAGCTACCCCCACGCTTGTTTGCTAATTTCCCTTATTCTGTTTTTCTTTCGGTCTCGATTATTATGCCTTTTCCATATCCTTTAAATAATGTTTCTGTATATATCTTAAAGACCTTGTTTTATGGAATTCTTATTTTGACTTCTATAGAACTTTAGACCCAAGTTTTATTGAACCCAGTGTTTTTATGACGATTTAATATTTTTATGATTTACTAAACGACCGTGAACCGCTGGATTCCCCGTTGTGACAGCGTGTTGATGAAAAAATCATTTCAAGAAAAAACACAAAAGATAGTCTCAGCGAACAATACCGCTGAGGTTGTTTGCATTGATCAATACTCCCGAAGAGTATTGACTGAATCGGGGAATTGATTTTTAAATAATTTTTTTTCGTTGCCGGTTTTGAACGAAACTTGATATGCGCGTCAATGTGAAAAAAAAAACGGAGAAAGAAAGTCGAAGAAATTATTGTGCGTAATCTTCTAAACCAATTATTTATTAATGAAGACGGAAGTATTAGATCAAAATGGCGATGTTTATTTTATGCTTAAAATATATCGTTCTTTGTCGATACTAAATGTTTGAGATTTTCTAATAATCATTTCAAAAAACAAAACAAACATAGCTCCAGCGAACATACGCTGAGGTTGTTTGCGTTGTAAATTCTCCCGAAGAGTACTGACTTGAATCGGGAATCGATTTTTCAAAATTTTTTTCGTTGCCCGATTTGAACTAAACTTGATACTGCACACCGCAAGAAATGGTGAGTAAGGTGCCCTAAAGTTTTGTGCTATCGTGTCACGTTTTGCCTGTATTTCGGGAACATACGTACATAATCAAGATGAGAGAGTTTTGTAATATGTGATGTATTATAGATTATGACGTTCTAGAAGATCCCTTTCATCGATTTTTTTTAATTTTTTTTTAATTTTTGGAGAATCATTATAACCTTTAGGACCAGGTTATATAAAACCAATGTTATTTTGATTTAAGTGAAACAACTTCTCCAAATTCTAAATAATGAGTTCTGTAGAAATCGAATATATATATATATTATGTTATGTATATCTATGTATATATATATATATATTATAATATTTATATATATTGGCGAGAATCAATTCGTCCTTGCCACACACCCAACCCTCACAACCAAGTTTCGTCTAAATCCGTCCATAATTTTTTGAGATATTGTATATATATCGTTTGAGCCCGATCTGTCAATGGTGAAGAATCACTTTAAAAATTATCAGATCGGATCCGGTTCCGATCTTCACCAAAATATAATCAGTTTTGTCCTTGTGAACACCGAACCTGTCCACAAAATTTCATCCAGATCTGTCTACAACTTTTTGAGATATCTTGTACACAGGCAAACAGACAGAAAGGGTGAAAACATGACCTGCCTTCCTCACTCGGTGGCGGAGGTAATGATGAAATATTTTAAAAAAAAAGTGATTATTCAACATTGAGAGATGGGGCCGAACGATCTATACATGATATTTCAGGAATTTCTTGCCCCAATATGTTGTCATGGATAGGCATGTGTGGTGGATGATGCGCGCTATACCCAGTGCCCTTGTAGTTTCCCCTGTTCATGATTTCATTTTTTTTTTGTATACATTGTCGAGGCTCGTATGAGACTTGTGCTTTCCTTGAAACATTGGCCATGATCATGTAATTTGTCGTGGAATTAAGTTGTGTGCCCAGAGGTAAATTTGCTTGAGTTCCATTAAAAAAAATTGTGACATGCTTTTGTCTGACAAATGTCCTGATGAGATGATGGCAGAAGTAGTGCATTTACATTTGAGTTTTCTAATTTGGGTTTGCTTTCTGGCTCCACAAGAATCTGTCAGATGGGTGCCTTCGCAGGCTTGGCGTTGCATCACAAAATGCGCCATCCCTTTGGTTGGATTTTATACTCGCCGATGTCCCGTCTGAATCATTAGTTGGTGAACATTTAATATCCACAGTGCCTTTCTAAAAAAAAATATAAAAAATAGAGGAGCGAGGAATTCTGGAACTTGATCAAATTCCAAATTTCTACCTTACTACAGTGGCACTGCATCAGGGTCCAGTCGCATCCATTGATCCAACCAAATTGCATACAATATGATTGCAATTTATTGTGACAATGAATATTGAAAGGTTTACACTATGAACTTCAGGAAATAACCTCTTCATGCAGCACAAAAAAGCTGCAAGGGACAGTTTATTAATACACTGAAATGGCAATTTTTTAATCCTGCCCCCATTTGAGTGTGCACAATATTATCCAACGTGCACTGCTTTCCCCTACCTTCCCCTTTCACTGTATCAAGTGCAGCTTGGAACTTTACACTCTTCCAGAGTAGCTGCCCATTACTTTTCAATACCTAAGATAATACAAACATCTAATTTTTTTAACCTCAGTGGGATTTTGCTAAGATGCATTTTAATTTGTTTTGTCTTGCCAAGAGTGTATAGACTGTATCAAAGTGAGTAATTCATCCAAACAGAGCAGAATCTCCAGTTACTGGAAGGTGATAGACCTCAGGGAAGGGCCTCACATGCATCACCTTCCAGTTACGAGATCACAGAGAAAATGATAAACCTCAAATGGCAGTCATTTTCCCTTTTAGAGGCTCATCATCTTGGATTTGCCTTCTTGTAATGTGACAGAAAGCTTTCACTGTAAGTATATGTGAATCTTCAAAGAGAAGTGCAAAATTGAGTGGGTTCAGCTCGGTTGAAATTATCCAATTAATCAGGCCGTTTCAAGCTGAAGTTATCTCAAAATTACTTCCTTAGTTGTGTCACTAAGAGCTACAATTTTTCTTCCTTGAAAGAAAGATAACAGGGTGTTTCAAAAGAGTGATGCACTTTAATGTTTATTTACAAGGAACAGAAACCTCAGGAACGTGAACCAAACATTTCTTGAAAGCTTATGACATGGTATTTTTCTATCATGATTGCAATGCAGTAATCATCGCCTTGATTAGTGAGAGCCCAAGGTTTGAAATTGGCATTTACACAAAATCCTTGAATTGACGTTCTGATGTGTGCCCCTCGTGGTTCAGACAGGCATTGATCCTGACTCCAAAGTTCTGTCCAACTTTTCTGTAGGTCTCATGTCTGACATGAGACGACAAGAGGTAGTCTGACACCTCCTGCTTCAGATCATGCAGTGTGGCAGGGCGGTTTGGTGTAGACAGAGCCATTGGCAGCCCCCCAGAACCAGTCGTCCAGAGGGTTCAAGTCTGGGCTATGGGGTGGCAAGTCATGAGCAGTACCCAGGGAACGAGGCGGTTTCTGAAGAGCTGCCGCAGGAAAGTGATGGTGTCACCAGCTGTATGTGGGGGTGCACCATCCTGCATAAACCAGGTCATGCTGAGCTGGTTTGGGGTGACCATTTGGGCTAGAACATTATGGAACTTCTGGAGCATGGCCGGTAGTACTCAAGTTGATGCGTCACCATCCTGCTGTTGTCATTCTTAAACCACGTATGGCCCTAGTGTTCCCCATCTGGCATTAAGGACAGAAGCATGTGACCTTAGGCCCTTTCAGGTACTCTCAGTGATCTCAGGTGGTTCTGCCCTCAGTTGTCCTCTCTTGTTGTCTTGTGTCCCTCTCTGGAAAGGGAAGGTGATGCCAAGACTGCAACATCTACACGAGGGGTGACGCTGCTCTCAGTGCCGAGATAAGGTCTTTGCTCGGTAATTCTTGATGGGGTTCCACAACCATCTGCTTGAGCACAGCGTCCAGAGCAGTCAGGCTTTGCACCAGAGAGGTCAAGATTGACGTATCCTTGGCTCTTCAGGTCCTCACCGAACGCAGACGAGAGTTTCGGCAGGGGCTGCTTGCAGCCTATGTTGATCTCTGTAAAGCGTTTGATTCAGTGAATCGGGATGCCCTCTTGAGGATTCTTGGTCTTCGTGGGGTGCCACCAAAACTGATCGATCTGATGTCTGAACTCTACTCTGGTACTGAGAGTGCTGTGAGATGTGGTGGTACCATCTCTGACTTATTTCCAGTTGTTACTGGAGTTCGTCAGGGGTGTGTACTGGCCCCACACTTTTCAGCACTTGTATGGACTGGATTCTGGGGAGGATGGCAGAGAGATCAATATGCAGTGCATCGTTTGAGAATGTCAAGGTCTCTGACCTTGCTTTTGCAGATGATGCAGCAGCCGCTGGGATTAACAGTTTTCTGGTTAAAACTAAGATCCAGGTTTTCACTGACATCTTGGTTGCTGTTATCCTGTCTGTTCCTGTTTGTGGTGAGGTGTTGAGGTCACAGAGAGATTCAATTACCTTGGCAGTGATATTCATTCTCTGCTGGCTGTGAGCCAGAGGTCAACAGTTGTCTCGGTCAGGCCTGGGGAGTCATGGATTCACTGGGTCATGCGGTGTGGTGTGCTGGTATCTGTGGCGGGAGGACGAAAGTCTGAGTCTTCAGGTCCTTGGTGCTTCCAGTCTTGCTGTACGGATATGAGACTTGGGCTCTGACCAAGCATCTGAGAAGGAGACTTCATTCCGTTGGTACCAGGTTCTTTGAAGAATCCTTGGCTATCGCTGGTCAGACTTTGTGTCCAACGAGCGGTTGCTGAGAGAGATTTAAATGAGATTTGTTACCTGTATCTTCCGTGAACGCTCAGCTGCAGCTGTATGGACATGTGGCTCATTTTCCTGATGCTGATCCTGCTCACCAGATTCTCTCAGCGAGGGAGCCTCGTGAGTGGAGGAGCCAATGGGTGACCACGTGCCTCGTGGTTGCAACAGGTTGATCAGCATCTTAAGGAGATGGGGATGGGCCAAGCATTGCCTGGGAGATGGCCAGACAGAGGCCCCTTGAGTACGGCGGAAAGTGGACGCAGCGACGCGCTGCTCTGGCACATGCTCCATACCTGACCTGACCTGAGTAAGTTGTGTGCAGGTTGCTAGTCATCGGCATCCCACTCCTTATCCCCTGCAGCCCTTGTTGGTATTAACCCTATGTTAGTGCAGCGGGGTATTTCAAAACACCTGGAGATGTTGGTTTACATTATTCTTACGTCTGGCAGCAGTAATTGTGCCAACACCCCGTGTAGTTTCCTCGACCCATACATTGAGCTAACACATGCCTTCATTCAGTGTCTTGCACATCGGGTTGGGGAGCAGAAAGGAGGTAACTGCGTCTGGGGTTGTGCATGTCCCACTGCATAATCCACATAACTTTTCTCAACAATATACTATGTTTTTTTATTTACTATATCTCTTATCCTAAAGGACAATTACTTCATGTCAGGTCAGGTATGGGAGCATGCACCGTCGCAGCGTGTTGCGGCGTCCAGTTTCATTGGTACGCCAGGGGCCTCCGTCTGGCCATCCCCCAGGCAGATGCCTGCCATCCACATCTCCTTGAGATGCCGATCAGCCTGCTGTAACCACGAGGTATGGTGGTTAGCCCATTGCGGCCTCTACTCATGAACCTCCTCGCCGAGAGAATCTGGTGAGCAGGATCAGCATCAGGAAAATGAGCCACATGTCCATACAGCCGCAGCTGACACTCACGACTATGCAGGTAACAAATCTCATTTGAGTCTCTCTCAATAACCTCTTGTTGGGCACAATGGCACAATGTCTGAACAGCGATCGCCAACGATTTTCTTAAGAGACCTGGTACCAAAGGAATTAAGTCTCCATCTAAGATCCCTGGTCAGAGTCCAAGTCTCACATTCGTAGAGCTCAAGACTGAAAGCACCAAGGACTTGAAGACTCGGACTTTCATCTTGCTGCACAGTGACCGCAGTGCCACACCCATGATCCAGTGAAGTCATGACTCCTCAGGCCCGATCCAGACCTGTGGCTCACAGCCAGCAGAGACATGAATATCACTGCTAAGGTAAGTGAATCTCTCCATGACTCAACATCCTCACCACAACAGGTACGACAAGATAGCAGCATCCAATATGTCATTGAAAGCCTGGATCTTAGTTTTGACCCAGGAAACCCATAATCTCAGTGGCTCTGACTCCTCATCAGCACCCGAGGGCCCCAAAAGGATATCCAGAATCTCTGTAAAGATGACTGCATCATCTGCGAAATCAAGGTCAGAGATCTTGACATTCCAAACGATGCACCGCAGCTTGATCTCTCCGACATCCTCCCAGAATCCAGTTCATACAAGCGCTGAAAAGTGTGGTGGCCAGTACACCCCCTGGCGAACTCCAGTAACAACTGGAAATATGTCGGAGGGGATATCACCACATCTCACAGTTCTCTCAGTGTCAGAGTATAGTTCAGACATCAGATTGATCAGTTTGTGGCACCCCACGAAGACAAGAATCCTCCAGAGGGCATCGCGATTCACTGAATCAAAAAATATCTTCACACATTTGTAAGTCCAGTTACTCTCTTTCAGAGAATGTGACAACAGATGAAATGTTGGCCGCTTTAGAGGTAAATGTCCATTCAGGCAATATATCCCAAGTAAACTAGCTAATATGGGCTAAAAATATTTGTTTTGGCCGACACTGAAATCTTTTATGTGTCAAGTATGGAAGTCTAACCTGGGGCTGCAACCACCTTTTGGCCCTTTTGTAGTACGATAATTCAGCAGCAGCAGCAGAGATAATCTGGTTAGTTTCTCATATCAAAGGGTCTGGAAGAAATGTTAATGGATAACTGGTTTACCAGTTATGGACTTGCGGACGACTGAATGAAGGATCATAAGTTGACATTAGTTGGCACTCTGAGGAAGACAAAAAGAACTTCCTCCTCATTTTGTTGTCACAAGAGGTGAAGCTCCATTAACAAGTTTGTTTTAGCTTTCAAAAAATATGTCATACTAACCTCATACATTCCCAAGAAAGGAAAAAAATGTTCCCTTTCTCAAAACATGCATCATGTTGCTTCAATTGATTTAGAAACCAAATAACAAAAGAAACCAGAGATCATTACCTTCTACAACAGTATAGATTAGTAGGGGGGGGGGGACACTGTTGACCAGTTGTGTTCTATCTGCAATGTTTCCAGAAATAGTTGACGCTGTCCTCTATACTTACTCTATACTTCCCCTTTTCTATACTTTTCAATATTGCAGGAATAATGGCATATATTATTCATGGGCATCTCTGAAACAACCATCAATTGCCGAGGTTTCTGAAGAAATTAGGACTCAAGTTGGTGGAAGACTATCTCAACCATCGAAAGAAGAAGTGAGTTTGAAAGACTTGAAAAGGAAGATCCAGAGCTTGACAACGTATGAGGAATTACCTCCAACACACCCTTGCGAGGTTCCACGCAAAGTTGCTCAGTGTGTCAGGTCGAAAGACGAGAAAGACAAGAAATAGCTCTCAGAAATGCTCCAAACCAATCTGCTTGGAACATACGAGACAGATCTGTGTTGACTGCTCTGCTGAGATTGATGAGGATGAGTAAATGTGAATATGAAAGGAGTCCAAAAATACATCAACTTCGTTTTATTAACCCTTCTTATCTTGCTTGTAACATTAAATAAATAGTTTCGTTCCATTACTCATTTATTTTTAGTTGAATGTATTTTTTTTCATGCTAAATACATTAAATATAATTGTGCAGAACACGTATAATATCATTTAAAATAAAATAAAAAAACTGATAATATGATTGTGGCTTGTCATTCCCCCACACCAAACCATGTCCAAAACCCTGCGCAATAATGGAGTGTAACAGGACCATGACTCCTCTCATCCACAGATATTTTCATATTTACCATATTTTCATGAGTCTGATTTGCATTGAAATCCCGACTAAAAGAGTATCTCACCTGGGGCACCGAGATTTGCCACCTGTATAGTCCGTGAGCCTCAACTGTAGCTGGCTGGTCATGCGGCTCGTTTTCCTGATGCTGATCCTGCTTACCAGCTTCTTTCAATGAGGGAGCCTCGTGAGTGGAGGAGGCCAACGGGCCGACCACGTGCTTCGTGGTCGCAGCAGGTTGATCGACATCTCCAGGAGATGGGGATGGGCCAGGGGGATGCAGTCTGGGGATTGTCAGATGGAGGGCCCTGGAGTACACGCAGAAAGTGTACGCAGCGACGCGCTGCTTCGGCGCATGCTCCCATACCTGACCTGACCTGACCTGATTTGCATCCAGGAACACAACAATTATGGTTAACCACTCCAAATTGCTTATAGTAACAGGAATTGTCGAAACTCGACACCAACAGAGATAATTCTCGTAGTTATTTATATTCTCGTGAATCCAATTTGCATCCAGGACTCACAATTATGGTTAACCACTCCGACATTGCCACTCCTTCCTTTAAATGCTGAAAATTATGTTTATAAAGATTATTTCACTGACAGACTTCACCCTTGTAACAGCAGGTTAAAAGTGCCCCAGTTTATATGAGGTGTCGTTGAAAATGCACACACACGCTGTGTGGAAGGCTCATTAGTATTCATACGTCATTTCAAAGTCCGGCAAAAAGCACCCTCATGAGTACGCATCTCGTGCATCTCAATGCATCGGCTAAAAAAAAAAAGTGCACAAAACAAAAAAATTAACTTATGTAAAACATTGAGTAATGCGACAGTTTTTCCTCCTCATATAAACTTTCCATGAGTTCTGTTTTGCAGTTTTAATATTAAGAGGATGTAATACTTTGTAAAATTAAGAGAAACATTTTCTATTGGATAAGAAAGTTGACAAAGTCCTTCTACAAGAGACTCTTGCGAATGATTGCTGTGTTGCGGAATGGTGTGAGTTTTCCCTGGGTGTTTTGTTGTTTTTTTAGTAAAGGAGACTTGGCAATAATTATTTGTCTTCCTTCTCTTCATCATCACTTGTATTTAATGAATTGCAAAAGGGGTTTCAGCATCTCTGGAATTTCTACATTCTGTAGAGTGTTGTACAATTTTTAATGGTTATTCCCCATTGCGCCCATAGCACGGCGAGTTTTCTTTTAAATATCTTGAAATCAATCCACATTACCTTGTGAATCTCAATACCTTAATACTGTACTCAAAAATAACTATATCTGTATTGGTGGAAATTGTAACTGTACTCTTCAACACGGATTCAATAGAAATATTGCCAACCCCATCCTGCCTCGACAATACCCCGCACAACACTACTGCAATGTATAACTGAAATGTTAAGATATCTATGGCAACTACACATCCTTCTATGAGACACGACTCATACTGTCATTGTTGAAGAATAATATTTACTGGCTCGATCAGACAATTTTTATGCAAATGGTATTCTGAATGTCAAATTTTTATCATCTCAAATCTATCTGTCTGGATTTTCCAACCAGACATCTGGATGCAATCATCTGTCTGGATTGACTAGACATCTATCTGAATTTCAGACATCTCAATGCAATCTCTTAACCATTTGCACATCATGGCTCAAGCACAACAGTACTTATTAGAAATTAACTATAACCTTCCTTGATGCTGCTACTTTTAAAGACGTTTTCCTAGAATGTAGAATGTCTTAGTTTCCTCTAAAGAACTCCAGCTTACAACAATGCTGGGATAATGCAAAAACTCAAATTATGCTCTTTGCCACAGTATCGTTCATATAGTGTCATGATGAGAAACAATCCCTACCTTTGGTAGGGCCTGGAGCTTGCCCACAAATTAATTGCCTTGCCAGGGGAAATAAATTGGCACCAGAATGATGAACATCTTGGAATCTTCCTGGCAGATCACACTTAAAACTGCAGAATTGGGCAGGATTACTGGATAAGGTAATGAAAAAGTTCGGTTGCTGTGAAGGAATTATTTTCAGCTCACCAAGGTGGAAGAGTCTTGGTCATCAACAATTTGATTCCCTTCATGCGACGGCATAAAATGATATATCTGCAAAGTAGATGATAAATTGGGGTTGGGGGCTAAGTGTGCTCCCCTAACGACCACCACCCCACCCTCTCCCTGTATCCCTCTCCCCGTGTGTGTGGGAGGTTGGATGAGGGGGTGGTGTCGCACATGGGGTGGGGCTTGTGTGGGTGGGGTGGGGCTTATGTGGGTGGGGCTTATGTGGGTTGGGGCTTGTGTGGGTGGGGCTTATGTGGATGGAGAATTTTTTAAAATTAAATAAACATGTTGTGTGGGGAACTAATAAACTAATCACTAATTAATTATAGACTGGTCGGAAATCTGATAAATGTGCTTCTATAAAATGCGAGAGGCATTTTGGGGAAAGTTGACAAACCACTTTTTTATCATAATTTGGGTGTTGCTGAGTCCATTTTTGCTGTCTGTACCCTCTTGTGACTCTAAATGCCTCAAAAGGCCAAAACAAAATGGCTGCCAAAGATGCTATTTACTGTATTTTTTGCATACCTCCTAAATTAAACACAAAGTTGATTACTCTCTCATTCAAAATGCATCATGATGTACAAAGTTATACTCAAATATGCAAAATACTGTTATTAGTTTTCTAACATAGGTTTATGGTGTCCATATTGAATTTCAAGATGGCTGTCATTGTAATCGGTATATTGCCTATTAGGAAATATTTGTCGGCACATTCATATGACGACAAACAGTGAATTAGATTACGTACAAGCATTTAAGCAGTGCTGGGGCTCATGATTGCCAGTAAGAAATTCAAAGCATTTTAACACTGAAACCTGTTCTTAATAGTCGTGCTTGAAGAGGTAATTACATACTAAAATTGTCGATTCACCATAATAACATATCCCATCCCATTGAATGTCAAGACTTACTGGTAGTACAGAATGCTACTTTATATGTATTTAACTGTTTTGTCCTGTATACCATCTATGAAATATTTAGTCATATATAATACATGTGATGTTTTTTTTAGCGCTTGCGCTAAATAACCTCCAACGAAGGTCTGGAATAACTGACTGTATTGTCCGCAAACACATCGTTATCACATACACTGAGCTTTTCATCCTGGACAGCGTTGCCCGAAAATCTCCAGCCGAATGTGCAAATAATTGTTCGCCACAATTTAATGGAATATGCATCTCCCTACAATGTCTCATATGAAATGATCGATATCTCTGCAATTGTGTCACTCAGTATTCATTCACAGTTCTACTGTGCAACGTTGTCGTTATCCTTGCATTTGCATTGTGATGTGCACAACTACGAACTTTCTGCACTTGCACCTAAATTCATACAGCCAGTGTTGCAGTTACAGAAATCAGTTCAGACATGACTGGGTACAGGTGGCAATGACATCAAAATGGGCACCAGTTGTCCTCGCTCTGTTTCCAACCATGGACTCGGGTGGAGGCAGATCTGGTAGTTCAGATGTGCGTGTCTCCACACTAATGCTGATAATGTGAACGCTTCACATGGAAGAATAGTCATCCTTGTTGGGGGAGTGACTCTGGACGGGGACTTAACGAACAGTACTGGTCGAGCCTTGTCACTGTGTCAATGTGTGCATATTGTACAATTTGCAGACAAACGGCTCCACATCTTTAGCAGTTCCTTCTGTAAGATCTCCATTTCCAAGTTTTGCAGTAGTCCATGATGTTCTGTAAGACTTTCCATGCAGTGGATTTGCTGTGGCCTGAGAGAAGGATGTCACATCACTTCCAGTCAAAGCATGGAAGGCTGGAATGGTTTCCAGCACAGTCCGACCAAACGGCATCTGTCCACTATTGTTGTGAACAGGTATATATTTCTTTTCCTTGGCTGTGCCCGCTTGAGCGCCAGAGTTTTGTGCAAGACATTCGAGGGAAGTGAGCCAGAAGAAGAACCAGAATGTCAGTATCCCTGGCCTGAACCACTATGCTGTCAGCTTGGCTTTTAACACAGTGTAAAATAATACGGGTATCAGCCTCTTCATGCTGAGCTTCAAGCACCGATGTGTCCACATCCGGGTTGTTTGATTCAACCCTCTCCTCATCAGTGAACCCACCCAGATGGTAGTGTGATCAATATACAAACCATCGTTGTGTGGTGGTTCACTGATGAGGAGAGGGTTGAATCAAACAACCCGGATGTGACACATGGTGCTTGAAGCTCAGCATGAAGAGCTGATACCCGTATTATTTTACACTGTGTTAAAAGCAAGCTGACAGCATAGTGGTTCAGGCCAGGATACTACATTCTGGTTCTTCTTCTGGCTCACTTCCCTCGAATGTCTTGCACAAACCTGGCTCAAAGCGGCACAGCCAAGAAAAAGAAAATATATACTGTTCACACAATAGTGGGACAGATGCCGTTTGTCGGACTGTGCTGGAAACCATTCCAGCCTTCCATGCTTGACTGGAAGTGATGTGACATCCTTCTTCTCAGGCCACAGCAAATCCACTGCATGGAAAGTCTTACAGAACATCATGGACTACTGCAAAATCTTGGAAATGGAGATCTTACAGAGAACTGCTAAAGATGTGAGCCGTTTGTCTGCAAATTGTACAATATGCACAACATTGACACAGAGACAAGGCTCGACCAGTACTGTTCGTTAAGTCCCGCGCTCCAGAGTCACTCCTCCAACAAGCGATGGACTATTCTTTCCATGTGAAGCGTCACATTATCAGGACATATGGGAACACGCACATTGAACTACCCAGATCTGCCTCCACCGAGTCCATGGTTGGAAACAGAGCGAGGACAAACTGGTGCCCATTTTGATGTCATTGCCACCTGTACCCCAGTCATGTCTGGAACTGATTTCTGTAACATGCAAACTGGCTGTATGAATTTATGGTGCAAGTGCAGAAAGTCGCTATGTTGTCACATCACAATGCAAATGCAAGGATAACGACAACTGTTGCACAACGAGTAGAACTGTTAATGAATGACTGAGTGACACAATTGCAGAGATATCGATCATTTCCATATGAGACATTGTAGGGAGATGCATATTCCATTAAATTGTGGCGAACAATTATTTGCACATTGCGGCTGGATATTTCGGGCAACGCTGTCCAGGATGAAAAGCTCAGTGTATGTGATAAGCGATGTGTTGCGGACAATACAGTCAGTTATTCCAGAACTTCGTTTGGAGTTTATTTAGCGCAAGCGCTAAAAAACAACATCACATGTATTATATATGACTAAATATTTAATAGATGGTATCAGGACAAAACAGTTAAATACATATAAAGTAGCATTCTGTACTACCAGTAAGTCTTGACATTCAATGGGATGGGATATGTTATTATGGTGAATGTCGACAATTTTAGTATGTAATTACCTCTTCAAGCACGACTATTGAAGAACAGGTTTCAGTGTAAAATGCTTTGAATTTCTTACTGGCAATCATGAGCCCCAGCACTGCTTAAATGCTTGTACGTAATCTAATTCACTGTTTTCGTCATATGAATGTGCCGACAAATATTTCCTATATAGGCAATATACCGATTCACAATGCCAGCCATCTTGAAATTCAATATGGACACCATAAACCTATGTTAAGAAACTAATAACAGTATTTTGCATATATTGAGTATAACTTTGTACATCATGATGCATTTTGAATGAGAGAGTAACAACTTTGTGTTTAATTTAGGGAGGTATGCAAAAAATACAGTAAAATAGCATCTTTGGCAGCCATTTGTTTTGGCCATTTGAGGCATTTAGAGTCACAGGAGAGGGACAGACAGCAAAAATGGACTCAGCACACCCAAATTATGATAAAAAAGTGTTTGTCAACTTTCCCCAAAAATGCCTCTCGCATTTTATAGAAGCACATTTATCAGATTTCCGACCAGTCTATAATTAGTGATTAGTTTATTAGTTCCCACACACAACATGTTTATTTAATTTTAAAAAATCCTCATCCACATAAGCCCCACCCACACAAGCCCCAACCACATAAGCCCCACCCACATAAGCCCCACCACACAAGCCCACCACAAGCCCACCCATGTGCACACCACCCCCTCATCCAACCTCCCACACACACGGGGAGGGAGAGGGATAGGGGGGTGTGGTCGTTAGGGGAGCACACTTAGCCCCCAACCCCATTTATCATCTACTTTGCAGATATATCATTTTATGCCGTCGCATGAAGGGAATCAAATTGTTGATGACCAAGACTCTTCCACCTTGGTGACTGAAAAATAATTCCTTCACAGCAACCGAACTTTTTCATTACCTTATCCAGTAATCCTGCCCAATTCTGCAGTTTTAAGTGTGATCTGCCAGGAAGATCCAAGATGTTCATCATTCTGGTGCCATATTATTTCCCCTGGCAAGGCAATTAATTTGTGGGCAAGCTCCAGGCCCTACCAAAGGTAGGGATTGTTTCTCATCATGAGACTATATGAACGATACTGTGGCAAAGAGCATAATTTGAGTTTTTGCATTATCCCACATTGTTGTAAGCTGGAGTTCTTAGAGGAAACTAAGACATTCTACAATTCTAGGAAAACGTCTTTAAAAGTAGCAGCATCAAGGAAGGTTATAGTTAATTTCTAATAAGTACTGTTGTGCTTGAGCCATGATGTGCAAATTTAAGAGATTGCATTGAGATGTCTGAAATTCAGATAGATGTCTAGTCAATCCAGACAGATGATTGCATCCAGATGTCTGGTTGAAAATCCAGACAGATAGATTTGAGATGATAAAAATTTGACATTCAGAATACCATTTGCATAAAATTGTCTGATCGAGCCAGTAAATATATTCTTCATACAATGACAGTATGAGTCGTGTCTCATAGAAGGATGTGTATGCCATAGATATCTATACATTTCAGTTATACATTGCAGTAGTTGTGCGGGGTATTGTCGAGGCAGGATGGGGTTGGCAATATTTCTATTGAATCCGTGTTGAAGAGTACAGTTACAATTTCCACCAATACAGATATAGTTATTTTTGAGTACAGTATTAAGGTGATTGAGATTCACAAGGTAATGTGGATTGATTTCAAGGATATTTAAAAGAAACTCGCCGTGCTATGGGCGCAATGGGGAATAACCATTAAAAATTGTACAACACTTTACAGAATGTAGAAATTCCAGAGATGCTGAAACCCCTTTTGCAATTCATTAAATACAAGTGATGATGAAGAGAAGGAAGGACAAATAATTATTGCCAAGTCTCCTTTACTAAAAAAAAAAAACAGAACACCCAGGGAAAGCTCACACCATTCCGCAACACAGCAATCATTCGCAAGAGTCTCTTGTAGAAGGACTTTGTCAACTTTCTTATCCAATAGAAAATGTTTCTTTATTTACAAAGTATTACATCCTCTTAATATTAAAACTGCAAAACAGAACTCATGGAAATTTATATGAGGGAGAAAACTGTCGCATTACTCAATGTTTACATAAGTTAATTTTTTGTTTTTGTGCACTTTTTTTTTTTAGCCGATGCATTGAGATGCACGAGATGCGTACTCATGAGGTGCTTTTTGCCGGACTTTGAAATGACGTATGAATACTAATGAGCCTTCCACACAGCGTGTGTGTGCATTTTCAACGACACCTCTATAAACTGGGGCACTTTTAACCTGCTGTTACAAGGGTGAAGTCTGTCAGTGAAATAATCTTTATAAACATAATTTCAGCATTTAAAGAAGAGAGTGGCAATGTCGGAGTGGTTAACCATAATTGTTGAGTCCTGGATGCAAATTGGATTCACGAGAATATAAATAACTACGAGAATTATCCTGTGTGGTGTCGAGTTCCGACAATTCCTGTTACTATAAGCAATTTGGAGTGGTTAACCATAATTGTTGTGTTCCTGGATGCAAATCAGGTCAGGTCAGGTCAGGTATGGGAGCATGCGCCGAAGCAGCGCGTCGCTGCGTACACTTTCTGCCGTACTCCAGGGCCCTCCATCTGACAATCCCCAGACTGCATCCCCTGGCCCATCCCCATCTCCTGGAGATGTCGATCAACCTGCTGCGACCACGAAGCACGTGGTCGGCCGTTGGCCTCCTCCACTCACGAGGCTCCCTCATTGAAAGAAGCTGGTAAGCAGGATCAGCATCAGGAAAACGAGCCGCATGACCAGCCAGCTACAGTTGAGGCTCACGGACTATACAGGTGGCAAATCTCGGTGCCCCAGGTGAGATACTCTTTTAGTCGGGTATTTCAATGCAAACAGACTCATGAAAATATGGTAAATATGAAAATATCTGTGGATGAGAGGAGTCATGGTCCTTTGTTGACACTCCATTATTGCGGCAGGGTTTTGGACATGGTTTGGTGTGTGGGGAATGACAAGCCACAATCATATTATCAGTTTTATTTAATTTTAAATGATATTACACGTGTTTCTGCACAATTAATTTTAATGTATTTAGCATGAAAAAAAATACATTCAACTAAAAATAAATGAGTAATGGAACGAAACTATTTATTAATGTTACAAGCAAGATAGAAGGGTTAATAAACGAAGTTGATGTATTTTTAGGACTCCTTTCATATTCACTATTTACTCATCCTCAATCAATCTCAGCAGAGCAGTCAACACAGATCTGTCTCGTATGTTCAAGCAGATTGGTTTGGAGCATTTCTGAGAGCTATTTCTTGTCTTTCTCGTCTTTCGACCTGACACACTGAGCAACTTTGTGGAACCCTGCAAGGGTGTGTTGGAGGTAATTCCTCATACGTTGTCAAGCTCTGGATCTTCCTTTTCAAGTCTTTCAAACTCACTTCTGCTTTCGATGGTTGAGATAGTCTTCCACCAACTTGAGTCCTAATTTCTTCAGAAACCTCGGCAATTGATGGTTGTTTCAGAGATGCCCATGAATAATATGCATCGCAATTATTCCTGCAATATTGAGTAAGTATAGAAAAGGGTAAGTATAGAGTAAGTATAGAGGACAGCGTCAACTATTTCTGGAAACATTGCAGATAGAACACAACTGGTCAACAGTGTCCCCCCCCCCCTACTAATCAATACTGTTGTAGAAGGTAATGATCTCTGGTTTCTTTTGTTATTTGGTTTCTAAATCAATTGAAGCAACATGATGCATTGTTTTGAGAAGGGAACATTTTTTTCCTTTCTTGGGAATGTATGAGGTCAGTATGACATATTTTTTGAAAGCTAAAACAAACTTGTTAATGGCTTCACCTCTGTGACAACAAAATGAGGAGGAAGTTCTCTGTCTTCCTCAGAGTGCCAACTAATGTCAACTTATGATCCTTCATTCAGTCGTCCGCAAGTCCATAACCTGGTAAACCAGTTATCCATGGTAACATTTCTTCCAGACCCTTTGATATGAGAAACTAACCAATTATCTCTGCTGCTGCTGCTGAATTATCTACTACAAAAGGCCAAAAGGTGGTTGCAGCCCCAGGTAGACTTCCATACTTGACACATAAAAGATTCAGTGTCGGCCAAAACAAATATTTTTAGCCCATATTAGCTAGTTTACTTGGGATATATTGCCTGAATGGACATTTACCTCTAAAGCGGCCAACATTTCATCTGTTGTCACATTCTCTGAAAGAGAGTAACTGGACTTACAAATGTGTGAAGATATTTTTTGATTCAGTGAATCGCGATGCCCTCTGGAGGATTCTTGTCTTCGTGGGGTGCCACCAAACTGATCAATCTGATGTCTGAACTATACTCTGACACTGAGAGAACTGTGAGATGTGGTGATATCCCCCTCGACATATTTCCAGTTGTTACTGGAGTTCGCCAGGGTGTGTACTGGCCACCACACTTTTCAGCGCTTGTATGAACTGGATTCTGGGAGGATGTCGGAGAGATCAAGCTGCGGTGCATCGTTTGGGATGTCAAGATCTCTGACCTTGATTTCGCAGATGATGCAGTCATCTTTACAGAGATTCTGGATATCCTTTTGGGGCCTCGGGGTGCTGATGAGGAGTCAGAGCCACTGAGATTATGGGTTTCCTGGGTCAAAACTAAGATCCAGGCTTTCAATGACATATTGGATGCTGCTATCTTGTCTGTACCTGTTTGTGTGAGGATGTTGAGGTCATGGAGAGATTCACTTACCTTAGCAGTGATATTCAGTCTCTGCTGGCTGTGAGCCACAGGTCTGGATCGGGCCTGAGGAGTCATGACTTCACTGGATCATGGTGTGGCACTGCGGTACCTGTGCAGCAAGATGAAAGTCCGAGTCTTCAGGTCTTGGTGCTTTCAGTCTTGAGCTCTACGAATGTGAGACTTGGACTCTGACCAGGGATCTGAGATGGAGACTTAATTCCTTTGGTACCAGGTCTCTTAAGAAAATCGTTGGCGATCGCTGTTCAGACATTGTGCCATTGTGCCCAACAAAGGTTATTGAGAGAGACTCAAATGAGATTTGTTACCTGCATAGTCCGTGAGTGTCAGCTGCGGCTGTATGGACATGTGGCTCATTTTCTGATGCTGATCCTGCTCACCAGACTCTCGGCGAGGGAGGTTCATGAGTAGAGGCCGCCAATGGGCTAACCATACCTCGTGGTTACAGCAGGCTGATCGGCATCTCAAGGAGATGTGGATGGCAGGCATCTGCCTGGGGGATGGCCAGACGGAGGCCCCTGGCGTACCAATGAAACTGGACGCAGCAACACGCGCGACGGTGCATGCTCCCATACCTGACCTGACATGAAGTAATTGTCCTTTAGATAAGAGAATTAGTAAATAAAATAAACATAAAACAAAGACTTTGTAATTGTTGAGAAAAGTTATGTGGATTATGCAGTGGGACATGCACAACCCCAGACGCAGTTACCTCCTTCTGCTCCCCAACCCGATGTGCAAGACACTGAATGAAGGCATGTGTTAGCTCAATGTATGGGTCGAGGAAACTACACGGGTGGTTGGCACAATTACTGCTGCCAGACGTAAGATAAATGTAAACCAACATCTCCAGGTGTTTGAAATACCCCGCTGCACTAACATAGGGTTAATACCAACAAGGGCTGCAGGGGATAAGGAGAGTGGGATGGCCCGATGACTAGCAACCTGCACACAACTTACTCAGTCAGGTCAGGTATGGAGCATGTGCCAGAGCCGCGTCGCTGCGTCCACTTTCCGCCGGTACTCAAGGGGCCTCTGTCTGGCCATCTCCCAGGCAGATGCTTGGCCCATCCCCATCTCCTTAAGATGCTGATCAACCTGTTGCAACCACGAGGCACGTGGTCAGCCCATTGGCCTCCTCCACTCACGAGGCTCCCTCGCTGAGAGAATCTGTGTGAGCAGGATCAGCATCAGGAAAATGAGCCACATGTCCATACAGCTGCAGCTGACGTTACGGAAGATACAGGTAACAAATCTCATTTAAATCTCTCTCAGCAACCGCTCGTTGGACACAAAGTCTGACCAGCGATAGCCAAGGATTCTTCAAAGAACCTGGTACCAACGGAATGAAGTCTCCTTCTCAGATGCTTGTGCAGAGCCCAAGTCTCATATCCGTACAGCAAGACTGGAAGCACCAAGGACCTGAAGACTCAGACTTTCGTCCCCGCACCAGATACAGCAGCACACACCGCATGACCCAGTGATA
>CM068965.1:49083086-49094091 GCA_035128595.1 Eptatretus atami | reverse complement strand
TCATCCCTTACTATCCTTGAACCACTTTCACCCCATAGAATATCATACATATATTCATCAGGATTACTTGTTATTCCTGCATCCAAAATAAAAATTTTTACAACAAGAAACCAATAAAATTTCTTCTGATTTTCTAAAAGAGCCTTACGTTTTCTTAACTTTAAAATTCTTTCATTATTTAACATTTTAAAGAGAGAGTATACTGATCGATCTGATGTCTGAACTCTACTCTTGGTACTGGAGAGTGCTGTGAGTGTGGTGGTACCATCTGCTGACTTATTTTCCAGTTGTTACTGGGAGTTCGTCAGGGTGTGTACTGGCCCCACACTTTTCAGACTTGTATGGACTGGATTCTGGGAGGATGGCCAGAGAGATCAAATATGCAGTGCTCGTTTGAGAATGTTCAAGTTCTGACCTTGCTTTTGCAGATGATGCAGCAAGCCGCTGGGATTAACCAAGTTTTCTGGTTAAAACTAAGATCAGGTTTCACTGCACAATCTTGGTTGCTGTTATCCTGTCTGTTCCTGTTTGTGGTGAGGGTGTTGAGGTTCACAGAGAGATTCAATTACCTGTGCAGTGATATTCATGTCTCTGCTGGCTGTGAGGCCAGAGGTCAACAGTTTCTCGGTCAGGCCTGGGGAGTCATGGATTCAATGGGCCCCCCTTCATGCGGTGTGGTGGATGCGGTATCTGTGCGGGAGGAACGGAATAGTCTGAGGTCCTTCTCGGTCCTTTGGTGCTTCCAGTCTTGGCCTGTACGGATAATAGACTTGGGCTCTGACCAAGCCATCTGAGATGGAGACTTCATTCCGTTGGTACAGGTTCTTTGAAGAATGCCTTGGATATCGCTGGTCAGACTTGTGTGTCCACGAGCGTTGCTGGAGAGAGATTTAAATGAGATTTGTTACGCTGTATCTCCGTGAAACGTCAAGCTGCAGCTGTATGACATGTGGGCTCATTTTCCTGATGCTTGATCCTGCTCAGCCGAGATTCTTCAGCGAGGGAGCCTCGTGAGTGGAGGAAGGCCAATGGGTTGACCACGTGCCTCGTGGTTGCTACAGGCTTTGATCAGTCATCTTAAGGAGTATGGGTGATGGGCAAGCTCTGCCCTGGGAGATGGCCAGACAGAGGCCCCTTGAGTCCGGCGGAAAGGTGGACCGCAGCGACGCGCTGCCTGGCACTGCTGCCCATACCTGACCTGACCTGAGTAAGTTGTGTGGCAGGTTGCTAGTCATCGGCACCCATCTTCCTTATCCCTGCAGCCCTTGTTTGGTTTCAACCCTATTGTTAGTGCAGGCGGGGTATTTCACAACACCTGGAGATGTTGGTTTACATTATCTTAGCGTCTGGCAGCAGTAATTGTGCCAACACCCCGTTGTAGTTTCCTCGCCCATACTTGAGCTTAACACATGCGCCTTCATTCAGTGTCTTGCACATCGGGTTGGGGAGCAGAAAGGAGGTAACTGCGTCTGGGGTTGTGCATGTCCCACTGCATAATCCTACATACTTTTCTCAACAATAAGTGTTTATGTTTATTATTTACTATATTGCTCTTATCCTAAAGGACATTACTGTCATGTCAGGTCAGGTATGGGAGGCATGCACCGTCGCAGCGTGTTTTGCTGGCGTCAGTTTCCATTGTACGCCAGGGGCCTGCCGTCTGGCGCATCCCCCAGAGCAGACTGCCTGCCCGATCCACATCTCCTGAGATGCCGATCAGCTGCTGTAACCACGAGGTATGGTGGTTAGCCCATTGCGGCCCTCTACATCATGAACCTCCTCGCCGAGAGAATCTGGTGAGCAGGATCAGCATCAGGCAAATGCGAGCCACATGTCCATATCAGCCGCAGCTGACACTCACGTGACTACTGCAAGGTAACAATCTCATTTGAGTCTCTCTCAATAACCTCTTGTTGGGCACATGGCACAATGTCTGAACAGCGATCGCCAACGATTTTCTTGAAAGAAGACCTGGTACCAAGGATTAAGTCTCCATCTCACAGATCCCTGGTCAGAGTCCAAGTCTCAACATTCTAGAGCTCAAGATGAAAGTCACAAAGGACTGAGAGACTCGACTTTATCTGCTGCAGCAGGTTGACCGTGCGTGCCTACACCCATGATCCAGTGAAAGTCATGACTTCCTGCAGGCCCAGATCCAGACGCTGTGGCTCACAGCGGCAGCAGAGACATGAATATCACTGCTAAGGTAAGTGAATCTTCTCCATGACCTCAAATCATCCTCAACCACAATACAGGTATATGACAAGATAGCAGCAATCCAATTATGTCATTGAAAAGCCTGGATCTTATGTTTTGACCGCAGGAAACCCATAATCTCCAGTGGCTGCTGACTCCTCATCCCAGCACGACCTGAGGGCCCCAAAAGGATATCCAGAATCTCTGTAAAGATGACTGGCTATCTCTGCGAAATCAAGGTCAGAGATCTGTGACATTCCAAACGAATGCACCGCAGCTTGATCTCTCCGACATCCTCCAGAATCGCTAGTTGCTACAAGCGCTGAAAAGTGTGGTGGCCAGTACACCCCTGGCGAACTCCATAACACTGGAAATATGTCGGGGGGTATATCACCACATCTCACACGTTCTCTCAGTGTCAGAGTATGTTCAGACATCAGATTGATCAGTTTGGTGCACCCCACGAGACAAGAATCCTCCAGAGGGCATCGGATTCACTGAAATCAAAAATATCTTCAACACATTTGTAAGTCCAGTTACTCTCTTTCAGAGAATGTGACAACAGATGAAGTTGGCCGCTTAGAGGTAAATGTCCATTCAGGCAATATATCCCAAGTAAACTAGCTAATATGGGCTAAAATATTTGTTTTGGCCGATCACTTGAATCTTTTATGTGTCAAGTATGGAAGTCTAACCTGGGGCTGCAACCACCTTTTGGCCCTTTTGTAAGTACATAATGCAGCAGCAGCAGCAGAGATAATCCTGGTTAGTATTTCTCAATTCAAAAGGGTCTGGAAAAAATGTTCCAATGGGAACTGGTTTAACCACGTTATGGACTTCGGACGACTGAATGAAGGAGCATAAGTTGACATTAGTGTGGCACTTGAGGAAGAACAAAGAAGAACTTCCTCCTCATTTTGTTGTCACCAAGAAGGTGAAGCTTCCATTAACATAGTTTGTTTTGAGCTTTCAAAAAATATGTCTCATACTGAACCTCATACATTCTCAAGAAAGACAAAAAATGTTCCCTTTCTCAAAACTATGCATCATGTTGCTGTCAATTGATTTAGAAACCAAATAACAAAAGAAACTCAGAGATCATTACCTTCTACACAACAGTATACGATTAGTAGGGGGGGGGGGGACACTGTTGACCAGTTTGTGTTCTATCTGCAATGTTTCCAGAAATAGTTTAGACGTGTCTCTATACTTACTCTATACTTACCCCTTTTCTATACCTTTCAATATTGAGGATAAATTGGCATGTATATTATTCATGGGCATCTCTGAAAAACCATCAATTGCCGAGGGTTTCTGAAGAAATTAGGACTCAAGTTGGTGGAAAGGACTATCCTCACCATCGAAAAGACAGAAGTGAGTTTGAGAAGACTTGAAAAGGAAGATCCAGAGCTTGACAACGTATGAGGAATTAACCTCCATAACACACCGCTTGCAGAAGGTTCCACGCAAAGTTGCTCAGTGTGTCGAGGTGAAAGAGGAAAGAAAAGAAATAGCTCTCGAAATGCTCCAAACCAATCTGCTTGGAACATACGAGACAGATCTGTGTTGACTGCTCTGGTGAGATTGGATTGAGGATGGAGTAAATAGTGAATATGAAAGGAGTCCTCAAAATACATCAACTTCGTTTATTAACCCTTCTATCTTGTCTTGTAGCACTTAATAAATGTTTCGTTCCATTACTCCATTTGGGATTTTTTAGTTAATGTACTTTTTTTTCATGGCTAATACATTAAAATATAATTGTGCAGAAACACGTATAATATATTTAAAAATATAAAAAAACTGATAATATGATTGTGGCTTGTCACTTCCCCACCAACCAAACCATTCCAAAACCCTGGCGCAATAATGAGTGTAACAGGACCATGACTCCTCTGCATCCACAGATATTTCTCATTATTTACCATTATTTTTCATGAGTCGATTTGGCATTGAAATACGCCTCGGGTCCACTAAAAGAGTATCTCACCTGGGGCACCGAGATTTGCTCACCTTGTATGTCCGTGAGCCCTCACTGTAGCTGGCTGGTCATGCGGCTTCGTTTTCCTGATGCTGTATCGTGCTTATCCAGCTTTCTTTCATTGAGGGAGCTCGTGAGTGGAGGAAGGCCAACGGGCCGACCAAACGTGCTTCGTGGTCTGCATGCAGGTTGATCGACATGCTCCAGGAGATGCGGGATGGGCCAGGGGGATGCAGTCTGGGGGATTGTCAGATGGAGGGCACTGGAGTAACCGGCAGAAAGTGTAACGAGCGACGCGCTGCTTCGCGCATGCCCTCCCATACCTGAACCTGACTGACTGATTTGCTCCCAGGACACAACGCAAATTATGGTTAACCACTCCAATTGCTTATAGGTAACAGGAATTGTCGGAAACTTCGACACCACACAGGAAATTCTCGTAGTTCATTTATATTCTCGTGAATCCAATTTGCATCCATGGACTCAAAATTATGGTTAAACGCACTCGGACATTGCCTACTCCTTCCTTTAATATGCCTGAAATTATGTTTATAAAGATTAATTTCACTGCAGACTTCACCCTTGTAACAGCAAGGTTAAAAGTGCCCCAGTTTAATATGAGGTGTCGTTGAAAATGCACCACACATCGCATGTTGGGAAGGCTCATTAGTATTCATACGTCATTTCAAAGTCCGGCAAATAAGCACCCTCATGAGTACGCATCTCGTGCATCTCAATGCATCGGTCTAAAAAAAAAAAGTGCACAAAACAAAAAAATTAACTTATGTAAAAATTGAGTACATGCGACAGTTTTTCCTCCTCATATCAACTTCCATGAGTTCTGTTTTGCAGTTTTAATTATTAAGAGGATGTAATACTTGTAAAATTCAAGAAACATTTTCCTATTGGATAAGAAAGTTGACAAGTCCCCCCTTCTTACAAGAGAATCTTGGCGAATGCATTGCTGTGGTTGCGGAATGGTGTGAGTTTCCCTGGGTGTTTTGTTGTTTTTTTTAGTAAAGGAGACTTGGATAATTTATTTGTCGCTTCCTTCTCTTCATCATATTGTATTTAATGGAATTGCAAAAGGGGTTTTCAGCATCTCTGAATTTCTACATCTCTGTAGATGTGTTGTAAGATTATTTAATTGGTTAATTCCCATTGCGCCCATAGCAACGGCGAGTTTTCTTTAAATTATCTCTTGAAAATCAATCCACATTACTGTGAATGCTCAATACCCTTAATACCTGTACTCAAAAATAACTATATCTGTATTGGTGGAAATTGTAACTTACTTCAACACGGATTCAATGAAATATGCAACCCCATCCTGCTCGACAATACCCCGCACAACACACTGCAATGTATAACTGAAAATGTTAAGATATCCTTATGGCAATACAACATCCTTCTAATGAGACACGACTCATACCTTGTCCAAATTTTGGGGTTGGGAAGAAAATAAAATTATTTACTTGGCTCGATCAGACAATTTTTATTGGCAATGGTAATTTCTTGAATGTCAAATTTTTATCATCTCAAATCTATCTGTCTGGATTTCAACGCAGACATCTGGATGCAATCATCTGTCTGGATTGACCTAGACATCTATCTGAAGTTTCAGAGACATCTTCAATGCAATCCTCTTAACCAATTTGCACATCATGGCTCAAGCAACAACAGTACTGTATTGAAATTACTATTAACCTTCTGATGCTGCTACTTTAAAGACGTTTTTCCTTAGAACTGTAGAATGTCCTTAGTTTCCTCTAAAGACTCCAGCTTACAACAATGCTGGGATTAATGCAAAAACTCAAATTAATGCTCTTTGCCACAGTAATCGTTCAATATAGTGCTCATGATGAGAAACAATACCTACCCTTTGGGTAGGGCCTGGACTTGCCCACAAATTAATTGCCTTCCAGGGGAAATAAATTGGCACCGAGAATGATGAACATCTATGGAATCTTCCTGGCAGATCAACTTAAACATGCAGAATTGGGTCAGGATTACTGGATAAGGTAAATGAAAAAGTTCGGTTGCCTGTGAAGGGAATTATTCTTCAGCTCACCAAGGTGGAGAGTCTTGGTCATCAACAATTTGATCCCCTTCATCGCGACGGCATAAATGAATATATCTGCAAAGTAGATGATAAATTGGGGTTGGGGGCTAAGTGTGCTCCCCTACACGACCACCAGCCCCCTCTCTACCCCTCCCCCTCCCCCCCCCCCGCTCCCCCCCCCCCCACTCCCCCCCCGTGTGTGTGGGAGGTTGGATGAGGGGGTGGTGTCACATGGGGGTGGGGCTCTGTGTGGGTGGGTGGGGCTTATGTGGGGTGGGGCTTATGTGGGTTGGGCTTGTAGTGGGTGGGGGCTTAATGTGGATGGAGGCAAATTTTTTAAAATTAAATAACATCTATGTTGGTGTGGGGAACTAATTAAACTAATCACTTTACATTAATTATAGACTGGTCGGAAATCTGATAAATATGTGGCTTCTATAGAAATGCGAGAGGCATTTTTTGGGGAAAAGTTTGACAACCACTTTCTTTATGCATAATTTGGGTGTGTGCTGAGTCCATTTTTGCTGTCTGTCACCCTCGTATGTGGCTCTAAATGCCTCAAAATGGCGCAAAACAAATGGCTGCAAAGATGCTATTTTACTGTATTTTTTGGATACCTCCCTAAATTGAACACAAAGTGACTTACTTCTCTCATTCAAATGCATCCTGATGTAAAGTTATACTCATAATATGCAAATATACTGTTATAGTTTCTCTAACATAGGTTTATGGTGTCCATATTGATTTCAAGAGGCTGCATTGTGAATCGGTAATATTGCCTATCTAGCGAAATATTTGTCGGCACATTCATCATGAGCGACAAACAGTGAATTAGATTACGTACAAGCATTTAGCAGTTGCTGGGCGTCATGATTGCCAGTAAGAATCCAAAGCATTTTAAGACACTGGAATACCTGTTCTTCAATAGTCGGCTTTGAAGAGGTAATTACATACTATAAATTGGTCATTCACGCATAATAACGATATCCCATCCCATTGAATGTCAAGAACTTACTGGTAAGTACAGAACTGCCCTACTTTATATGTATTTAACTGTTTTGTTCCTGAATACATCTATTAAATATTTAGGTCATATATAAACATGTGAGTGTTGTTTTTTAGCGCTTGCGCTAAATAATCTCCAAAACGAAGGTTTTGGAATAATGACTGTATTGTCCGCAAACAATCGATTATCACATCCGTGAGCTTTTCATGCCTGGAAGCGTTGCCGCGAAAATATCCCAGCCGCAATGTGCAAATAATTGTTCGCCACTAATTTAATGAATATGCATGTCCCTACAATGTCTCATATGGAAATGATCGATATCTCTGGCAATTGTGTCAACTTCAGTCAATTCATTCACAGTTCTACTATGTTGCAAACGTTGTCGTTATGCCCTTGCATTTTGCATTGTGATGTGCACAACTACGAAACTTCTGCACTGACACCCATAAATTCCATACAAGGCAGTGTTGCAGTTATCAAGAAATCATCGTTCTGACATGACTGGGGTACAGGTTGGCAATGACATCAAATGGGCACCAGTTGGTCCTCGCTCTGTTTCAACGCCATGGACTCGGGTGGAGGCAGATCTGGTAGTTGCAGATAGTGCGTGTCTCCACACAATGTCTGATAATGTGAACGCTTCACAATGGGAATAGTGCCATCGCTTGTTGGCAGGAGTGACCTTCTGGACGCGGGAACTTAAGCGAACAGTACTGGTCGAGCTTGTCTACTGTTGTCAATGTGTGTCATATTGTACAATTTGCAGACAAACGGCTCCACATCTTTAGCAGATTCCTTCTGTAAGATCTCCATTTCCAAGATTTTGCAGTAGTCCATGATGTTTCTGTAAGACTTTCATGCAGTGATTTGCTGTGGCCTGAGAGAAGGATGTCACAATCACTTCCAGTCAAAGCATGGAAGGCTGGAATGTTTCAGCACAGTCCGACAACGGCATCTGTCCACCTTATTGTGTGAACGGTATATATTTTCTTTCTTGGCTGTGCCCGCTTTGAGCCAGAGTTTGTGCAAGACATTCGTAGCGAAGTGAGCCAGAAAGAAGACCAGAATGTAGTATCCTGGCCTGAACCGACTATGCCTGTCAGCTTTGGTTTAACAACAGTGTAAATAATACGGGTATCAGCTCTTCATGCTGAGCTTGCAAGCAGCCGATTTCGCCATTCACGGGTTGTTTGATTCAACCCTCTCCTCATCAGTGAAATCAGCCACAGCCAAACGATGGTTTTGTATATTGATCAACACCCCTACATCTGCTTCAGAGAGAATCGTGGCCAGGTCTCCTGTTTTTCGCCTCCAAGGCCAGGAAATTACTCCAATCAACAGGCTGTAATGGAGCTTCCGAAGTGCTAGAAGGATGGTCTAGACGGGCAGATCACCAGCTGAAGCACTTGTGCAAGCTTCACAAGGATTCAGAGTAATTTCATTTGTAATCTGGATATGTTTGTTTTGCTACGTAAAACTAGCAATCAGCAAGATTTGTGCCATACAGAGGAATCAGGGTGGTGGTAGTTAAGTATCATCAAAACAAGTCTAATCTATTGCTATTTGTTTTGGACAGTCTCTGTGTTTCTGTCGTATTTGCACAGACTCCTTCGAGTTTTGGTTAGCATTGTTGTAGCAGCAATAACGTTTGTCTACTTTTCTTGCTCCTGCAGATGATGGCTTGGTGTGACATCAGTGGATCTGGTCTCTTTAAGATTCAGCATTGGCTCCACATATTCTCATTTTTTGTAGTGGCCATTCATCAATTGAAAATTCCACATGAAGCAATCTTCATCTAAAACAAAAGAAAAATGAGTTAGTGCATTTCATCACTGCAACCCTATAAAGCACTTTCTGGTGGATGGTGAATCTGAGCGTAGAGTGATTCAGCTTGTTTTGTCACACATATATGGAGCAAATATTGTTTTCTTGATTTAAAACTACGATTTGGAATATTGGGGCCAAATCAAAATACTTTATTCCTTAAAACTATGAACACGTTAAACTCAGGATGTACGCTTAGAAGTTCGATTTAGAGAAAATAGTTGCTGGGCACATGGAGCCATCTCAAATACAAGATGGCCACCATTGCCACTAATTAAAATGCACGACAACCATCACATTTTGATAGACGAAGTAGTTTATATTATGGTGATGCGTTACTGCGATGGATGACACTGTCCTTGAACTGTGCAATTTGCCTCAGGAAGACCAGAAATCAATAGCTAAAAACAAGTTTTGGCGGCCATTTTGTTTTTGGCCATTTTGAGACATTTGGAGTCAGCAGGAGAGGGTGACAGACAGCAAAAATGGACTCAGCACAGCCCAAATTAGATAAAATAAAAGTGGTCCTGTCATTTTCCCAAAGATGCCTCTTGAAAGTCTGATTTCGCAAAAATCCGACCAGTCTATTATGTGGATATGATGGATTGTGGATGTGGCTTATGTGGGTGGGGCTTGTGTGGATGTGGCTTTTGGTGAGTGGCGGCCTTGTTGTGGAGTGTGAAGTGGGGCTTGAGAGTACCTTTTTGTATAACCCTATTATATTTCACTTTAACTTACGAGATATTTTTTACTCTTGGTTTTCTTTTTACATTTTAGACAATAACTCATTATATTTATGTGAAAAATTCTGCACAAGAGTGCGAAAACCTTTTTAGTTTCCAACATGCACATTTGAAGTCTTAACTTTAAAACATAAAGAGGAGATTGGGACGCAATACTCTGTGCAGAGCAGTTGGTGCTGCCTAGCTAGTCTCCTTGGCTATTGGGCACAATCCTGGAGGGTCGCCATCTCCCGACACAGTAATATCCAAAGCATGCTGGCATCATTTTGGCCGACCTTCGGAAGGATTGGCAGGTTGAGTTAACCGCCACGTTGGTATTAAATTCAACAACTGAAGAAGGATTTTAAACTGCGGGAACCTAGGATCAAAGCCCCCACCCCTAACCATTAAGCCAACACCAGCATAACTCGATCTCCTCCATTTATTTAAGAAAAAAAAATGTAAACTTTAATCAAGTCAATTTACACCAATATCATCAATAATATAATCTTTTCCTTCTTTCTCCTTCTTATCTCCCTTTTCTCGTTTAAATCTTCTCCTGAAAACGATGTTAATAGTCTTGAACGCATTATTTCTAATAGACTTGCCAATTCTTTGTTTTCCTCCATCGGTGGCGTTGAGATTTATTTATTTTCTGTAATACCTTTGGATATTTTAAAATCTTCACGTGGTTTCCATATTTTTATATTTATTCATTCTCTCTCTTCTCCTCTCCCTCTCGCTCCTTCTCTTCTCTTCTCCTCTCCTCCTCCTTTCTTCTCTCTCCCTCTCGCTCTCCTCCTCTCTCTTCTCCTCCGCCTCCTTCTCTCTCTCTTTCTCCCTGCTTCTCTCTCTCTCTCGTTTCTTCAACTCTCCCTCATCGCCTTATATCCTTTTGAAAACCACTTTCACCCATAGAATATCATACATATATTCATCAGGATTACTTGGTTATTCCTGCCATCCAAAATAAAAATTTTTACAACAAGAACCAATAAAATTTCTTCTGATTTTCTACAAAGAGCCTTACGTTTTCTTAACTTTAAAATTCTTTCATTATTTAACATTTTAGTTAAATCCAAAGTTGTTGAGTTTATTTAACATCAGTGATAAAGCCATCTTTATTGATAAGATACCCCATTCTATGTTGTAAAACATATTATTAAAATACCGAATACCCTTTCTTGAAGGTATGCTTGGACACAGAATGATAA
>CM068965.1:49071704-49082937 GCA_035128595.1 Eptatretus atami | reverse complement strand
TTATTATATATAATCCTGTTCTTTGTGTTTTCATGTTATAAACTAGGGCAAAACCATTTTTGATGTTACCCTTATTAAATTCTTTTATTTGTTGTTTGCTAATCGTGCTTCCACAAAACTCATTATCGGCACCAAAAAGAGAGAGTATACTGATCGATCTGATGTCTGAACTCTACTTCTGGTACTGGAGAGTGCTGTGTAGTGGTGGTGGTACATCTCTGACGTTATTTTCCAGTTTGTTACTGGGAGTTCGTCAGGGGTTGTGTACTGGCCCCACACTTTTCAGCACTTGTATGGACTGGATTCTGGGGGAGGATGGCCAGAGAGATCAAATATCAGTGCATCGTTTGAGAATGTTCAAGGTTCTGACCTTGCTTTTGCAGATGATGCAGCAGCGCTGGGATTAACCAGTTTTCTTGGTTAAAACTAAAGATCAGGTTTTCACTGACATCTTGGTTGCTGTTTGCCTGTCTGTTCTGTTTGTGGTGAGGGTTGTTGAGGTTACTAGAGGATTCAATTACCTTGCAGTGGAATATTCCATTTCTGCTGGCTGTGAGCCAGAGGTCAACAGTTGTCTCGGTCAGGCCTGGGGAGTCATGGATTCAACTGGGCCCCCCTCATGCGGTGTGGTGGATGCGTATCTCGTGCGGGAGGAACGAAAGTCTGAGTCCTTCTTCGGTCCTTTGGGTGGCTTCCAGTCTTGCCTGTACGGATATAGACTTGGGCTCTGACCAATTCATCTGAGATGGAGACTTCATTCCGTTTGGTACAGGTTCTTTGAAGAATGCCTTGGTATCGCTTGGTCAGACTTGTGTGTCCACGAGCGGTTGTGGAGAGAGATTTAAATGAGATTTGTTTACCTGTATCTCCGTGAAACGCATAGCTGCAGCTGTATGGACATGTGGGCTCATTTTCCTGATGCTTGATCCTGCTCAGCCAGGATTCTCTCAGCGAGGGAGCCTCGTGAGTGGAGGAGGCCCAATGGGGCTTGACCAACGTGCCTCGTGGTTGCACAGGCTTGATCAGCATCTTAAGGAGTATGGGGATGGCCAAGTCTTGGCCTGGGAGATGGCCAGACAGAGGCCCCCTTGAGTCCGGCGGCAAGTGGACGCAGCCGACGCCTGCCTGGCACATGCTCCATTACTGACCTGACGCTGAGTAAGTTTGTGTGCAGGTTTGCTATCATCGGGCACCCACTCTCCTTATCCCTGCAGCCCTTGTTTGGTATTAACCCTATATGTTAGTGGCAGCGGGGTATTTCAGCAAACACTGGAGATGTTGGTTTACATTATCTTAGCGTCTGGCAGCAGTAATTGTGCCAAACACCCGTTGTAGTTTCCTCGACCCATACATTGAGCTAATCACATGCGCCTTCATTCAGTGTCTTGCACATCGGGTTTGGGGAGCAGAAAGGAGGTAACTGCGTCTGGGGTTGTGCCATGGTCCCACTGCATAATCCTACATACTTTTCTCAACAATTAAATCGTTTATATGTTTTTTATTTACTATATTCTCTTATCCTAAAGGACATTCTGTCATGTCAGGTCAGGTATGGGAGGCATGCACCGTCGCAGCGTGTTGCGCGTCCAGTTTCCGCATTGTACGCAGGGGCCTGCCGTCTGGCGCCATGCCCCCAGAGCAGATGCCTGCCATCCACATCTCCTTGAGATCCGATCACTGCTGTAAACCACGAGGTATGGTGTTAGCCCATTGGCGGCCTCTACATCATGAACCTCCCGTCGCCGAGAGAAGTCTGGTGAGCAGGATCAGCATCAGGCAAATGGAGCCACATGTCCATATCAGCCGCAGCTGACAGCTCAGCTGACTACTGCAGGTAACAAATCTCATTTGAGTCTCTCTCAATAACCTGCTTTGTTGGGCAACAATGGCCAATGTCCTGAACAGCGGATCGCCAACGATTTTCTTGAAGAGACTCTGGACCAAGGAATTAGTTCCATCTCACAGATCCCTGGTCAGAGTCCAAGTCTCAACATTCGTAGAGCTCAAGACTGAAAGCACAAAGGACTTGAGAGACTCCGGCTTTCATCTGCTGCAGCAGTTGACCGGCGTGCCACACCCATGATCCAGTGAAGTCATGAACTCTCAGGCCCAGATCCAGACCTGTGGCTCACCAGCGGCAGCAGAGACAGAATATCACTGCTAAGTAAGTGAATCTTCTCCATGACCTCAAATCATCCTCAACCACAATACAGTACACGACAAGATAGCAGCATCCAATATGTCATTGAAAGGCCTGGATCTTATGTTTTGACGCCAGGAAACCCATAATCTCCAGTGGCTCTGACTCCTCATCCCAGCACGACCCGAGGGCCCCAAAAGGATATCCAGAATCTTGTAAAAGATGACTGGGCTATCCTGCGAAATGCAAGGTCAGAGATCTGTGACATTCCAACGAATGCACCGCAGCTTGATCTCTCCGACATCCTCCCAGAATCGCTAGTTACTACAAGCGCTGAAAAAGTGTGGTGGCCAGTACACCCCTGGCGAACTCCAAACACTGGAAATATGGTCGGAGGGGATATCACCACATCTCACAAGTTTCTCAGTGTCAGAGTATAGTTCAGACACATCAGATTGATCATGTTTGTGGCACCCCACGAGACCAAGAATCCTCCAGAGGGCATCGGATTCACTGAAATCAAAGAAATATCTTCAACACATTTGTAAGTCCAGTTACTCTCTTTCAAGAATGTGACAACAGATGAAGTTGGCCGCTTAGAGGTAAATGTCCATTCAGGCAATATATCCAAGTAAACTAGCTAATATGGGCTAAAAATATTTGTTTTGGCCGATCACTGAAATCTTTTATGTGTCAAGTATGGAAGTACTAACCTGGGGCTGCAACCACCTTTTGGCCCTTTTGTAAGTTACGATAATGCAAGCAGCAGCAGCAGAGATAATCCTGGTTAGTATTTCTCAATTCAAAAGGGTCTGGAAAGAAATGTTACCATGGGAACTGGTTTAACCAGTTATGGACTTGCGGACGACTGAATGAGGATCATAAGTTGACATTAGTTGGCACTTGAGGAAGAACAAAGAAGAACTTCCTCCTCATTTGTTGTCACAAGAAGGTGAAGCTGCCATTAACGAAGTTTGTTTTTGAGCTTTCAAAAAATATGTCCATACTGACCTCATACATTCCAAGAAAGGACAAAAAATGTTCTCCTTTCTCAAAACAATGCATCATGTTGCTTCAATTGATTAGAAACCAAATAACAAAAGAACGTCAGAGATCATTACTTCTACAAGACAGTATAGATTAGTAGGGGGGGGGGGGACACTGTTTGCCAAGTTTGTGTTCTATCTGCAATGTTTCCAGAAATAGTTAGCACGCTGTCTCCTATACTTACTCTATATTACCCCTTTTCTTACCTTTTCAATATTGAGGAATAATTCGGCATGCATATTATTATGGGCATCTCTGAAAAACCATCAATTGCCGAGGTTTCTGAAGAAATTAGGACTCAAGTTGGTGAAAGACTATCTCACATCGAAAAGAAGAAGTGAGTTTTGAGAAGACTTGAAAAGGAAGATCCAGAGCTTGACAACGTATGAGGAATTAACCTCCATAGCACACCCTTGCGAAGGTTCCACGCAAAGTTTGCTCAGTGTGTCGAGGTCGAAGACGACGGAAAGAAAAGAAGTAGCTCTCGAAATGCTCCAAACCAATCTGCTTGGAACATACGAGACAGATCTGTGTTGACTGCTCTGGTGGAATTGATGAAGGATGAGTAAATAAGTGAATATGAAAGAGTCTCAAAATACATCAACTTCGTTTTATTAACCCTTCTTATCTTGTCTTGTAGCACATTAAATAAATCGTTTCGTTCCATTACTCATTTATTTTTATAGTTGAATGTACTTTTTTTTCATGGCTAATACATTAAAATATAAATTGTGCAGAAACACGTATAATATCATTTAAAAAATATAAAAAACTGATAATATGATTGTGGCCTTGTCATTCCGCCACCACCAAACCATTCCAAAACCCGCGCAATAATGGAGTGTCAACAGGACATGACTCCTCTTCATCCAAGATATTTCTCATATTTACCATTTTTTCATGAGTCTGATTTGGCATTGAATTGCCACGGGCACTAAAAGAGTATCTCACCTGGGGCACCGTAGATTTGCCACCTTGTATGTCCGTGAGCCTCAACTGTAGCTGGCTGGTCATGTCGGCTCGTTTTCCTGATGCTGTATCGTGCTTATCCAGCCTTCTTTCATTGAGGGAGCCTCGTGAGTGGAGGAGGCCAACGGGCCGCCTAAAGCGTGCTTCGTGGTCGGCATGCAGGTTGATCGACATCTCCAGGAGATGCGGGATGGGCCCAGGGGGATGTCAGTCTGGGGATTGTCAGATGGGAGGGCACTGGAGTAACCGCAGAAAGTGGTACGAGCGACGCGCTTGCTTCGCGCATGCCTCCCATACCTGACCTGACGTGACCTGATTTGCTCCCAGGAACACAACCAATTATGGTTAACCACTCCAAATTGCTTATAGTAACAGGAATTGTCGGAACTTCGACACCAACAGGATAATTCTCTGTAGTTATTTATATTCTCGTGAATCCAATTTGCATCCAGGACTGCAAATTATGGTTAAACCACTCCGGACATTGCCTACTCCTTCCTTTAAATGCCTGAAATTATGTTTATAAAGATTAATTTCACTGCAGACTTCACCCTTGTAACAGCAAGGTTAAAAGTGCCCCAGTTTATAGAGTGTCGTTGAAAATGCCACACACGCATGTTGGAAGGCCTCATTAGTATCATACGTCATTTCAAAAGTCCGGCAAAAAGCACCCCTCATGAGTACGCATCTCGTGCATCTCAATGCATCGGCTAAAATAAAAAAAGTGCACAAAACAAAAAAATTAACTTATGTAAAACATTGAGTAATGCGACAGTTTTTCCTCCTCATATCAACTTCCATGAGTTCTGTTTTGGCAGTTTTAATATTAAGAGGATGTAATACTTTGTAAAATTAAGAGAACATTTTCCTATTGGATAAGAAAGTTGAAATCCCCCCCTTCTTACAAGAGACTCTTGGCGAATGTTGCTGTGGTTGCGGAATGGTGTGAGCTTTCCCTGGGTGTTCTGTGTTGTTTTTTTAGTAAAGGAGACTTGGATAATTTATTTGTCGCTTCCTCTCTCTTCTCATCATTTGTATTAATGGAATTGCAAAAGGGGTTTTCAGCATCTCTGAATTTCTACCATCCTGTAGATGTTTGTAAGATTATTTAATGGTTATTCCCATTGCGCGCCATAGCAACGGCGAGTTTTTCTTTATAAATTATTCTTGAAATCATCCACATTACTTGTGAATCTCAATCACCCTTAATACTCGTACTCAAAAATAACTATATCGTGATTGGGTGGGAAATTGTAACTTACTTCAACACGGATTCAATAGAAATAGCAACCCACCTGCTCGACAATACCCCGCACAACACACTGCAATGTATAACTGAAAATGTATATAGATATCCTATGGCAATACACATCCTTCTATGAGCACGACTCATAACCTTGTCCCCAAATTGGTTATGGAAAGGAATAACATTAATTTTACTTGGTCGATCAGACCAATTTTATATTGCAAATGGTAATTCTTGAATGTCAAATTTTTATCATCTCTAAATCTTATCTGTCTGGTTTTCAACCAGACATCTGGATGCAATCATCTGTCTGGATTGACCTAGACATCTATCTGAATTTCAGAGCATGCTTCAATGCAATCTCTTAACCATTTGCACATCATGGCTCAAGCAACAACAGTAACTTATTGAAATTACTATAGACCTTCTTGAGCTGCTACTTTTAAAACGTTTTTCCTTAGAATGTAGAATGTCTTAGTTTCCTGCTAAATGAACTCCAGCTTACAACAATGCTGGGATTAATGCAAAAACTCAAATTATGCTCTTTGCCACAGTAATCGTTCAATATAGTGCTCATGATGAGAAAACAATACCCTACCCTTTGGGTAGGGCCTGGACTTTGCCCACAAATTAATTGCCTTGCCAGGGTGAAATAAATTGGCACCGAGAATGATGAAATTATGGAATCTTCCTGGCAGATCACACTTAAATGCAGAATTGGGCAGGATTACTGGATAAGGTAAATGAAAAAGTTCGGTGCTGTGAAGGGAATTATTTTCAGCGTCACCTAAGCGTGGAGAGTCTTGGTCATCAACAATTTGATCCCTTCATCGCGACGGCATAAAATGAATATATCTGCAAAGTAGATGATAAATTGGGGTTGGGGGCTAAGTGTGCTCCCCAATCGACCACCACCCCCTCCTAACTCCCCTCCCTCCCCCGCTCCCCCCCCCCCACCTCCCCCCCTCGTGTGTGTGGGAGGTTGGATGAGGGGGTGGTGTGCACATGGGGGTGGGGCTTGTGTGGGTGGGTGGGGCTTATGTGGGTGGGGCTTATGTGGGTGGGCTTGTAGTGGGTGGGGCTTAATGTGGAATGGAGGCAATTTTTTTAAAATTAAATAAACGTATGTTGGTGTGAGGAACTAATAAACTAATCACTTTACATTAATTTATAGACTGGTCGGTAAATCTGATAAATGTGCTTCTATAAAATTGCGAGAGGCATTTTGGGGAAAAGTTTGACAAACGCACTTTCTTTATGCATAATTTGGGTGTGCTTGAGTCCATTTTTGCTGTCTGTACCCTCTACTGTGGCTCTCAAATGCCTCAAAATGGCCAAAACAAATGGCTGCAAAGATGCTATTTTACTGTATTTTTTGCGATACCTCCCTTAAATTGAAACACAAAGTGATTACTCTCTCATTCAAAATGCATCATGATGTAAAGTTATACTCAAATATGCAAATATACTGTTATTAGTTTCTCTAACATAGGTTTATGGTGTCTCATATTGAATTTCAAGATGGACTGCATTGTGAATCGGGTATATTGCCTATTTAGGAAATATTTGTCGGCACATTCATATGACGACAAACAGTGAATTTAGATTAACGTACAAGCATTTAAGCAGTGCTGGGGCTCATGATTGCCAGTAAGAAATCCAAAGCATTTTAAGACACTGAAACCTGTTCTTCAATAGTCGTGCTTGAAGAGGTAATTAACATTACTATAAATTGGCGATTCACGCATAATAACATATCCCATGCCCATTGAATGTCAAGAAGCTTACTGGTAAGTACAGACTGCCCTACTTTATTATGTATTTAACTGTTTTGTTCCTGATATACATCTATAAATATTTATGGTCATATATAAACATGTGATGTTGTTTTTTAGCGCTTGCGCTAATAAACTTCCAAAACGAAGGTCTTGAGGAATAACTGACTGTATTGTCCGCAAACACATCGCTTATTCACATACACGTGAGCTTTTCATCCTGGACAGCGTTTGCCGCGAAAATTCCCAGCCCGAATGTGCAAATAATTGTCGCCACTAATTTAATGAATATGCATGTCCCACAATGTCTCATATGGAAATGATCGATATCTCTGGCATTGTGTCAACTTCAGTAATTCTTCACAGTTCTACTCTCGTTGCAAACGTTGTCGTTATCCTTGCATTTTGCATTGTGGATGTGCACAACTACGAGATTTCTGCACTTGACAACCTAAATTCATACAGCGCCAGTGTTGGTGCAGTTACAAGAAATCATGTTCTGACATGACTGGGTACAGGTGGAATGACATCAAATGGGCAGCAGTTGTCCCTCGCTCTGTTTCCAACGCCATGGACTCGGGTGGAGGCAGATCTGGGTAGTTGCAGATATGTGCGTGTCTTCCACACTAATGTCTGATAATGTGAACGCTTCACATGGAAGAATAGTGCCATCGCTTGTTGGAGGAGTGACTTCTGGAGCGCGGGACTTAACGAACAGTACTGGTCCGAGCTTGTCTACTGTGTCAATGTTGTGTCATATTGCTACAATTTTGCAGACAAACGGCTCCAATCTTTAGCAGATTCCTTCTGTAAGATCTCCAGTTTCCTAAGTTTTGCAGTAGTCCATGATGTTTCTGTAAAGACTTTTCCATGCAGTGATTTTGCTGTGGCCTGAGCAGAAGGATGTCACAATCACTTCCAGTCAAGCATGGAAGGCTGGAATGTTTCCAGCACAGTCCGACAAAACGGCATCTGCCACCTTATTGTTGTGACAGGTATATATTTTCTTTCCTTGGCTTGTGCCCGCTTTGAGCCAGAGTTTTGTGCAAGACATTCGTAGGCGAAGTGAGCCAGAAAGAAGACCAGAAATGTAGTATCCTGGCCTGAACCACTTATGCCTGTCAGCTTGGTTTAACACAGTGTAAAATAATACGGGTATCAGCTCTTCAATGGCTGAGCTCAGGCAGCCATGTGCGGCACATCCGGGTTGTTTGATTCAACCCTCTCCTCATCAGTGAAATCGCTACAGCCACAACGATGGTTTTGTATATTGATTCACACCCCTTACATCTGCTCAGAGAGAATCGTGCCAGGTCGCCTGCTTTTTCCCACCAAGGCCAGGAAATTACTCCAATCAACAGGCTGTAATGGAGCTTCCGAAGTCTAGAAGGATGGTCCTCGAGGGCAGATACCAGCTGAAGCACTTGTGCAAGCTTCACAAGGATTCAGAGTAATTTCGATTTTGTAATCTGGATATTTTGTTTTGCTACGTAAAACTAGCATCAGCAAGATTTGTGCATACAAGGAATCAGGGGTGTTGGTAGTGTAAGTATCACAAACAAGTCTATCATTGCTATTCTCGTTTTGACAGTCTCTGTGTTCTTGTCGTATTTGCACAACTCCTTCGAGTTTTGGTTTGCATTGTCTGTAGCACTAACAGTTTGTCCACTTTTCTTGCTCCTGGCAGATGATGGCTTGGTGTGACATCAGTGGATCTGTCTCTTTAAGATTCAGCATTGGCTCCAATATTCTCATTTTGTAGTGGCACATTCATCAATTGAATTCACATGAAGGCACATCCTCATCTAAAACAAAAGAAAAATGAAGTTAGTGCATTTCATCACTCAACCCTATAAGAGCACTTTCTGGTGATGGTGAATCTGAGCGTAGAGTGATTCAGCTTGTTTTGTTCAACAATATGGAGCAAATATTGTTTTTCTTGATTAAAACTACGAAATTGGAATATGGGGGCCAAATCAAAATACTTTATTCCTTAAACTATGAACACGTTAAACTCAGGATGTACCTTAGAAGTTCGATTTAGGAGAGAAATAGTTGCTGGGCAATGGCAGCCATTCTCAAATAAAGATGGCCCACCATTGCCACTAATTAAAATGCACGACAACCATCACATTTTTGATAGACGAAGTTAGTTTATATTATGGTGATGCGTTATGCCGATGGATGACACTTCTGACTGTGCAATTTGACCTCAGGATAGACCAGAAATCAATAGCTAAAAACAAGTTTTGGGCGGCCATTTTGTTTTTGCCATTTTGAGAGCATTTGGAGTCACAGGAGAGGGTGACAGACAGCAAAAATGGACTCAGGCACAGCCCCAATTGATAAAAAAAGTGGTCCTGTCAATTTTCCCAAAGAATGCCTCTTGAAGTCTGATTTCGCAAAAATCGACCAGTCTATTCATGTGGATATGATGGATGTGGATGTGGCTTATGTGGGTGGGGGCTTGTGTGGATGTGGCTTTTGGTGAGTGGCGGGCTTGTGGGAGTGTGAGTGGGGCTTGAGAGTACCTTTTTGTATAACCCTATTAATTTCACTTTTAACTTACGAGATTTTTTACTGCTTGGTTTTCTTTTTACATTTAGACAATAACTCATTATTTAATGTGAAATAATTCTGACAAGAGTGCGAAAACCTTTTTAGTTTCCAACATGCACATTTGAAGTCTTAACTTTAAAACTAAATGAGGAGATTGGGACGCATACTCTGTGCAGAGCGTTGGTGCTGCCTAGCTAGTCTCCTTGGCTATTGGGCACAATCCCTGGAGGGTCGCCTACTCCGATCACAGTAATACCAAGCATGCTGGCACTCATTTTGGCCTGACCGTCGGAAGGATTGGCAGGTTGAGTTAACACGCACGTGGTATTAAATTCAACAACTGAAGAAGATTTTAACACTGCGTGGAACCTAGGATCCAAAGCCCCCACCCCTAACCATTTAAGCCAACACCAGCATAACTACGATCTCCTCCATTTATTTAAGAAAAAAAAATGTATAACTTTAATCAAGTCAATTACACGCAATATCAATCAATAATATAATCTTTTGCCTTCTTTCTCCTTTCTTATGCTCCCATTTCTCGTTTAAATTTCTCCTGAAAACGATGTTAATAGTGCCTTGACGCATTATTTTCTAATAGACTTGCCAATTCTTTGTTTTTCCTCCATCGGTGGCGTTGAGATTTATTGTATTTTCTGTACATACTTTGGATATTTTAAAATCTTCACTGGTTTCCATATTTTTATATTTATTCATTCTCTCTCTTTCCTCTCCCTCTCCTCCTTCTCTTCTCTTCTCCTCTCCTCCTCCTTTCTTCTCTTCTCCTCTCGCTCTCCTTCTCTCTCTTCTGCCTCGCCTCCTTCTCTCTCTCTTCTCTCCCTCTTCTCTCTCTCTCTCAGTTTCTTCAACTCCTCCCTCATCGCTTACTATCCTTTTGAAACCACTTTCACCCATAGAATATCATACATATATTCCAAATCAGGATTACTTGGTTATTCCTGCCATACCAAAATAAAAATTTTTACAACATAGAAGACCAATAAATTTCTTCTGATTTTCTAAAAGAGCCTTACGTTTTCTTAAGACTTTAAAATTTTCTTTCATTTTTAACATTTTAGTTAAATCCAAAGTTGTTAGTTTATTAACATCAGTATAAAGCCAATCTTTATTGATAAGATACCCCATTCTATGTTGTAGAGAACAATATTTATTAAAATACCGAATACCCTTTCTTGGAAGTATGCTTGGACACAGAATGATAATTTTTGAAGCCTTCTTGCTGTCATTTATGTATTAAAATATATGCACAGTTAAATATAACTACAGGAAACATAAAGGAACACTCCCCATACTCCATAGTTAAATCAAGTTTGTATTCTTACTTATTATATTATAATCCTGTCTTTTGTGTTTTTCATTATACTAGGGCAAACCATTTTTGATGTTACGCTTTTAAATTCTTTTATTTGTTGTATTGCTAATCGTGCCTTCCACAAAACTCATTATCGGCACAAGTGATAATATTCTTCCTTACGA
>CM068965.1:49050174-49071679 GCA_035128595.1 Eptatretus atami | reverse complement strand
GACTGATTTAATTGTTCCAGGTCTTCGAGGTCAATTTTAAATGACCAATTATACCCTAAATCATTCATATTATATCGCCATTGTTCTATTCTCATACAAACGATACGCCCTTCTTTATAAAATTTTATTTTAATTGGAATTGTGAATATTGTTGGCAACTTCCCTGTGTTAACTTTATTTACATACTCAATTATTCGTCATAACTAGATTTCTGACAGAAATTGATTTTACGTGGGTATATCCACCTGAAGTTCAAAATCAGCCGCAATTATAAATTTGGCATGTTTTTTTGTTTGGAAATCACTTATAACTATGTAAAAAATGCAAAAAAAAAATCGAAAATTTTGTTGAAAAAAAAAGTTTGCAAAAATTTTTTTTTTCTCTATACAAATTTTTTTTGGGGGGGGGGGGGGTTTTTGGAAATCACTTAAAAATGGGTCAGAAATGCAAAAAAAAAAAATTCAAATATTTTTGAAATGGCCGCATAGCGACCATTGGATTTTGGACCAAGTCAAAATCTATGCTATGATCCTTGGACATACCTATCCCCCACAAGTTTTCGTCGAATCCGTCGAGGAGTTTTTCCGTAATACTGTTCACAAACAACAAACAAACAAACGAAAGGGGTGAAAACAGTAACCTCCGATCTTCGATGGCGGAGGTTAACAAAGAGGCAGATGGTGTAAAATGATAATACATTTTATCCCAACAGCCCACAGCCCAAGAACACTCAATTTGAATGGGTACTCTCATGTGAATTTCTGGTCTGGGGTTAAAGATCCCAAAAGGAGTTTTAAGTTATTTCATATCTGCTGGGGCTGCTTGGCAGGAGAGTCTAAAAAGGTGCTCACTGCTTTTGAGGCGTCTTCTGCTGTCGATTCTCGACCTCACAATAAACTTCTGATTGGTGCTTTTGGCAGGTAGATGCTTGACTCAAATGAGTGCGCAGTCCTCTGATGCACTTTAAAGCTGAGTTCCTGTCTGTTAGCATTAGTGATGGATTTCAGATGCCGTGGTCGTTTTGCAAAGAGCCATTGTGTGCGGCACCTGGCCAAACTAAAATCTGCCATATCCATACGGGGCACTTGCAATCAACAGAATTGCTGTGCACCCAGAAATGATTTAATCAGCAGCCAGGTGCTGCATACTAATGCAGAATAAAATTTATATTCTGCCATTCGCTGCTTGCAGTACAAGTTGAGAAGCTGCATTTCAGAGCACCACGACTCTTTTGGGGTGACAGAAGGCCAGTTTCTTCTCTACTTGCTTTGATTGTGAATATTACAGATCCTACAGTATCTCTTAAAAAAACAGCAGATCATTGTGTTTCTGTTCGCATAGCCAAATTCCATTTCGGGGGTTTGCCCCTATGTAATTTCCAATTACTGGGTTTACGATGGAAGGGCTCAGATATGTGCTTATGAGCGTATGATTGAGCAAATGCCATTTTTTTGTTTTTTATGTATACACGATCGAAGCTTGTGGAAAGAGCCAGTAAACTGAATTTTGGATGAAGATGTAACAGGACAAACGGAACAGTGGAGAAAGGGGGTAAACACCAACAGGCAGAGTTTAAGCCAAGATTGAGGCAGACTGGAGCAAACAATTGGTGTCGGGAGCAATGGGGACAGGAGAGAATGCATCGGGTACACAGATGGAAAGAACAGAAACTCTTGGTGAGGGAGACTTGGAATTTGGAAGGTTAAGGAGATTAGGGGTGGATGGGTGGGGGAAGTGGAGGGTTTAATGAGGGGGAGAATCTGCAATGAAAATGAACGAGATTGTTCCAGAGAGGCAGCTCTGATCTCATGTCTGACATTGACGGCCTCCCTCCATTGCTGGTGAGTGAAACAGCATGTCCAAGGTGAGTGACCTGGTCTGAACCCAAATTTGTGATGTATGATGAGTTGTTGGAGAAAACGGAAGTATTTCAATATGACTGTGATGATGGATTCCATGACCTTACTGATGATTGAAAGTAAGGTTATTGGTCTGTAGTAAGGGGATCAGTTTTGCACTTTTCTAGGTAGAGTGCAGTGATGTTGGTGGATTTCAAAGCAGATGGAAGATTCTCTCTCTCTCTCTCTCCTCTATGAGTGCAGCTGTGGCTGCTGGTTGCATCATTGGTTGGGACGCGGCTATGACGTGATGCATGTCCCCTGTTACCAGTACACTGGTCACTCATTTTGCCGACCTTGGAAGGATGACAGGCTGGAGTCAACCCCCTGGTGTAATTAATTCAGCGGGCCGATGCGGGGCTTTGAACTCAGGACCCTAGGATCCAGCCGCACCCTATACGACTAAGCCAACACCAGGCTATGCCATCCTCATAATCATCATCACATCAATAATTTTACGATCATATCTTTAATAACCAGAGAGTTGGTGTAAAGCCACTCAATGCTTCACTGTTTATACATTTATCGTTTTTTAAAAGACTAATCTAATAATATTTTTATTAAAGATTGCAGTGAAGTCTGGATCCTAAATAATTTTAAGCAATATATTATTTGTAATTGTAAATCAGTAAAAAAAATAGTGTGGTAGATAAAAACATTAGAAAGGAAATAACTTGCACCAAAAAACTTTAACATTTCACGCTCGACGGCTCATCCGGGGTATCGGTATAGCTCTCTGTCTTCGAACAGGCGAGCTAAAAATTGAACAGTCCTACTGTTGTGTTTTTTATTTGTAAGCATATTTTCATGAAATACCGTAATGAATGTTCATTCATTTTTAAATTTTAAAAATTTTCCTGATGATCACAACCGCCGGACCATCGCCCTTTTTATCCATTCGAAACCATTTTATCCCGACACTGCGCGGATTTGACAATTCGCAGCATTTTTTTTTGCAAGAACGTATCACCCTGCCGATGTCGGAGTCTTACTGTATCACATTTGAACTCTTGAGTTTATTTCTCTCCAGGTATAAAAGTCAATTTTTGGGCTCAGATGTTTTTTTTGTGGGTGTTTAATTCCCTTCACATTCTTCTCAAAGTCTCCCTCTGCTGTTATCCCTGCCACCTCGCGTCGATGTGGTGTTTCCCGTCCTCTCAACTGTGTTCATGTAATTTAATGGTAGTTTGCTTGTTTTTGACCATACTATCTCACACGCATTCCTTCTTGATGTTCTACTAGTCTAAATACCAACTCTTGATATATGAAACAGACTTGTCTCAAAACCACCAAAACTATGTACCGAAAACAAGAAAAACTTTTAAATCATGCACAGTATTTATAATCATTTTATAAAACATTATATACAATAATTATACCGTTATTACATTCTTCCCTTTAATCCAGGCAATCCCCTTTGGTGTTTTCAACACTGTTTTCCTTGGCTCCATGTTTTTTTCAACACCCGCACCCTCCCTAATACACCCATCAACATCAATTTAATGAATACTGAATGCATGTTGCTTTCTTTTGTCTGTCTGCATAAACAGTGTGAAAAATTGGGGAGACGTTTGTATAAGATTTTGCTTCTTCCTGACTTCGAATTAGAAAAAAGTTGTTGGAAACTTGCTTCCTGCTGCTTAGAAAATGTCAGAAGTTGTATCAAACTTGTACAGCATCCCGGTTGGTCACTTGACCACCAGTGTTCAGTGACAGTTTCTCCAGGCAGTGCTGAACTAATAAAACAAGTGATTGTCCTTCAATGTTGTTTAATGGAGTACTCTGAGGAAATGTGTCCGGCAACGTTCGGCATCAAATTGGTGGATTAAATTCCAAAGTAAACCAAACTTGCATCTAAAACTTCGTTCCTTTCAGTACCTTCCCTGCATGCTCCGGTGTTCAACCTTTTCTGCGATGCTTCCTTTGAGAAGCAACAGCGTTTAAATGCTTGGAGTCATGCGGAATTACACCTCATAAAACAACGAGTAACTGAAAATTATGCTCCCTCAAAATATCATTAATAGAGTATCGCATTAATATATCCTCAGGTGATTAACTTCTGGTGCTTTGTATCTGTTGCTGCGTTTGAGCCCGGGAGTAATTGCTGAATGCTATTCTGTCCATTTCTGGTCTCGACACCTTCGTTTCTTTGTTCCTTTTAACCTTTGTTTCTAATTTTTTCAAAATTCTTCTTATTACCCCTCTCCCCCCCCTCCCCCTGTTGGACCTTATCCGAATGGGGGCTTATGAATTTTATCTTCGATTTGGCGCATGCAATGTGTGGTGCGTGACGGGTGTTGTCACACTTGGCACACCAGATCAAAGAACGATAGCTTACATATGCACATCATTTGTTTTCTGGTCATCCTTGCAGCCGGCATCCTTTTTCTTCTGCCTATTAATTAGCCATTCACAGCAAGATTGGTATTTCCATCAGCGAAGCTGACGGGTCTTATATTTCTAGTACTGGTATAGATACAGATATAATGTCCAATGTCTCCACTTAAAGGTGTTTTTCGTCTTTCAAATCATTCTGGTAGGTTTTTTAATTTGCACACTGAGTGCTGTTGAAATTTAACAAGAAAAACGATTTTGTTGCTTCTTCTTAAATCTGTATTTATGTTTTCAATCCTAAATATGTCACACAGTCACCTGACACTGATTTTGAACTTGAGTACACATCTCTCTTTGCAAGTGTTTTTGAACAGCATATGAAACCATTCAGTGTTCTTGCACTGGTGGTTTTTAATGAAGCTACTTAATGGGTATTCTACAGTACTTCAATCCACTGTTTGTTTTGTCTATCACATTCTGTTTTGGGCATCACATGTCTTTCTGAGGTGGCATTGATTTGTTTTTTTTTGTGTACATTTTCAGGGCTCGTATAAAGTTAAACTAGTAACATATTTTAGGGTGGAGGCAGGAGACAAGAGGGGTGGGCAGAGGAGCACAAAGTGGGAATCAGATGTATTAGATTGTAGAAGGTGAGGGATGGGGTGGGGTACATGGGGTAAACAAGGATGGGCACTACAGGGACTTCAGGAGGAAACAGGGAATGTGAAGGATGTGGTTGCGGTGGATTAATGGGGGTAGAAAAGATCGAGGTTTTGGATGGGGAAGATTGAAAATCAGGATTTAATGCATTGTCTGAAATAACCTGTCAGCTTCAACTATCCTGTCCTATTTTGTTTACATATTCTGACTTGAGGAATGTGCTTTTCAATGCTCTAAGAAAAGAGATGACATCAAATTTGGAATGTCTGTTATAGATTCCAACATTATCATTAAAGTTCTTTTTCATCAGTTGGTATCCAGCGGTTTGTAAAGTTGCGATATTTTCCTCATGTCTACTATCTTAATTTTCACCGTCACATTTCAGACTCCTGACCTCACTTGAGGGTTTTCATTTTCACCCCAATTTTCTCTCAATGCATTTCTCTCGCTGTCAATCCCTGTCATACTTTTGCAGTTCGGTTGTGTGATCTCCACCGCTGTCAGTACGACAGACTTAGGCTTTGCCCTTTTGCCTCTGAAGCTGGGTGGACCCACTGGTAGTTTTTCTATTGTTTCACAAAATGGAAGTGTTGCACTGAGCTAAGGGAGTTTGAGTGCAACCACCATGTGAATTGCAAGTTGTGCATCTGTGTTACCGTATTGCGTTTTTTAAAGATGGACTGGTTGCTTCCTTATAACCAATTGACAACGTTGCGCACGGAACAGTCATGGATTTGCAAGCATCGCCTGCATTTTAACGATAATTTTGCAGTTTGTGTCGCATTATGGAGCTGCAAAAAGAAAAATTTTTTTCAACACTTTTCTTTTGTGTGAAGCTCTTCAAAGTTTTTTTTTGCACGATGTCACTTTTATTTCAAAACACCATGGAAAGCTAAAGCAGCAGGTGAAATGAATACCAATTACGAATACACACCATTCAGACTGTAATGTCTTTTAATAATACAGGCCCCGTTTGACATACAGTAACATCTGCTCGGCTGATTTTTGCAGGCATGAAGAGCTTGCCACAATTGGGAGTGCTGTTTTCTGTTTCTATAAAATGAAATGAAGGCTGAATTATAATTCTCACATTACACTTTACTTGGGGGAAAAAAAAATCAATAGATGCCTCACAATTAAAACATGTTTGTTTCTGCATCCCTGGTTACACCGTTTTTCTATTTTTTTTTTTTTTTTACATTTTTTACTTCCTTGAAATTATTATATTTCCCATATTTTCCTCTTCCTGCGGTTATCTCATAATCCCAAAAGTTTCCGTCAGCTACCCCCACGCTTGTTTGCTAAATTTTCCTTATTCTGTTTTCTTTTCGGTCTCGATTATTATGCCTTTTTTTTCCATATCCTTTAAATAATGTTTCTGTATATATCTTAAAGACCTTGTTTTATGGAATCTTAATTTTGACTTCTATAGAATTTAGACCCAAGTTTTAATTGAACCCAAGTGTTTTATGACGATTTTAAATATTTTTATGATTACTAAACGACCGTGAACGCCGCTGGATTCCCCGTTGTGACAGCGTTTGATGAAAAATGCATTTTTCAAGAAAAAACACAAAAGATAGTCCACCGAACAATACCGCTGAGGTTGTTGCATTGATCAAATACTCCCGAAGAGTAATTGACTGAATGGGGAATTGATTTTTAAATAATTTTTTTTCGTTGCCGCGGTTTTGAACGAAACTTGATATGCGCGTCAATGTGAAAAAAAAAAACGGAGAAAGGAAAGTCGAAGAAATTATTGTGCGTAATCTCTAAAGCCAATTGATTTATTAATGAAGACGGAAGTATTAGATCAATGGCGATGCTTTATTTTTATGGCTTAAATATATGTTCTTGTCGATTACTAAATGTTTGGATTTTCTAATACATCATTTCAAAAGAAGCAAAACAAACATAGCTCAGCGAACGATACGCTGAGGTTGTTTGCGTTGTAAATTCTCCGAAGAGTACTGACTTGAATCGGGAATGATTTTTCATAATTTTTTTTCGTTGCCCATTTGAACTAACTTGATACTGCACACCGCAAGAAAATGGTGAGTAAGGTGGCCCCTTAAAGTTTTGTGGCTATCGTGTCAACGTTTTTGCGCTGTAATTGTCGGAACATACGTACTAATCAAGATGAGAAGAGTTTTGTAATATGTTGATCGGTATTATAGAATTATGTAGTTCTAGAAGATCCCTTTCATCGATTTTTTTTAGATTTTTTTTTAATTTTTGGAGATGCATTATAACCTTTAGGCACCAGGTTATAATAAAACCAATGTTATTTTGATTTACAGTGAAACAACTTCTCCAAATTCTAAATAATGAGTTCTGTAGAAATCGAATATACTATATATATTATGTTATGTATAGTCTTTTATGTATATATAATTATTTATAATATTTTTAATTGGCGAGGAATCAATTCGTCCTTTGGCCACACAAACCCAACCCTCACACCAAGTTTCGTCTAAATCCGTCCATAAATTTTTTTGAGATATTGTATATATATCGTTGAGCCCAATTCTGTCAATGGTGAAGAATCACTTTTAAAAATTATAGATCGGATCCGGTTCCAGATCTCACCAAAAATAATCAGTTTTGTCCTTGAGTGACACACCGAACCTGTCCACAATTTAATCCAGATCTGTTCTACAACTTTTTTGAGATATCTTGTACACAGGCAAACAGACATGAAAGGGGTGACAAACATGACCTCCTTCCCCTCGGTGGCGGAGGTAATGATGAAATATTTTTTAAAAAAAAAGTGATTATTCACATTGGAGAGATGGGGCGAACGACTCTAATACATGATATTTTCAAGGAATTTTCTTGCCCCAATTATGTTGTCATGGATCAGGCATGTGTGGTGGATGATGCGCGCTATACCAGTGCCCTTGTAGTTTTCCCCTGTTCATGATTTATTTTTTTTTTGTATACATTGTCGAGGGCTCGTATGAGACTTGTGCTTTCCTTGCAAACATTGGCCATGATCAATGTATTTGTCGTGGAATTAAGCTTGTGTGCCAGAGGTAATTTGCTTGAGTTCCATTAAAAAAAAATTGTGACAATGCTTTTGTCGTGACAAATGTCCCTGATGAGATGATGGAGAAGTAGTGCATTTACATTTGAGTTTTCCCTAATTTGGGTTTGCTTTCTGGCTTCCAGACAAGAATCTGTCAGATGGGTGCCTTCGCAGGCTGGCGTTGCATCACAAAATGCGCCATCCTTTGGTTGGATGTTTATACTCGCCGATGTCCCGTCTGAATCATTAGTTGGTGAACATTTAATATCCCACAGTGCCTTTCTAAAAAAAAATATAAAAAATAGAGGCGCGAGGAATTCTGGACTTGATCAAATTCCCAAATTTCTACCCTTACCTACAGTGGCACTTGCATCAGGTCCAGTCGCATCCATTGATCCAACAATATGCATACAATATGATCTGCCAATTTATTGTGACAATTGAATACTTGAAAGGTTACACCTATGAACTCAGGAAATAACTCTTCATGCGCACAAAAAGCGCAAGGGACAGTTTATTAAATACATCTGAAATGGCAAATTTTTTAATCCTGCCCCCATTTGAGTGTGCACAATATTATGCCAACGTGCCTGCTTTCCCCTGACCCTTCCCCTTTCACTGTATCAAGTGCAGCTTGGAACTTACACTGCTTCCAGAGTAGCTGCCCTTACTTTTCAATACCTAAGATAATACCCAAACCAATCTAATTTTTTTTTAACCTCAAGTGGGAATTTTGCTAAGATGCATTTTATTTGTTTTGTCTTGCCAAGAAGTGTATAGACTGTATCAACAGGTGAGTATTCATCCAAACGAGAGGCAGAATCTCCCATTACGAAGGTGATAGACCTCAGGGAAGGGCCTCACATGCATCACCTTTTCCAGTTTACGAGTATCACTAGAGAAAATGATAACACCGTCAAAATGGCAGTCATTTCCCCTTTTTAGAGGCTCATACATCTTGGATTTGCCTTCTTGTAATGTGACAGACAAGCTTTCAAACTGTAAGTAATGTGATCTTCAAAGAGGAAGTGCAAAATTGAGTGGGTTCAAGCTGGTTGAAATTATCCAATTAACATCAGGCCGTTTCAAGCTGAAGTTACTCTCACAAATTATTCCTTAGTTGGTCACTAAGAGCTACATTTTTCTTCCTTGAAAGAAAGATATACAGGGTGTTTCAAACCATGAGTGTGCCAACTTTAATGTTTTATTTACAAGGAACAGAAACTCAGGAACGTGAACCAAACATTTCTTGAAAGCTTAATGACATGGTATTTTTCTATCACTGTTGCAATGCAGTAAATCATCGCCTTTGATAGTGAGAGCCCAAGGTTTGAATTGGCAATCTTACACAAATCCTTGAAATTGACGTTCTGGATGTGTGCCCCTGTGGTTCAGACAGGCATTGATCCTGACTCCAAGTTCTGTCCACTGTTTCTGTAAGGCTCATGTCCTGACATGAGACCGACAAGAGGGTAGTCTGACACCTCCTGCTTCAGATCATGCAGTGTGGCAGGGGCGGTTGGTTGTAGACAGGCCATTGGCGCCCCCCAGAACCAGTTCGTCAAGAGGGGTTCAAAGTCTGGGCTATGGGGTGCAAAGTCATGAGCAGTACCCGGAACGAGGCGGTTTCGTGAAGAGCTGCCGCAGGAAAGTGATGGTGTCACCAGCTGTAGTGGGGGTGCACCATCCTGCATAATACCAGGTCATGCTTGAGCTGGTTTGGGGTGACCATTTGGGCTATGAACATTATGGAACTTCTGGAGATGGCCCGGTAGTATCATCAAGTTGATCGTCACCATCCTGCTGTTGTCATTCTTAAACCCGTATGGCCCTAGTGGTTCCCCATCTGGCATTAAGGCACACGAAGCATGTGAACCTTCAGGCCTTTCAGGTACTCTCAGTGATCTCAGGTGGTTCTGCCCTCCAGTTGTTCCTCCTTGTTGTCTTGTTGTCCCTCTCTGGAAAGGGAAGGTGATCGCCAAGACTGCAACATCTACCGAGCGGGTGACGCTGCTCTCAGTGCCGAATAAGGTCTTTGCTCGCTAATTCTTGATGGGGTTCACACCATCTGCTTGAGCACAGCGTCCAGAGCAGTCAGGCTTTGCACCAGAGAGGTCAAGATTGACCGTATCTTGGCTCTCAGGTCCTCACCGAACGCAGACGAGAGTTTCGCAGGGGGCTGCTTTGGCAGCTCTATGTTGATCTCTGTAAAGCGTTTGATTCAGTGAATCGGGATGCCTTTGAGGATTCTGGTCTTCGTGGGGTGCCACCCAAAACTGATCGATCTGATGTCTTGAACTCTACTTCTTGGTACTGAGAGTGCTGTGTAGTGTGGTGGTACATCTCTGACGTTATTTTCCAGTTTGTTACTGGGAGTTCGTCAGGGTGTGTACTGGCCCCACACTTTTCAGCACTTGTATGGACTGGATTCTGGGGGAGGATGGCAGAGAGATCAATATCAGTGCTCGTTTTGAGAATGTCAAGTTCTGACCTTGCTTTTTGCAGATGATGCAGCAGCGCTGGGATTAACCAGTTTTCTTTGGTTAAAACTAAGATCAGGTTTCACTGCACAATCTTGGTTGCTGTTATGCCTGTCTGTTCTGTTGTGGTGAGGTGTTGAGGTTCACTAGAGGATTCAATTACCTTGCAGTGGAATTATTCATTTCTGCTGGCTGGTGAGCCAGAGGTCAACAGTTGTCTCGGTAGGCCTGGGGAGTCATGGATTCATGGGTCATGCGGTGTGGTGATGCAGGTATCTCGTGCGGAGAGGACGAAAGTCTGAGGTCCTTTTCAGGTCCTTGGGTGGCTTCCAGTCTTGGCCTGTACGGATAATAGCTTGGGCTCTGACCAAGCCATCTGAGAAGGAGACTTCATTCCGTTGGTACAGGTTCTTTGAAGAATCCTTGGTATCGCTTGGTCAGACTTTTGTGTCCAACGAGCGGTTGCTGGAGAGAGATTTAATATGAGATTTGTTACCTGTATCTCCGTGAAACGCTAGCTGCAGCTGTAGACATGTGGCTCATTTTCCTGATGCTGATCCTGCTCAGCGAGATTCTTCAGCGAGGGAGCCTCGTGATGGAGGAAGCCAATGGGTTGACCACGTGCCTCGTGGTTGCACAGGCTTTGATCAGTCATCTTAAGGAGATGGGGATGGCAAGTCTTGGCCCTGGGAGATGGCCAGACAGAGGCCCCTTGAGTCGGCGGCAAGGTGGACCGCAGCCGACGCCTGCCTGGCACTGCTCCATACTGAACCTGACCTGAGTAAGTTTGTGTGCAGGGTTTGCTATCCATCGGCACCCATCTTCCTTATCCCTGCAGCCCTTGTTTGGTATTCAACCCTAATGTTAGTGCAGCGGGGTATTTCAGTCAAACACTGAGATGTTGGTTTACATTATTCTTACGTCTGGCAGCAGTAATTGTGCAACACCCCGTGTAGTTCCTCGACCCATACTTGAGCTAATCTACATGCCCTTCATTCAGTGTCTTGCACATCGGGTGGGGAGCAGAAAGGAGGTAACTGCGTCTGGGGTTGTGCCCATGGTCCCACTGCATAATCCACATACTTTTCTCAACAATATATATGTTTTTATTTACTATATCTTTTCCTAAAGGACATTACTGTCATGTCAGGTCAGGTATGGGAGCAATGCACCGTCGCACGCGTGTTTTGCGGCGTCAGTTTCATTGTACGCCAGGGGCCTCCGTCTGGCGCCATCCCCCAAGCAGATGCCTGCCATCCCATCTCCTGAGATCCGATCAGCTGCTGTAACCACGAGGTATGGTGGTTGCCCATTGCGGCCTCTAATCATGAACCTCCTCGCCGAGAGAAGTCTGTGAGCAGGATCAGCATCAGGCAAAATGCGAGCCACATGTCCATACAGCCGCAGCTGACACTCACTGACTACTGAGGTAACAAATCTCATTTGAGTCTCTCTCAATAACCTCTTGTTGGGCAACGAATGGCCAATGTCCTGAACAGCGATCGCCAACGATTTTCTTAAGAAGACCTGGACCAAGGATTAGTCTCCATCTAAGATCCCTGGTCAGAGTCCAAGTCTCACATTCGTAGAGCTCAAGACTGAAAGTCACCAAGGACTTGAGAGACTCGGCTTTATCTGCTGCACAGTGACCTGCGTGCCTACACCCATGATCCAGTGAAGTCATGAACTTCCTCAGGCCCAGATCCAGACTGTGGCTCACCAGCCAGCAGAGACAGAATATGCACTGCTTAAGTAAGTGAATCTCTCCATGACTCAAATCATCCTCACCACAACAGTAACGACAAGATAGCCAGCAATCCAATATGTCATTGAAAAGCCTGGATCTTAGTTTTGACCCAGGAAACCCATAATCTCCAGTGGCTCTGACTCCTCATCAGCACCTGAGGGCCCCAAAAGGATATCCAGAATCTTGTAAAAGATGACTGCATATCCTGCGAAATCAAGGTCAGAGATCTGTGACATTCCAAACGATGCACCGCAGCTTGATCTCTCCGAATCCTCCAGAATCCTAGTTCATACAAGCGCTGAAAAAGTGTGGTGGCCAGTACACCCCCTGGCGAACTCCAGAACACTGGAAATATGGTCGGAGGGGATATCACCACATCTCACAGTTTCTCAGTGTCCAGAGTATGTTCAGCACATCAGATTGATCAGTTTGTGGCACCCCACGAAGACCAAGAATCCTCCAGAGGGCATCGGATTCACTGAATCAAAGAAATAATCTTCACACATTTGTAAGTCCAGTTAACTCTCTTTCAAGAATGTGGACAACAGATGAATGTTTGGCCGCTTTAGAGGTAAATGTCCATTCAGGCAATATATCCAAGTAAACTAGCTAATATGGGCTAAAATATTTGTTTTGGCCGACACTTGAATCTTTTTATGTGTCAAGTATGGAAGTCTAACCTGGGGCTGCAACACCTTTTGGCCCTTTTGTAAGTACGATAATGCAAGCAGCAGCAGCAGAGATAATCTGGCTTAGTATTTCTCAAATATCAAAAGGGTCTGGAAAGAAATGTTCAATGGGATAACTGGTTTAACCACGTTATGGACTTCGGACGACTGAATGAGGACATAAGTTGACATTAGTGTGGGCCTTGAGGAAGAACAACAGAAGAACTTCCTCCTCATTTGTTGTCACCAAGAGGTGAAGCTGCCATTAACGATAGTTTGTTTTGAGCTTTCAAAAAATATGTTCATACTAACCTCATACATTCCCAAGAAAGACAAAAAATGTTCTCCTTTCTCAAAACTATGCATCATGTTGCTTCAATTGATTAGAAACCAAATAACAAAAGAAACCAGAGATCATTAAACCTTCTACAACAGTAACGATTAGTAGGGGGGGGGGGGACACTGTTTGCCAAGTTTTGTGTTCTTATCTGCATGTTTCCAGAAATAGTTTAGCACGCTGGGTCTCTATACTTACTCTATATTCCCCTTTTCCTTACTTTTCAATATTGAGGATATCGGCATTATATTATTATGGGCATCTCTGAAATCAACCATCAATTGCCGAGGGTTTCTGAAGAAATTTAGGACTCAAGTTGGTGGAAAGGACTATCTCAACCATCGAAAGAAGAAGTGAGTTTTGAAAGACTTGAAAAGGAAGATCCAGAGCTTGACAACGTATGAGGAATTAACCTCCAAACACACCCTTGCGAAGGTTCCACGCAAGTTGGCTCAGTGTGTCGAGGTGAAAGACGGAAAGAGACATAGAAGATAGCTCTCAGAAATGCTCACAAACCAATCTGCTTGGAACATACGAGACATGATCTGTGTTGACTGCTCTGGCTGAATTGATGAAGGATGGAGTAAATGTGAATAGAAAGAGTTCCAAAAAATACATCAACTTCGTTTTATTAACCCTTCTTATCTTGGCTTGTACACATTAATAAATCGTTTCGTTCCAATTACTCCATTTGGGATTTTTTAGTTAATGTACTTTTTTTTCATGGCTAATACATTAAAATATAATTGTGCAGAACACGTATAATATCATTTAAATAAAATAAAAAACTGATAATATGATTGTGGCCTTGTCACTTCCCCCACCACCAAACCATTCCAAAACCGGCGCAATAATGAGTGTAACAGGACCATGACTCCTCTCATCCACAGATATTTCTCATTATTTACCATATTTTTCATGAGTCGATTTGCATTGAATCCCTTGCCATCGGTGTGGCCGACTAAAAGAGTATCTCACCTGGGGACCGTAGATTTGCCACCTGTATGTCCGTGGAGCCTCACTGTAGCTGGCTGGTCATGTGCGGCTCGTTTTCCTGATGCTGATCTGCTTATCCAGCTTCTTTCAATGAGGGAGCTCGTGAGTGGAGGCAAGGCCAACGGGCCGCCACGTGCTTCGTGGTCGCAGCAGGTTGATTCGACATCTCCCAGGAGATGCGGGATGGGCCCAGGGGGATGTCAGTCTGGGGGATGTCAGATGGGAGGGCCCTGGAGTACACCGCAGAAAGTGGTACGCAGCGACGCGCTTGCTTCGCGCATGCTCCCTACCTGAACCTGACTGACTGATTTGCATCCCAGGACACAACCAAATTATGGTTACCACCCAATTGCTTTATAGTAACAGGAATTGTCGAAACTTCGACACCAAACAAATATTCTCTGTAGTTCATTTATATTCTCGTGAATCCAATTTGCATCCAGGGACTCACAATTATGGTTAAACCACTCGGACATTGCCTACTCCTTCCTTTAAATGCTGAAATTATGTTTATAAAGAATTATTTCACTGCAGACTTCACCTTGTAACAGCAGGTTAAAAGTGCCCCAGTTTATATGAGTGTCCGTTGAAAATGCCACACATCGCATGTTGGAAGGCTCATTAGTATTCATACGTCATTTCAAGTCCGGCAAATAAAGCACCCTCATGAGTACGCATCTCGTGCATCTCAATGCATCGGCTAAAATAAAAAAAGTGCACAAACAAAAAAATTAACTTATGTAAAAATTGAGTACATGCGACAGTTTTTCCTCCTCATATAACTTCCATGGTTCTGTTTTGGCAGTTTTAATATTAAGAAGGATGTAATACTTTGTAAAATTCAAGAGAAACATTTTCTATTGGATAAGAAAGTTGAAAATCCCCCCCCCTTCTACAAGAGAATCTTGGCGAATGATTGCTGTGGTTGCGGAATGGTGTGAGTTTTCCCTGGGTGTTTTGTTGGTTTTTTTAGTAAAGGAACTTGGCATAATTTATTTGTGCTTCCTTCTCTTCATATATTTGTATTAATGGAATTGCAAAAGGGGTTTCAGCATCTCTGGAATTTCTACATTCTGTAGAGTGTTGTAAGATTATTTAATTGGTTTATTCCCCATTGCGCCCATAGCACGGCGAGTTGTTTCTTTTAAATTATTCTTGAAAATCATCCACATTACTTGTGAATGCTCAATACCCTTAATACCTGTACTCAAAAATAACTATATCTGATTGGTGGGAAATTGTAACTTACTTCAACATCGGATTCAATAGAAATAGCAACCCCACCTGCTCGACCAATACCCCGCACAACACTACTGCAATGTATAACTGAAATTTAAGATATCCTTTATGGCAACTACACATCCTTCTATGAGACACGACTCATACTGTCATTGTTGAAGAATACATATTTCTTGGCTCGATCAGACCAATTTTTATGGCAATGGTAATTTCTTGAATGTCAAATTTTTATCATCTCAAATCTATCTGTCTGGATTTTCAACGCAGACATCTGGATGCAATCATCTGTCTGGATTTGACTAGACATCTATCTGAAGTTTCAAGACATCTTCATGCAATCTCTTAACCATTTGCACATCATGGCTCAAGCAACAACAGTACTTATTAGAAATTAACTATAACCTTCGTGAGCGCTACTTTTAAAACGTTTTTCCTAGAACTGTAGAATGTCCTTAGTTTCCTCTAAATGAACTCCAGCTTACAACAATGCTGGGATAATGCAAAGAACTCAAATTATGCTCTTTGCCACAGTATCGTTCATATAGTGTCATGATGAGAAACAATCCCTACCCTTTGGTAGGGCCTGGACTTTGCCCACAAATTAATTGCCTTGCCAGGGGAAACTATAATTGGCACCAGAATGATGAAATTATGGAATCTTCCTGGCAGATCACACTTAAAATGCAGAATTGGGTCAGGATTACTGGATAAGGTAAATGAAAAAGTTCGGTGCTGTGAAGGGAAATTATTCTATCAGCTCACCAAGGTGGAAGAGTCTTGGTCATCAACAATTTGATCCTTCATCGCGACGGCATAAATGATATATCTGCAAGTAGATGATAAATTGGGGTTGGGGGCTAAGTGTGCTCCCCTAGATCGACCACCACCCCTCATCCTCTCCCCTCCCCCCTCCCCCCCCCTCCCCCCCGCCCTCCCCCCCCCCCCCCCCCCACTCCCTCCCCCCCCCCTCCCCGTGTGTGTGGGAGGTTGGATGAGGGGGTGGTGTCCCATGGGGGGTGGGGCTTGTGTGGGTGGGTGGGGCTTATGTGGGTGGGGCTTATGTGGGTTGGGGCTTGTGTGGGTGGGGGCTTAAATGTGGATGGAGCAAATTTTTTTAAAATTAAATAAACATGTTGGTGTGAGGGAACTAATTAAACTAATCACTACATTAATTATAGACTGGTCGGAAATCTGATAATATGTGCTTCTATAAAATTGCGAGAGGCATTTTGGGGAAAGTTGACAAACCACTTTTTTTATCATAATTTGGGTGTTGCTTGAGTCCATTTTTGCTGTCTGTACCCTCTATGTGAGCTCTCTAAATGCCTCAAATATGGCCAAAACAAATGGCTCAAAGATGCTACTTTACTGTATTTTTTGGATACCTCCTAAATTGAAAACACAAAGTGATTATCTCTCATTCAAAATGCATCCTGATGTAAAGTTATACTCAAAATGCAAAATACTGTTATAGTTTTCTAACATAGGTTTATGGTGTCTCATATTGATTTCAAGAGGACTGCATTGTGAATCGGTATATTGCCTATCTAGGAAATATTTGTCGGCACATTCATATGACGACAAACAGTGAATTTAGATTACGTACAAGCAATGTTAGCAGTGCTGGGGTCATGATTGCCAGTAAGAATTCCAAGCATTTTAGACACTGGAATACCTGTTCTTCAATAGTCGGCTTGAAGAGGTAATTACATACTATAAATTGGTCGATTCACATAATAACGATATCCCATCCCATTGAATGTCAAGACTTACTGGTAAGTACAGACTGCCCTACTTTATATGTATTTAACTGTTTTGTCCTGTATACATCTATAAATATTTATGGTCATATATAAACATGTGATGTTGTTTTTTAGCGCTTGCCTAATAACCTCCAACGAGGTCTAGGAATAATGACTGTATGTCCGCAAACAATCGATTATCACATACACTGAGCTTTTCATGCCTGGAAGCGTTTGCCCGAAAATTCTCCAGCCGAATGTGCAAATAATTGTCGCCACTAATTTAATGGAATATGCCATCTCCCTACAATGTCTCATATGAAATGATCGATATCTCTGCATTGTGTCACTTCAGTAATTCATTCACAGTTCTACTGTGCAAACGTTGTCGTTATCCCTTGCATTTTGCATTGTGGATGTGCACAACTACGAATTCTGCAACTTGCAACCATAAATTCATACAAGGCCAGTGTTTGCAGTTATCAAGAAATCATCAGTTCTAGACATGACTGGGGTACAGGTTGGAATGACATCAAATGGGCACCAGTTGGTCCCTCGCTCTGTTTCCAACCCATGGACTCGGGTGGAGGCAGATCTGGTAGTTCAGATGTGCGTGTCTCCACACAATGTCTGATAATGTGAACGCTTCACAATGGGAATAGTCCATCGCTTGTTGGCGAGGAGTGACTTCTGGACGGCGGAACTTAACGAACAGTACTGGTCGAGCCTTGTCTACTGTGTCAATGTGTGTCATATTGCTACAATTGCAGACAACGGCTCAATCTTTAGCAGTTCCTTCTGTAAGATCTCCAGTTTCAAGTTTTGCAGTAGTCCATGATGTTTCTGTAAGACTTTCCATGCAGTGGATTTTGCTCGTGGCCTGAGCAGAAGGATGTCACAATCACTTCCAGTCAAAGCATGGAAGGCTGGAATGGTTTTCCAGCACAGTCCGACCAAAACGGCATCTGCACTTATTGTTGTGACGGTATATATTTCTTTTCCTTGGCTTGTGCCCCGCTTGAGCCCAGAGTTTTGTGCAAGACATTCGAGCGAAGTGAGCCAGAAAGAAGAACCAGAATGTAGTATCCCTGGCCTGAACCACTATGCTGTCAGCTTGGCTTTAACGACAGTGTAAAATAATACGGGTATCAGCTCTTCATGCTGAGCTCAAGCAGCCGATTCCACATCCGGGTTGTTTGATTCAACCCTCTCCTCATCAGTGAATCCCACCAGCCACAACGATCGTTTTGTCATATTGATCAACACCCCTTACCGATCTGCCTTCAGAGAGAATCGTGCCAGGTCCCCTGCTTGTTTCCCCCAAGGCCAGGAAATTACTCCAATCAACAGGCTGTAATGGAGCTTCGAAGTCTAGAAGGATGGTCTCGCGGGCAGATACCACGCTGTAAGCACTTGTGCAAGCTTCACAAGGATTCAGAGTAATTTCGATTTTGTAATTGGATATTTTGTTTTGCTACGTAAAACTAGCAATCAGCAAGATTTGTGCATACAGAGGAATCAGGGTTGGTAGTTAAGTATCATCAAAACAAGTCTATCATTGCTATTTCGTTTTGGACAGTCTCTGTGTTCTTGTCGTATTTGCACAGACTCTTCGAGTTTTGGTTGCATTGTCTGTAGCACTAACGTTTGTCTCACTTTTCTTCTCCTGCAGATGATGCCTTGTGTGACATCAGTGGATCTGGTCTCTTTTAGATTCAGCATTGGCTCCACATATTCTCATTTTTTGTAGTGGCCATTCATCAATGAATTCACATGAAGCAGATCTCATCTAAACAAAAGAAAAATGAGTTAGTGCATTTCATCACTCAACCCTATAAGAGCACTTTCTGGTGGATGGTGATCTGAGCGTAGAGTGATTCAGCTTGTTTTGTCAACATATATGGAGCAAATATTGTTTTCTTGATTAAAACTACGATTTGGAATATGGGGCCAAATAAAATACTTTATTCTTAAAACTATGAACACGTAAACTCAGGATGTACCTTAGAAGTCGATTTAAGAGAAATAGTTGCTGGCCATGGAGCATTCTCAAATACAAGATGGCCCACCATTGGCCACTAATTAAAATGCACGACAACATCACATTTTGATAGACGATATGTTATGTTTTATTATGGTGATGCGTTACTGCGATGGATGACAACTTCCTTGAACTGTGCAATTTGCCTCAGGAAGACCAGAATCAATAGCTAAAACAAGTTTTGGCGGCCATTTTGTTTTTGGCCATTTTGAGACATTTGGAGTCACAGGAGAGGGTGACAGACAGCAAAATGGACTCAGCACACCCAATTAGATAAAAAAGTGGTCCTGTCATTTTCCCCAAAGAATGCCTCTTGAAGTCTGATTTCCCAAAAATCCGACCAGTCTATTCATGTGGATAGATGGATGTGGATGTGGCTTATGTGGTGGGGCTTGTGTGGATGTGGCTTTTGTGAGTGGCGGGGCCTTGTGTGTGAGTGTGAGGTGGGGCTTGAGAGTACCTTTTTGTATAACCTATTAATTTCACTTTAACTTACGAGATTTTTTTACTCTTGGTTTTCTTTTTACATTTAGACAATAACTCATTTATTTATGTGAAAAATTCTGACAAGAGTGCGAAAACCTTTTTAGTTTCCAACATGCAACATTTGAAGTCTTAACTTTAAAACATAAATAGAGGAGATTGGGACCAAATACTCTGTGCAGAGCGTTGGGTGCTGCCTAGCAGTCTCCTTGGCTATTGGGCACAATCCTGGACGGGTCGCCATCTCACCGACACAGTATATCCAAAGCATGCTGGCATCATTTTGGCCGACCTTCGGAAGGATGCGCAGGTTGAGTTAACCGCACTTGGTATTAATTCAACAATGAAGGATTTTACACTCGTGGACCCAGGATCAAAGCCCCCACCCCTAACCATTAAGCCAACAACCAGGCATACTAACGATCTCTCCATTTATTTAAGAAAAAAAAATGTATAAACTTTAATCAAAGTCAAATTACACCAATATCAATCAATAATATAATCTTTTCCTTCTTTCTCTTCTTATCTCCCATTTTCTCGTTTAAATTTTCCTGAAATACGATGTTAATAGTCTTGAACGCATTATTTCTAATAGACTTGCCAATTCTTTGTTTTTCCTCCTCGGTGGCGTTGAGATTTATTGTATTTTCTGTAATCCTTTGATATTTTAAAAATTCACTGGTTTCCATATTTTTATATTTATTCATTCTCTCTCTTTCCTCCCTCTCCTCTCCTCCTTCTCTCTCTTCTCCCTCTCCTCCTCCTTCTCTTCTCTTCTCCCTCTCGCTCCTCCTCTCTCTCTTCTCCTCCGCCTCCTTCTCTTCTCTCTTTCTCCCTTCTTCTTCTCCTCTCAGTTTCTTCAACTCCTCCCTCATCCTTATATCCTTGAAAAACCACTTTCACCCATAGAATATCATACATATATTCATCAGGCATTACTTGTTATTCCTGCAATACCAAAATAAAAATTTTTACAACAAGAACCAATAAATTTCTTCTGATTTCTACAAAAGAGCCTTACGTTTTCTTAAACTTTAAAATTTTCTTTCATTTTTTAACATTTTAGTTAAATCCAAAGTTGTTAGTTTATTAACATCAGGATAAAGCCATCTTTTATTGATAAGATACCCCATTCTATGTTGTAAGAACATAATTATTAAAATACCGAATACCCTTTTCTTGAGTATGCTTGGACATCAGAAATGTAATTTTGAGCCTTCTTGCGTCATTTATGTATTAAAATATATGACAGATTAAATATAACTACAGGGAAACTAAAGGAAACACTCCCATACTCCCATAGTTAAATCAGTTTGTACTTCTTAACTTTATTTATATTATAACCTGTCTTTTTGTGTTTTTCATTATAAACTAGGGCAAAAACCATTTTTGATGGTTACCTTTTAATTCTTTTTTATTGTTGTATTGCTAATCGCTGCCTTCCACAAAACTCAAAATTATCGGCACAAGTGGATAATATTCTTCTTAACAGAACTGATTAATTGTTTCCAGGTCTCGGGTCATTTTAAATGACCATTATACCCTAATCATTCATTTATATCGCATTGTTCTATCTATACAAACAATACGCCCTTCCTTTATAAAATTTTATTTTAATTGGAATTGTGATTCTGTATGACCCGAGATAAAAATCAACACTTCTGTATCTTTGAATACACAGGCCGTTTTAATTTAAGCTATATATGTTGATAAATCACTTAATCTCACCAAGGCATTCGCGTCAGTCGGGCTTTGGATATTTTTTAATTATAAGCATTTTTGATATTAATATTTTTTGCTATACAATATTTCTGCTTCGTTCAGCCTGTGCCTTTGTGTAATAATTTGATAA
>CM068965.1:48983122-49022414 GCA_035128595.1 Eptatretus atami | reverse complement strand
TATATATATATATATATATATATATATATATATATATATATATACATACATACATACATACACACAGGGGTCTCAGAAGTCTGGACTTATGGGGAAAAAGAGACAATTTACACTTGATTAATTTGTTATTCAAATTGCATGCCATTAACAGCCATACATATCAATATTTGGATGACCAGTGTGAGTTCTGTCAGCAACGCTTCTGGTATCCTTTAATGGTTGCGACACTTTCCCAACAAATTGTTGAGTTGGCTTTGGCTTTTCTGGGTGTTTTCCATGAATAACTCACACACCTTCCTCTGGCTTCTCTGGGATCATATAACAACACCAGTTCCACCTTCTCTTAATTGATATATTAAGCCACCAGTGTGTGTTAATTCCTGGAATAAGTAAAACCGACATTAGAAATGTGTTTGTTTAACTTGAAGAAGATAAAGCCGATATTTTTCTCTGACTCCAGATTTTTGAGACCCCCTGTACATTTAATGTGGATGCGTGTAATCTCGCCAATAAATATTTAATTTCTCCAATATATGTTTCACTTCTCCAATAAATATTTCAAAATCTGGATGCTCTGTTTAACTATGATGTTTCTATTCTTTGTTTTTAGGGACCTCTTCTTCAAAGTTCTCCAGAATGAGAAAAATAAAGATTTTTTTTTGATGTGATTATATATTGATTTTAAGTAATAAACAAAGAACTGAACGTGGTTTTTAATTGTAATAATTTTTTGAGATGTTACAGTTAAAAAAGCAAACCCATCAGGTACTGCCCCTAAAAATTCCAAATACACTGCCATGACGTAATCAAGTGAAAGCCTGTCGGCACGCAATGGATAACGGGTGCCCAATTCACTCAGACTCGTCAGAAAGTGAATTTGACGAATAATTTTCTGATCAAGAATCCCCAGATTATGACGATACTCAAAATCACTATGTAGAGGGTGCTATCAGACTGTACATGCATGAAACAGAGGTCGAGATGACATCATTGGAGCGGCAGGGCCAATCGAGCGTTTTTTGGGGGTTCGGGGCCAATTGAGGGTAAAAGGGCACCAGCAACATTAAAATCTTCGTTTCAAGATATTTATTCAACAAAAGAACAACGATTAAGTGTTAAGTGAAGCCATATCTATTGAGTAAACCAAACATGATTTTCTGATTTTGTGGACCTTCAAAGAAAGTGTTTCACAAATTATGTGATTTGCCATTAACAAGTCGAGGAAGGCAAAAATGAAGTGTTGTTGTTCTTTCTCATAATGTGCTACTTACGTTTATGGCTCTCGTTAAGGACAAGGTTCAAACTTGAATATCGTTTTTATAAAATTAATAATAATTTATTCTTAACACTTTTCAACGAAAAATGTGTTTTAAGGATGCCATTTGCAAACTTAATTGTGATGATTCTTAATAATTTCTCTTTAAATCACTATTTTAAAATCACTGCATTTATCAATAATATCCACATTTTTCGCTTATTTGGAATTGATTCCAGATAAGGTATTGTTGTCATGCCCCGTCCATCTGTCTGTCCATCTGTCTCCTATTTTGAGTTCTCCGGCCAAACCGCTAGGCCGATTTGGCTGAAATTTGCCAACAATGTTCCGCTCCCGACTGTTAATGGTGATTGCAAAGCTCGTTCCAGTTACGTGTCTTTAAGTCGGTCAAAATGGCCGACTTAGTAAATTTCTTCAAAAATCTTCTTCTCCCGACACACCAGTCAGAATGCTTTCGAATTTGGGCTACAACACTAGGGCAGGGTCATGATGTGAAATTGCAGAGGTCATGCTGATCACGTGATCGGAAATCTGTCAAAATGGCGGACCTCGTAATTTTGGGGAAAATTGCGTAAATTCCTTCAAAAATCTTCCTCTCCAGACTCACCAGTCAGAATGTTGCCAAATTTGGGTTTGAACATTAGGCCAGGGCCCAGATAAGCTACAGGTCCAGTGATCCTATTTTTGTTCTCTCTTATAGAATGCCTCATGTAATTTCAAAAACCATTTGGCTTACTGCAATAAATTGAGATTTATATTTTCTAATGGAATGGAAGAAAACATCAGCTCTCTCTCTCTTCTCATCTCTCTCCTCTCTCTCTTACTCCTCTTCTCTCTCTCTCTCACCCGCACTCTTATCTCCTCTTGTTGTCATGCTGCCAAAAATAGGCCCTATGGTATGCATTAGAATTGGTTAGCTTGACTTTGCAGCGGTTGTGCAAAGCAAGCAACTATAACTTGTTGACAATGGTGGTGATAACTCCCCTTTTCTTCCTCAAAAGACACCAAAGGAATTTGACATCCACCAAACAACGTTATCAGATGGGACACCCAGCTTAAACGACCATCCGAGGGCCGATGCCTTTTGTGATCTCCCTGACTGCAAAACATTAATCCGATAGTATATAGCAGGATCGGGGATCGAACCCAGTCTAGACATCTCAAAGGTAAGAATGCGACCTCTCATGCACCATCCTGCCAGGACCGTACGTACAATCAGCCATCAAAGCCAATCCTTCTCTCTCTCTCGTCTAGGTTATAAATCAAGTTTGGGCTCATTTGTTTAAAACTTAAGTTTGTGAATTTGTATAGTTTTGTACTTTTTGGATCAAATCTGTTATTCCTTCTGTTCAACTTAAAGCAGGATGATAGATTAGAAGAATTCTCATGACGTGGGGAGATAGGAACTGAAAATAGAGGAAGAAAGACTTGGCAGCCGGTTGTATTTATACCCAGTAAATTACACACGTTATAATTGTACCTAGCACCTTTGTGGGCTTCCATAGGATGTGACTATGGCATGTGGGACGGGTTGTGCTGAGGTTTAGATCTTCGTTTATCTTTTCCTAAAATCAACTGTTTGAAAGCAAGTCATTACGTTGCATTGATTGACTTTTGTTGAGTCGGCACTGCTAAACGTAGAATCTTGGATCCATATCATATGAATTTCGCTTAAATTGATGTATTTTGCTGATTTCCAACCAGTTTGAAACACAGTGTACTTTAAACCATTTCCACCACGGATGTGCAAACTTTGTGAAACTGAAAGGTATTGTTATAATGTGCCCATGCTTTCTAATATTCTGCTCACTACTTGAGCAGGAAAAAGCTATCCACTTGTTATTGGTGAAAGTTTCATGGACCTGTCAGGCGATTTTTCTCCAAGAAAGGAACATTGGACATCTCTCGGTAGTGAATGCCAAATGGCCGTGTTTTGTGCTTTCCTCCTACGGCTTGAGAGTGTACGAGTGTGCAAAACCAGAGCTAGCTCGTTAGCAGCACTCGGTGAAATGTTTTTCCTCTCTTGATTTGCACATCAAAATCTCATGCCGCTTTAAACCCCCGCACTTCATTTCACAGTTCTTCCCTCACGCGATTCCGGAACTAACCTTTCCGGCACCTATGAGAATTGCATCCATGGTGATGTGTATGTAATGACTGTCTGCATGAGGCTATATATTCTCCATCACAAATTAAAAGGCGATTAAATAAGGCACAACTCTGTTATCCATACCTTAAAAACATTAAAAGTGCACAAGCTTAATTTGTCCCCTAGAAGTGGAGAGCAACACCTCTGCAAATGTCCTAGTAGGTGATGCCAAAATCAGGGGTCATAAGTGAAGTCGCCAGTGATTTATAATTATGAGGCAGGTATGGTGGAAATTCGATCCTTCATCACCCCTGCTCCCCCTTCACATATCCTCCATTCCTACCATATTGCTTCCATTCCCGAGGTTTGGTTTCTCGCCAATCTCACATTACCAACTCTCTGCACTCTCCCTAACCCTTCTTTCTCTGATCATCTTTCCTACCTCTTTCTTTTTACAATGCAACTGCAAATAGAAGGCATCCAAGGAAACTTTCATTCTTGGTTTGAAGTGCACCATATGTCGATGGCAGTTTTTAATCAGATACACTTTCACAGAGAAATTAACAAATCCATAACCAGACAGCTCACAGGAGATTGATGCCACCCAATTACGCTAGCTTGCTGGCCAAATGCATTAAGCAATGAGAACGACGCTCGGTGGAGCGCAAAACCTCCAGCAACCTGAACAATTGACGTTTTGTATCCCACTGATAGGTCGGATCTGGATCCCGACCTTTAACCAAAATCAAATCAGCTTGTTCGTGTCACCTACCCAACCTGTCCACCAAGTTTGTTATAATCCGTCTTCAACTTTTTGAAATATTATGCTATATATCGTTTTTGTCCCATCTCTCAATTTTTTGGTGAAGAATCACTTGAAAAATTCAAAAATTCTCATATCCGGATCTTCACCGAAATCGAATCAATTCGCCTTGTCATACACCCAACCTGCCACCAAGAATATGCCATAACTTTGAGATATTCTGAGACAGACAGACAAATAAACAGACAGGGTAAAAACATAACCTCCGTCCACCTCGGTGGAGGAGTAATAAAGAGGCAGATGTATAAAACGATAATTTACATTTATCCCACAGCCAAGAACCTCAATTGAATGGGTACTCTCATGTGAACTTTCGGTCTGGGGTTAAAGATCCCAACGGAGTTTAGTTATTTCATATCTGCTGGGCTGCTTGGCAGGAGAGCTAAAAAGGTGGCTCACTTGCTTGAGGCGTCTCGTCTGCTGTCGATTCTCGACCTCACAATAAACTGTCCTGATTGGGCTTTGCAGGGAAGGCATTGACTCAATGAGTGCGCAGTCCCTCTGATGCACTTTAAAGCTGAGTTTCCTGTCTGTTAGCATTAGCTGATGGACTTTAAAGATCCGTGTCTTTTGCAAAAGTAGGCCATTGTGTGCCGGCACCTTGGCCAAACTATAAATTCCTGCCATAATCCATAAGGGGACTGCATCAACAGAATTGCTGTGCACCCAGAAATGATATAATCAGCAGCCAGGTGCTGCATACTAATGAAGGAATAAAATTTATATTCTGCCATTCTGTTGCAGTACAGTTGAGAAATGCTGCATTTCAGAGCACCACACTCTTTTGGGGGGTGGACAGAAGGCCAGTTTCTCTACTTGCATTTAGATTGTGAATGTTACAGATCCTACAATATCTCTTAAAAACAGCAGACCATTGTGTTTCTGTTCGCATAGCCAAATTCCATTTTGGGGGTTTGCCTTATGTAATTCCTATTACTGGGTTGGAAGAGAGAGAGAGAGAGAGAGAGAGAAAGAGAGAGAGGAGAGAGAGAGAGAGAGAGATAGAGAGAGATAGAGAGAGATAGAGACAGACAGACCAGAGAGAGTGAGTGAGAGAGAGAGAGAGAGACAGAACAGACACAGAGTCCTAGCTTTAATTATTTTTTGATATATAGGACGAGTCATAAAATTTACCCCATTAAATGTTTTTTTAGCCTCCCACTACAGCACAGGGGAAGGCTTATTGCTGTTGTCGGGTTTGTTTCTACAAGTAGCGGCCCCAATTTTTAATACGACTACAGAGTTTATGAGACCCCTCGGAGTACTAAACCACCATTTAGGATATTATTATTATTTTCCTGCACTCTCAACGCTCCAAATTTCCGAACTTTATTAATTTTCAAACGATATCTCGAAGCTGGCTGGGACTTTTGGAATTAAATTTTGCATCCATAATGTGAATAATAGAAAGTACGCAGGGTTGACATAATTGTTTTACTTTGACCTAACTTGATCTAATTGATATCATGACCCAATTATAGACATTTTAACAATTTTCACCAAAACTGATCAGAACAAAATTTTGTTTGCGTGATCAGAACAAAATTGCCATATCTAGATAGCCTAGGCCCTAGACTAAGGCACTTTGATCCGTTATTTACATCATACCCCTCCAGGTTAAAGCTAAAGGTCAAATGGTGGTTTGAAAAAAAAAAAAATACGTTTTTTGTCATTGCTCCATTTTACCAATGCAGAATCTCAAAGACTACTTGGCCTTCCAAGATGTTCTTGCATCACAATAGTGTACCCGGACTGAAGTTGTGCACCTGTTATTTGATGAGTGTCCTTGACCTACTATTTTGGATTGTCACCTAATTAAGAAAAAAACACCTTTTAGACCATAACTTGAATAATTTTCTTCCAATTTTCATGATGTTGAGTTTTATGGCTAGACTGTATATGGGGACACATTTTTTAAAGTAACATTCAAACCCGAAATGTTGAAGGTTGAAGGTCATATGGTGGTCTGAAAAAAAAATATGGCCGTTATTAGATCACGGGCCAAGGGTACGTCGTGGGCAATATCACAAATGTTTGAAATGTCCTCCTCTAAGTTTGGCATACTTGCGGATATGTATGGAATAGTTTATGACGACAGACAAGTGTTTCACGTGAGACTGGAAATTATCCTCATTATAGCATCTTTGAGTTCAGGAATGTTCATTGGGTTCTCTTTGAAAACATTTTCCTAAAACAAATCCCCACAGAAAAAATTCTATGGGTGATAGGTTGGGAGATCTTCGAGGCCAAGGAAATCCAGATCGGTGGTAAATTTGTCTGCCAGGAATGTGATTATTGAGCCACTGCCTGCAAGCACCAGGAATGTTTTTCACATGAATCCAGAAAAATAGGACTGCGTGTCCTGAAGCTCACCTGGATCAGGAGCAACAGTCACTCAAAGACCCCCTGAGATCCTGTTTTTTTTTAATGCCATGAACAAACTTTGGTACATCATGGGTGATGAAGGTTGTGGTCAAGTTTCATCGAAGTTGTGTGTGTAGTTTCAGATAAGAAAGCAAATACCGATTTTGGGAGTCAAATCCCCCCCCCCCCCCCCGGAGACCCCTTGAATGAGTGCAGATTTTGATGCAGCCGATACACTTTGGTACATCACTGGTGATTAAGGTTGTGGTCGTTTCATTGAAATTATGTGTGTAGTTTTGGTTTGGAGAAGGGAGCAAATACCTATTTTTGGGGGGGGGGGTCAACCCCCTCCTAAGTATCCTTAATGAGTGCAGATTTTGATGCAGTCAATAAACCTTCATTAGGCATCAGTTATGAAGCTTGTGGCCAAGTTTCATCAGTCGTGTGTTTGGTTGATGCGTAATGATGAAATGTTTAAGATCTCACGTGACTGACTCACTCACTTACGGACACTGCTTGAGCGCATAAGCTCACCTGACTAAAGTCCAGGTGAGTTAAAAAAAAAAAGAGAGGTGTTCAATGTGTCTGTAACATTCCGCATTCACAGCCAAACCTTCCTCAGAATTCTAGCTCTTCCACGAGTCTTGAGCTTTTATACAAAAAAATTCCTGATGTGAAAAAAAGGTATGGACCGTAAATCCGATGACTCGTGAGACCACACCATGTCGTTATTTTCGGGGAGTGGAGAAAGTCAATTCAACAAAGTGGACTGGTTTCTCCATGCCCTAAAACCGACAGTTCTTATTATTTCCCAAATCATTCGAAATAAACACGACATTCGTCACTGAAAATTATGTCGTCTGTTGTTTCCCGCTTGATCACTAATCCTCCGGAATCGCACACAAAATTCACAATTGCGACACTCGTCATCTCATGTGAACTGCTGTATCCATTTAGTTTTGTCAGGGAAAGTCTTCAGATCAGACTTTAACACTAACGACACTACTTTGAGACACTCCAATTTCATGTGAAACGCGCCTTGTTGATTTTTCTCGGGGCTCGCGCAATCGCTTCGCTAATTCTGAATACGGTCTCTGGAGTTGGAATATTACTCGGATGTCCAGAGTGTCTTGCATTGTTCTTCACAGAGCCCGTCCCTCTCCACTTTGAAACTATATGATGGAGTCTTCGAGGTTGGTGCATTTTGTCGATGGAATTGTCTACTCAATGACAAACTCCTTTCACTGATTTCAGCTCTACATTCTTCTTGACAATAAAGATTCACTCCTCCATTGTTAGATACAAGGGTTACCTGGAAATTAAAAAAAACATAGAAATGTCGTCATACGTTTACTACAAACAATTTGAATGCTTACTATACCTAGTTCACTATCTTTGACGTTTCTACCGACTAAGATTTGTTTTTAAATAAAATTTTCAAATCGGGAACATTTCTGTGACTCACCCTGCACAAGGATCAGTCCAATAGTCCGTGGCACGTATCTGTCTGTTCATTACGAGTCTCCACTGAGGTACATTTTGATCACAAGCTCTATAAGAAGGAATAGTTGAAATAGGCAGTTTTACCAGTTCAAAAGGAATGTATGGAAGGTAGGTTAAATGGCATACCTGTTACGCAGTCAATTTGACATCCTTCCTGTGGGATCACTATGTTGGCTGATATCTTTACAATCCCGTTTATATTGTTGCAGACCCAGGGAAAGAAGATCACAGGTGGGGGAGGGGGGGGGGGAAGCGACCTCTGGTTCCCACCAGACTCTATGGAATCGCAGGCCATCCCACACGGGTAACTCCTTGACGCGGCGGGTCGCTAATCGACCGTGAACGCCAATAACTCAACCACCTGACTTAGGATCCTCCGTCTAATGGAAGCCGGTTACCTAAAATGGTCACGTGATCTAATTACTAGGGGACACGCCCTCGGTACACCTTATTCAAACCTGATCACCTTACCAGATCAGATGCAGCCAAGCGTAACTGTCAAGGACGTACCGGCTAGGAAACATTGTTGGGGGATAACGTCCCGGCTAGGGTAGGATACGGACCATGCTGGACCAATGAAGGAAAAGACGAAAATGAGCTGGGAACATTTCTATACAAACCATTTATTTACAATCAGGCGAGAAAGGTACGTGGCACAGTGAATGGGGTTTATTATTATGTACAGCAGGGACAGCAAGGAATTTGTGGGGTGTGACAAAAGGCAAGCAATTTACAAAAGCAGACACAGAGCAGACGTATCCCATTATATCTTCTACAATCTTAACTTATGCTACGGCAGCACATACACACACACACAACCCCGATTTAAGATTAGATAGTCAGAAGGAAGGAGAGTAGATGAGGACTCACGACCTCGCAATACCTGGCGCGGTCAGCCGACCGTGCAACCCCGTACACTTTGAGGGACGCTCCGCTTGAGCGATCCCATCTTAAGAGTCGGCGCATGATCTCCTGCTTAACCACTTTGCTGGGGCTCATGGAAACATGTGCTCTGCACTGGTCCAGGAGAACGTGTTTCACACACCAACCCCGAGTGTAGATGCAGCGATAGGCAGACACCAAGGTGCAGTGAAGAGAGGGTGGAGCAGAGAGGAGAAGTGGGCGAGGCAAACAGGCCAAGATGAAGTGCAGAGAGAGAGGGCAGATGGCTTTGCTATCTGCCTTTTATAAGCCCTGGCGAAGGGTGGAGTGATGACCTGAAGCGACATCACCCGAATCGCGCTCTCTCATTGGGTCCTGGCTCCACCCTGTCAGGCTCCTGGAGCCGGAAGCGGTCTCATTCACACATCCAGTGCACACTGCCCAGAGCCTCGCACTGCCCCGTGCCACCCACCCCCCCCCCGACCCCCATTGTCCGTCCTGCCTTGTTCTGGTGACTGGACGAGGGTCGCGTTGGCCCCACATGCCCATTTAGGGCATCCCCAGGGAGATGCGGCCGGCGCTGCCAACGCGCCTGGCCCGTCCCCGCACCACGCGGCCCGAGCGGCCTGGGCTGTGCAGCACGCCTCTGCTTGGTGGCAAACCGTATCGATGTGGAGGTGCGAGGAGGCGCCTGATGATTTTTTTCCGTGTGCGGGAGATTTGGTGGGTGAGGTGGTGAGCTTTTGGTGAGCGAAGGTTAAGCAAGGTGAGACGCTGTTGTAAATTGGCGTGTAGATTTGAATGAAAGGGCACGCCATGCGCGTGCTTGTTCATGTGGTAATTCTCTCATAGGGCTGCGCGGGTGTCTGCTATCATGTATGCGTGCTTGCTTCGATTTGTATCATGGATAAAAGGAAAGGGTTGGATGGAAATCAGCATTGAAGATAGAGATATAATTATTGGACCGAGCTATTAGACCCACGTAACGCACTTCGTCCCGTTAACCCATTAGACATGAGGTGAAGGTCTGACTGCACGAATACTCACAAAATAACTGCCTAGGGATCACTGTATGTTGGGTACCATTGCCTTAGAGGCATGCGGTTTTGCATGCAGTTTTGCAGAACCACAACAATATGTTAAAATTACCTCTGGCAGAAGAGTAAGGTGGGGGAAAAAGAAGAGTCAAGTGTTTCAAAAGACAAATCTTATAATAATGTTTCAAAAATACAGGGTGTTTTAAAAGTAGAGAATCATATGGATATTTATTTTACAATCTCTATAATAATTGCTCAAATTGCGACTCGCTGACATGCATATGCATGTCAACTATTGTATGGAGGTTTCTTTTTTTTTTTTTTAACATTTCTTTAACTTTCGATTTTAGAACTTTCATATATGAATTTTTTAAATCGATTTTAGAACATCAATTTTAGAACATTCTAATTCTATTAGATTCTATTGGAACATTCTATTAGATTTTTATCCATTTTAGAACATTCATATATGATTTCACCTTGTTTTACCCCCCTGTACCCCGCCCCATCCCTCTCCTTTCCATAGATCCTAATATCTCTGTTCCTCATTGTTTTGTGCTTATCTCTACCGCCCCTCTTGTCTCCTGCTCCCTTTCTTATATGTTCTATGACCTATGTGTTACCTCTTATACGAGCCTCGACAATGTATACAGAAAAAAAACAGATCCTTTAGAACCCAATGACCCTTTAGAGTTTAGACCCTTTACAACCCAACCCTAAGACCCTTAAGACCCCTAACACTATTTTAAGACCACCAAGTCAAGTAACACTCCTAAGACCCTTTAGCACCCTCAGACCCTTTAAGACCTTCAAGACTCTTTTTACCCCTTAGACCCCTAAGACCATATAGACCCTGTTACACCCTTTATAACCCTTAGATCTCTTAGACCCTTGAGAACCCCAAAGACCCTTCGACTCCTTTCTACCCTTTAGACTTCCATTCCGGTCAGACCTTTTAATACCCTGTAGATCCCCTTGACCCTTAGACTCTTTTTGGACGTTTTAAAACCCTTTAGACCCCTTCAGACAATTCTGACCCTTAAACCTTAAATTCCACCCTTTAGACCCATTCGACCTTTTAAGACCCTTGAGTCACTTTTTACTGTTTCGACCATTTAGACCTTTTTCAGACCTTTCAACTTTTAGACCTTCAGACAATTTGACCTTTACAACTTTTCAGACCTTTGACCTTCATACATTTACAACTATACCAATCAGACCTTTCACTTGCAATCAATGACCTTTAATTTAGTACATCCTTCCATTTATTTGCCACACAAAACAAATCTTGGCGATGGTCTGCAATCTCTGATTGCTGTTTCTTGTTACCTCCACTATCGAAGGTGAAGGAGGTGATGTTTTCACCCCTTTCTGTCTGTTTATTACTTGCAAAATCGAAGATTTTTCAAGTATATTGGTTAGTCGATTTTGTTATTCTGTCTGTCTGTTTTGTCTCTCTGTCTGTTTGTCTGTTTGTCGCCTACAGATCACAATGTCAACTGATCTTCACGAAACTTCACCACATGATAGAGTTTGTTATAAGGAAGAAGCCGATTGTTTTTGAGGTCAAAAGGTCAACATAGGCCAAAGATCAACAACTTTGGTGAGATTTCTAAAATCCTCAATTTTCATCCGATTGACTTGAAATTTGAAAAACATTTATATTTCAGGACATCGAATTCAATGTGCCAATTAATTTTGAGGTCAACATAGACAAAAAGGTCAACAGAGGCCCAAGGTCAACAACTAAGGTGGTATTTCTAAAATCGTCAATTTTCATCCGTTTGACTTGAAATTTGAAGAGAAGTTATATTTCAGGTCACTGAATTAAACCAGCGAATTATTTTGGAGGTTAACATTGGCCAAAAGAACAACATTGACCGAATTTCTAAAATTGTCAATTTTCATCCGATTCACTTCAAATTTGAAGAGGAGTTGCACATTTGGTCATTGAATTCAACCACCAATTATTTTTGAGGTCCAATTTGTTTGATGGATTTTGTAAGTATTGTGCTCTGCATAATTTCTTGTTCTTGTTTGTTTGTGTCCAAGATATCTCAAAAAGTTGTGGACGGATTCGGATGAAATTTTGTGGACAGGTTGGGTGTGTGACAAGGACAAACTGATTAGATTTTATTGAAGATCAGGATCTGAATGTGACTACTATAATTTTTTTAAATGATTCTTCACCATTGAGAGATAGGGCCAAAATTGTATATACACGATATCTCAAAAAGTTGTGGACAGATTTGGACAAAACTTGGTGGATACGTTGGGTGTGTGACAAGGAGCAATTGCTTCAATTTTGATGAAGATTCGAATCCGGATCCGGATCTGATAAATTTTTAAGTGATTCTTCACCATTGAGAGATCGGGCCAAAAACTAAATAAAGAATGATATTTGAAAAATGCATTTGGCCAGATATGTTCTTGTGGGTCAGGCATTGAGTGGTGGAGGTATACGCTCTTCCGAGTACCCTTCTAATTGTATCTGTTGTCAGTTGTAAATAGTTGTGGCCATTTGCTGATAGATATGTGCCACGATTGCTCTGTTGCAGAGTTTGGATTGGCATTGGAGTCATCATATGCAGGATGCGCCACAAAAATGTGATACATTTTCCTTTCTACCCTTTAGTCATTTGGACCTTCACACCTTTCACACCTTTTATTACCCTGTAGGTCCCATTGACCTTTAGACCCCTTTAGACCCATCCAACCCTTTTTAGACCATTTCGACCCTTTAGACATATTTAGTCTTTTCAGACCTTTCAACCTTTCAGACCTTCAGCTCATTTGACCTTCACAACTTTTCATACCTTTGCCTTCACACATTTACAACTAGACAATTTAGACATTTAATTTGCAATCAACGACCTTTCATTTCGTACAGTACATCCTTCCATTTATTTGCCACTGAAAACAAGTCCTGGCAAGGGTCTGCAATCTCTGATTGCTCTTTGTTGTTGTTTTTGTTTTTCCACTTGCAAATAGTTGTGGCCATTTGGTGAGAGATATTCACCACGGTTGCTATCGTGCATAAGAGTTTGGATCGACACGGGATTTATCATATCGTCACCCTCATAACAAAAGTGACTAAGTCATTTTTTCCAGTTTTAGAGATTTTCTGCCTAAGTCATCTATAGCCATGACGTAATCATAATAACGAGTAACGAGATTTGTGTTTCATGTAGCTTCCATTAACAACTCTGTGCACAAGAAATGGTGAATAAATATTCGTTGATGAAGAATTGCTGCAGTTTTTTTTGTGTTTTTCTCAAAATTCGAAAAAATTACTCAGGCACTTTTGTTATGAGGGCAACGATATGGAGGATGGGCCACAAAAATGTGATGCATTTTCATAGACCACAATTTAAATTCTAACAATGATATTTATTGGAAAGATACACAAATTTTAAGAAACACAAAGACTAATTGTGTTATAATGTATATTCAAATTGTCCTGCATTTTGTCTGGTACCAAAAATGGGGAGCAGAAATGCTTTTAGCGCTGAGACTACAACAGCACTGGTATTTTGGAGCATTTTAAGGCAATTTGACAACAACAACATGGTGTTCTATTACCTACTAAATGACTATTTTGCTTGTTGACCATTCTGTGGAGGTACACATGGCACTCGTCACTGAAAACAATGCCATCGAGGTTCATTGCGATCGCCACCCACCTCACCGATTAAAATGTAAAATTGAGTGTGATGGTGCTGGCCATCATCCATCAAATGCCGCAGTAATTGAATTCAAGTGAAACCTTTAATATTGCAAAATAAAATTTAATTGGTTTTCCAACAGAAAAATCAACTTTTTAAAGTCCCTGCATTCACTTTCTGCCGTTACTCCAAGAGCCTCCATCTGGCCATCCCCCAGGCAGACTCCTGGCCCATCCCCATCTCCTTGAGATACCGGTCAACCTGCTGCAACCACAAGCCATGTGGTCAGCCTGTTGGCCTCTTCCACTCATGAGGCTTCTTCGCTGAGAGAATCTGCTGAGCAGGATCACCATCAGGAAAATGAGCCACATGGCCATACAGCTGCAACTGACGCTCACGGACTATGGAGGTAAAAAATCTCATCTGAGTCTCTCTCAGCAACTGCTCATTAGACACAATGTCTCACCAATGATAGCCAAGGATTCTCCGAAGAGACCTGGTACTGAAGGAGTTAAATCTCCGTCTCAGATCCTTGGTCAGAGCCCAAGTCCCACATCCAGAGAGCAAGACTGGAAGGACCAAAGACTTAAAATCGTGGACTTTCATCCTCCTGCATAGGTACCAACAGCACCACACCCCATGATCCAGTGAATCCATGACTCCCCAGACCTGACCCAGACGTCTATTGGCCTCTGGCTCACAACATGCGGAGACATGAATGGCACTGCTAAGGAAAGTGAATCTCTCCGTGACCTCAACATCCTCACCACAAACAGGTACAGACAAGATAGCAGCATCCAAGATGTCATTTAAAGCCTGGATCTTAGTTTTTCCCCAGGAAAGCTGTAATCCCAGTAGTTCCAATGACTCATTCAGCACCTCGAGGCCCCCACGAAGATATCCAGCATCTCTACAAAGATGACTGCATCATCTGCGAAATGAAAGTCAGATATCTTGACATTGCCAAATGATTCACCGCATCTTGACCTCTCCGACATTCTCCTCAGAAACCAGTCCACACAGCGCTGAAAAATGTGGGGGCCAGTGCACATCCCCGACAAACTCCAGTAAGTCAGAGATGGAACCACCACACCTCACAGCACTCTCAGTACCAGAGTATCGTTCATAAATCAGAATGATCAGTTTTGTTGGCACTTCACGAAGACTGAGAATCCTCCAGATGGCATCATGATTGACTAAATCGAATACTTTGCAGAGATCAACATAGGCTGTACTGAAACTCCTGTCTGCATTTGCTGAGGACCCAAAGCGCAAGGATATGGTCAATCGTTGACTTCTTTGGTGTAAAGCCTGACTGCTCTGGGCGCTGGACGCTGGTGCTCAAGCAGATGGGTGGCAAACCCTGTCAAGAATTATCCAAGGAAAGACCTTGCCCGGCATTGAGAGCAGCATCACCCTCGGTAGTTCTTGCAGTCTTGGCGTGATTACACCTCCCTTTCCAGAGAGGGACAACAAGGCCCCTCTTCCAGTCAGTTGGGATGATGCCTGTTTTCCAGATAGAGCACAGAACTGCATGCAATGACATGAGTACAGCATTTTCCCCAGCCTTAAGAAATTCAGCATGAATGACACAGATCCCAGGAGCTTTACTCCCTTTCTACTGGTTCACCGCAGCTTGGAGGAATGGAGGAACACTATGCACGAATTCCTCTGTGAGCAGAACAAGAATAACTTGACCACAGGTGATGCTCTACCCATTTACATATTCCTCTCTCAGCGCACGGCAGTTTTACTCCTTAACTCCCTGAGCAGCTCAGCTCTGCCATTAAGCATGGCCCTATGACTCTGCTCAATGCTTTCCAGTGTTCCTTGGGAAACAGTTATTTTTTGCCTGATGGTGGGATCCAAGACATGCACTGGCAACATCAAGTGTGGTAGTTTTGAAGGCACTGCACAACTCTTCAGGATTCCCCAAAACACCAAGACCCCCCCCAAATCCCTACTCAGCTTGTTTGCAAACCCCTCAGCTACCCTCTCATCTTTGAGATAGCCAACATCCAGCCTAGGCTGGGATGGTACCATTCTCCCAGATTTAAGCTGCAACTTCACAGTTGCTACAACAAGCCTGTGATCGGTATTGAGGAACTGAGCATTCCATTAGACCCTACAGTTCTGTATCATCCTCCAATGACCATCAATGAGCACATGGTCAATCTCCTTTGCCACACCGCCAGCGTTGGAATACCAAGTCCAGTGATGAGCCTGTGGGCGTTGAAACCATGAACCAGCCACCTTAGGTCCATGACTTCTTGCAAAGTCAAGGAACTTAGTGCTATTCAGGTTCACAGTTCCAGACCCATGAGGACCAACACATGTCTCATAACCATCCATATCAGTGCCAGTCGATGCATTGAAATCCCCCAAGACTAGAAGAGTATCTCACTTGGGGCACTGATCAACCACAGACTCAAATGCAGCATAGAATGCGTCCTTCACTGTGAGATCACTCGCCTCACTCAGAGCAAAAAAGAGACCAGGAAAACGACACCCAAGGAGTGATGAATCCTCAGTCTCATCATACGCTCGTTGACCGACGTTACCTCAATTATCATTGGAATCAACTTATTGGACACAGCTACAGCAACTCCTTGAGGATGGTAACCATCATAGCGACCAGACCAGTTGTATGCATAACCACCCGCCATGATCTCACCACCATCTGACCTCCAAACTTCAGAGATTGCTGCAATACCGATGTTCCAACACTGGAGCTCAGATGATGGCAGAGACAGGTGATCATCCTCTCTTAAGTTTAGAACATTCCAAGCACCCACCCGAAGGGATCATTTCATGTTAACCTGAGGAGACCACCGTCTCTTTGGTGACACCTCAGCACCACACTGACACAAACCACTGCAATCTGATCCTGGAAGATTACCCCGTGCTTTTCCTCCTATCATCAAAGGATGGGGGCCCTGAAGGCTTTGCCCCAATCCCGTCATCCGGCGAGCTGCCCTGCGAAGGGCAGCTGTACAGGAGGTACTCCCACGGAGTGGGTTTTCACTTTTCTTTCCGTTTTTTGTGTATTCTGTGGAATGAACTGTTTTACGGTGGCCAGAGTGTAAGTCCCGCTACCAGCCTTCAAGAAAGAGGCAATGCAACTGCAGGAGGATATCCACAGTTGCTGTTTTGCACCAGATATGGATAGCTGTTGGCTCACAAGGAGCTCCTCCACCCTTTGACAGGTTTTGTTTTTAGTCCTACTGGGTATCCGTATCCATACACCCTCCTCACCAGGAAACATGGTTGGGGAGACTGTTTAGTCGCCGAGAACCCGACCATGAAACAGGTTAGTACAGGTTTGCATGGTACCTTAGGCCTGGTGTTGGCTTCGCCATTAGAGTGGCTGACTCGGGATCCTAGGGTCCTGAGTTCGAGCCCCGTTGGCCGCTGACTTACCACCAGGTGGGGCTAACTCAGCCTGTCATCCTTCCGATGTCGGCAAAATGAGTACTAGCGTACTGGCAATAGGGACACTGCATAAGTGGCATAGCCGTGTCCCGAACCAATGATTCAACCAGCAGCCATAAGGCTGCACTTGTAAGAGAGAGAGAGAGAGAGAGAGAGAGAGAGACATGGTACCTGCAGCAAGTCACAGATCTGATTTGGCCTGACCTGACAATAGGAATTTACAATCGTAATTTACCAAGAATTTCTATCATTTACATTAAAATTCTGATAAACATTTCAAACCTTTTGATATATTTTTGTCACCCATCCTGTATAAGTATAACCTTTTGTCTCACATGTGAAGGTGGTTCCTACTATGAACTGGTATTGTTTGGCTATTTTTTAGAACAACAAAAAAAAGTTTTTATGTGTTTTAACGGATCCCCTCTCTGTTGAAACTAATATTGTTTCACATCACTCAATGCTTTGTGCGATTAAATATTGTGTAGAATTGCCACCAGTACCCAGTGGTATGCCTGCAGTGGTTCATACAGTGTATAAGAATAACTGTTTGCCATTTATGGTTCCCCTCTGAGAACATTATGGTTCAAGTGATGAACCATAATGCAGGAATTGTCGATAATTGTCCTGCGTGGGATTTGTATATAATCATCACCCTGATCCTCCTTCTTATTAAGTCGGCTGTTCGACCAAACTCTGATGACATTGATCCTCAGTTTCCAGTCCTCTCGATCATGCATTGCTGTGCGCAGTTCCTCCGTCTCCAGACCTGTGTCGTTCTTCACCACGTTGATGTAGTTGAGAGCTTGTTTTCCCCGCTTCAGCCTTCCATGTTTAGGTGTCCGGAGTCCAAAATTGGAAACGGGTTCGTTTTTGGCTTGGGAACAGCGCCCAGCAATCCTGAGACATTTAAATTTTAAACAACAGCCTTGGAGGAGAACCATAGAGCTCTTTATTTGTCGCATTCTCAGACCACCGGCCATTTAAAGCTGAACGAAGAAGTCAAGTCAAACATTCATCAAGTCCCTTTTCGTGTGTCACAGTGATGGGTCCATGCTTCCATATCATGCACTTTGTTTGATATCCTGAGATATCCTTTCGTTTGTTTGATATCCTGAGCAGATGTGTTAACCCAGGAACCAAATATACTCAGTCATTGACTGTCTCAAGTTTTATTCCATCGTTCCAAGTGATTGAGACCTCTCTCTCTCTCTCGACTCGCTGAATGCCATCACTTTAGTTTTATCAACATCAATTGTGAGCTCTATCTTACCGGCGCTTGTTTTCAACTCTCTTGAGAAGGAAATTCTTGCGCTTGCTCAACTTATTCTGACAATAAGGCTCGGTCATCAGTGAAGTCGACATCAGTAAGAACCTTCAGTTTGATTTTTCATCGTTCTCGTTGGAACTCCAATTCCTCCTCCTTGCCTTTGAGAACGTTTCTGAGTGGATAATCAAGCACTATGACAAACAGGTAAGGGCCAAGTGTCTCACTGCAGTTACTCTGCCTAGAAATTTGAAAAGCTGCATTTTTCCCTTGAGTTAGAGCGTTGTGTATCCTTCTACATATTCAAAATCGCCTTCACACGGAGACTTGGATCACTAAAAGCAAGTAGTTTTGCTGATTAACCAAAGGAGTTTTTTAATGGAAATTAATGAGCATGAGATGTTTTTCGAAAATATAAAGAATCCACAGGATATGATAAAGATAGATTGCTCGAGTCATTTAATTAAAGCCGAATGAGTTGTTATATTAACTTTGTCCATTTAACCCTCTAATTTGGCAATTGCACCTCATATATATATATATGTATATTATATTATATATAATATATATATATATATATATATATATATATATATATATATATATGCCGGGTTACCAACGACCGCCACCGGTACGGTGGTCAGCAGGGTACCAGTGGAAATTGTGCTACTGCTGGGCGAAGGAGGAGAAGGAGACGGGGAAGGCGAGTCCGGAGGCAGTGGGAGAGGGGGAAGGGTAGAAGTGTGCAGGTGAGAGTTGGAACTCTGAATGTTGGGACGATGACTGGCAAAGGGCGAGAGTTGGCTGATATGATGGAGAGAAGAAAGGTGGACATACTGTGTGTACAAGAGACCAAGTGGATGGGGAGTAAGGATGGAGCATTGAGGTGGTTTCAACTGTTCTACATGGTGTGGATGGGAGGAGAATGGTGTCGGGGTAATCCTGAAGGAAGATTAGTCAAGAGGGGTATTGGAGGTGAGGAGAGTGTCTGACCGAGTGATGAGTGTGAAGTTGGAAATTGAAGGGGTGATGATGATTGTCATCAGTGCATATGCCCACATATGGGTGTGAGATGGAGTATAAAGAAGATTTCTGGAGTGAGTTGATGAAGTGGTGGAGAGTGTATCAAGGATGAAAGAGTGGTGATTGGAGAAGATTTCAATGGGCATGTTGGGGAAGGGAATAAAGAGGATGAGGAGGTGATGGGTAGGTACGGTCTCAACAAGAGAAATGTGGAAGGGCAAATGGTGGTAGAGTTTGCAAAAAGAATGGAAATGCAGTGGTAAATACGTATTTCAAGAATAAGGAGGAACACAGGGTGACATACAAGAGCGGAGGAAAGTGCACACAGGTGGATTCCATCTTAAGCAGGAGATGCAACCTGAAAGAGATAAGTGACTGTAAGGTGGTGGCAGGGGAGAGTGTAGCTCGACAGCATCGATTGGTGGTCTGTAGGATGACTTTAGAGGTGAGGTTGAGGAAGAGAGTGAGGGTGAACCAAGGACCAGATGGTGGAAGCTGAAGGAGGAAGACTGTTGCGTGAAATTTAGGGAGGAGGTGAGACAGGCGTTGGATGGTGGTAAAGATGGGTGGGATGATTGGGCAACTACAGCAGAAGTGGTGAGGGAGATAGCTAGGAAGGTACTTGGTGTGACATCTGGACAGAGGAGAGAAGATAAGGAGACTTGGTGGTGGAACGAGGAAGTACAGGAAAGTATAAGGAGAAGGGGTTGGCGAAAAAGGAGTGGATAGTCAGAGAGATGAAGAAAGTAGGCAGGAGTACAAGGAGTGGTGGCGAAAGGCAAAAAGAGAGGTGGCAAAGGCCAAGGAAAGGCATATGACGAGCTGTATGAGAAGTTGGATGCAAAAGAAGGGGAAAAGGATTTATACCGATTGGCAAGACAGGGGACCGAGCTGGGAAGGATGTGCTCCGGGTTCGGGTGATAAAGGACGCAAATGGGAATGTGCTGACGAGCGAGGAGAGTGTGTTGAGAAGGTGGATGGAGTATTTGAGGAGCTGATGAATGAAGAAAATGAGAGAGAGAGAAGGTTGGAAGAGGTGGAGATAGTGAATCTGGAAGTGGGGTGGATCAGTAAGGATGAAGTGAGGACTGCTATGAAGAAGTGAAAAGTAGAAAGGCGGTTGGCCCAGATGGTATACCAGTGGAGGCATGGAAGTGCTTAGGAGAGATGGCAGTGGGTTGTTAACAAGATTGTTTAATAAGTCTTGAAAAGTGAGAGGATGCCGGAGGAGTGAGAATTAAGTGTACTGGTTCCGATTTTCAAGAAAGGGTGATGTGCAGAGCTGTGGAAATTACAGAGGGATAAAGTTGTTAAGCCACACCATGAAGGTGTGGGAAAGAGTAGTGGAAGCTAGGTTGAGAAGAGAGGGACATCTGTGAGCAGCAATATGGGTTTATGCCAGAAAGAGCACCCTAATGCAATGTTTGCTTTGAGAATGTTGAGGGAGAAGTATGGGAAAGCCAGAAGGAGTTACATTGTGTGTTTGTGATTTGGAGAAAGCTTATGATAGGGTGCCAGAGAGGAGTTGTGGCATTGTATGAGGAAGTCGGAGTGGTGGAGAAGTATGTGAGGATCGTGCAGGATATGTATGAGGACAGTGTGACAGCAGTGAGGTGTGCAGTAGGAATGACGGACCGGTTTAAGGTAAAAGTGGGATTGCACCAAGGATCGACTCTGAGCCTTTCCTGTTTGCAATGGTGATGGACAGCCTGACGGACGAGATCAGACTGGAGTCTCCATGGACTATAATGTTCGCGGATGACATCATGATCTGTAGGGAGAGTAGGGAGCAAGCTGAGGCGAGCCTCGAGAGGTGGAGGTACCGACTGGAGAGAAGGGGAATGATGTCAGTCGGAGTAAGACGGAGTACATGTGCGTAAATGAGAGGGAGGGTGGTGGTATGGTGCGGTTGCAAGGAGTTGAGGTGGGGAAGGGATGGGTTTAAATACTTGGGATCAACTGTCCAAAGTAACGGAGAGTGTGGGAGAGAAGTGAAAAGAGAGTGCAGGCAGGATGGAGTGGTTGGAGAAGAGTTGCAGGAGTGATTTGTGACAGAAGGGTAGCTGCAAGAGTGAAGGGGAAAGTATATAAGACGGTAGTGAGACCAGCTATGTTGTATGGTTTGGAGGCGGTGGCACTAACAAAAAGACAGGAGCGGAGCTGGAAGTGGCAGAGTTAAAGATGCTGCGATTCTCGTTGGAGTGACGAGGATGGATAGGGTAAGAAATGAGTATATTAGAGGGACAGCGCAGGTAGGACGGTTTGGAGACAAAGTGAGAGAGGCGAGATTGAGGTGGTTTGGACATGTGCACAGGAGGGCGGAGTATATTGGAAAGGATGTTGAAGAGGGAGCCGCCAGGCAGGAGGAGAAGAGGAAGGCCAAAGAAGAGGTTCATGGATATGGTGAGGGCGGACATGCGGGTGGTTGGAGTGTCAATGGAAGATGTGGAGGATAGAGCGAAATGGAGACGGTTGATCCGCTGTGGCGACCCTAACGGGAGCTAGCGAAGAAGAAAGAGAAGAAGATATATATATATATATATATATATTTTATATATATATATATACAGTAATCCCCCGTTTCTCGGGGGGTTACGTTCCAAACCTCCCCGCGCTAAGTGAAAATCCGCGATGAATGGACGCCTCCCCAAAAATCGACTCGTCTGGTCTGTCGGTTTGGGAGTGATGGGTTTGAGGTGCCTGAGATCGACTCGTCTGGTCTGGTCAGTTTGGCAGTGATTGGGTTTGAGGTGCTGGAGATCGACTCGTCTGGTCGGTCGGTTTGGCAGTGATTGGGTTTGAGGTGCCGGAGATCGACTCGTCTGGTCTGGTCGGTTTGGCAGTGATTGGGTTTGAGGTGCTGGAGATCGACTCGTCTGGTCAGGTAGGTTTTGAGGTGCTGGGTAGAGCAGTGCTCGTCCAACGGCGGCAAACCTTTTTCCTTCCCGAAGCATATCAAGCACTTAACCTTCTCCTGGAGCGTCCCAGGACCTTCTCTGGCGCTTCGGTTCTTGCCAGAAGCCTTAGAAGGTGCAGGGCGTTTGGGCGGCATCGTAGGGCTTGGAGAAAAAAGTAGAAAATATTCGAAGTTCACAAGCAAAACTTTGTCTCGTGCGTTGTGTGACTGGTCGAGCACACGCGTTATAATTTATTGCTTAAATAATTTATATTTTATATATATTACCGCGATGTACCGGGGAATCCGCAAAAAAATTAGTTACGTTCCAAGGGAAAACCCGCGATGAACCGGGGGAGCGATAGGTGAACTGCGATAAAGCGGGGGTTGACTGTAATATATATATATATATATATATATATATAATATATATATATATATAATATTATATATATATAATATATAATATATACAGGTAGTCGTCGACTTACGACCGCGATCGGTTCCGACCGATCGTCGTAAGTCAATTTGGTCGTAAGTCGGCCAACTTTATTTTTAGCTTTATATAGTGTACAGGCCTATTTATAGTGTACAGGCCTATGTACTGTATAGGCCTATGCAAAAATTACCGTAACTAACAGTAAAAAGTTACTAACAGTAAAAAGGCTTAAAGGTGTCCGTTTTTGTATCTGATCTTCCATCCAAACATGCAGCAATTTCTCCATTTCGTGGATGGCCCCAGTCCCGTTGCGTTGTTATAATTGTCGATCGCTATGGGTGCGACACCTTTCACAGCTTTCCACGAATCCTTTCTTGTGTCTTCCAAAATGGTCGACATACAGGTAGAGTGTGATAAGCTTTAAGATCACGTGCGATTGGTCATTCACTTTCTTTCCTCCTTGCATACTGTTTTGATCACCTGCATTTTCGTGGTGAGATCAATGGCCTTTCTTTTCCTTCTTGGCAGGTAGAATAGACAAAGATATTTCCTCTTGGTAGACATCTTGGGGATGACATCTTGAACCACGCTAACACGCTAGCAATGGCGGGCCGCTGGGGCGGAAACTGAGCAGTCTGAGTGGGCGGAGACGCGGAGCATTCTGGTCGTAAAGTCGTAAAGTGGTCGTAAGTCGAACAAGTCGTAAGTCGCATAGGTCGTAAGTCGACGACTACCTATATATATATATATATATATACGTATATAATATATATATATATATATAATATATATATATATATATATATATATATATATAATATATATATGTATGTATAAAATTACCTGTTTCTCCATGTGTGCGTGTGTCTGTCTGTCTAACATTCCGATCCACACCTTGGTTGGACAGTTCGCCTGACTCCACCAACAATTTCTCTTCGGGGAAAAAAAATAAATCAAATGATCGCCATGTTGGGCTTCCTGCTTTGCGAAGTTCAGACATCTTCAGAGCTTTCATATTCGTGATTGCCATGCCCTCCCTATAAGTTTGCTCTTCATTGTAAAATGACCAAAGTGACAGTTAAGAGGATTTTGAGCTGATCGGCATCGTGGATCTTGTGAAAATCGGCCTCAGCAATCGAGGCAGCAGTCTGGTAACTTATACACCACCCAAATAACTATGTGACATTCTCTCAAACGGGGCACCCATGTTATTGCAAAAGGTCTTTACCCGAGGTCATTATTTACTTTTAATGATGTGTATATTGCATCATGAAGAAGATAATTGGTTTTCGATCGTTTATTGCCAAACATCTTTTCTGCATATCTCAGGGGATTGTTGTGGAGATTTGAAGACTTTTGGTTGAGGGGGGGGGTTCAGGAGTTGCCATGGGGAGGTGGGTTGAAGGCTGGAGTAGGGAGGGAGTTAAAGTTTTGAGTTTGGGAGGGGGAGGGTGATGACTTGGGGTTGGAAGGTGGAGGTTGAGGCTTGGGGTAGGGGTAAGTAATGCTTTTGGGGGAGGGGTTGCAGTTCTAGAGAGGGTAGGGATTGATGCCTTTGGGCTGGGAGAGTGATACTTGGGGTTGGGAGGCGTGAAAACTTGGAGTGGGGAGGGGATTGCACGCGCTTAGCGATTGGAGGGCCGAGGTTGAGGATTTGAAGTCACATTTAACATTGCGTGGTATTTCCACGGGTCCCTACTAGTTTATGATAATGAATCAAGATATTTGAAGGTATATATAAACAATGGTTTCCAAAATTACAGAGAACAATAATTCATTTACTACTCTAATGGCTCAGATTTTTCAAACCGTTTTGTGGGGTCGGCTGAGGAATGTTTTTGATCAAAGTCTTTCACAAACCTGCCATTTGGCTGGAGATCATTTGGACAAGAATTTGTAGTTTCTTCCAGGGGGCTGGCGATAACTTGCATACTCTTCGAGAAAGTCAACGAGGGGTATTTACCATCCACCAACTTATGGCAACAGATGGGACACCCAGCCTGACCTGAAGGACGGTGCACTTTGTCATGCAATGTCCTGCCTACGAAGCACCATTCCAAAACTTTATTTTTGGGTCAGGAATCGAACCCAGATATGACAGCTCAAATGTAAGTGCACTACCATTGGATTTTCCTGTCAGACTTATAAAGACAAGTCTGAAGACGACAATGGTTCATGAGCGGTATTTGACAATGTAGATCGTTTCAGAAGTCAAGGATGAGACAATGTGATAATGTTTGACCAAGTTATAAAAATGATCAACATGATGTGGTACGAGTGACAGGTATTAGTTGCCAAATGTCAAAAACCCGGTTTCGTTCAACAACTTTCAAAATTTGACCTTTGCATAACCTTTTAAAGGTCACAAAACAATGTTGTGGACATTAAAATAAGGAAACAGGATACGTGCTATAGCTTATTGGAGTTAGTTCGTCGAAGAAGGTCGAAAACTGGTTTGATTCCCACAACTAGAAAATTTGACCTTTGTGGCCTTTAAAAGTCAAAGGTCAAGGATTATGACCTTTGGTGCAAACTTCCTCTGGAACATTCCAGGAGCAATATAACGTCATATAGGCTATATTGCATTTCGCACTCCTCGGATTATCCATACTTTGATGAAATCAGCGTAAAAACAAACTTGAAGGGGGCGCCACGGGCAAGGTGTTCGAGATAGAGCAAAATGGTGTCAAGACTTTAGGTGGGGAATGACCTCAAGATTATGCACAAAAAATATTGTCATCCGAGCTCTCAAAGTTTTGCGCGTCGTATGATTTTTATGTCAAAATTCGCAATTTTCTAAGTTTTTGACCTTGTGACCTTGACCTTGGGACGAAAATGAAAAATCGGACAACGACAAGTTTTAGATAATTCATTTTGCTATTCAAATATCATGTACTCATTCCATTCAGTCAATTCCCTTGTTGAAGATAGATTTTAATCCGACTACCCCCTAAAAATGGCTATTTTTGGCGTGGCTCCGCCCACAATGGGCGTAGCACGCCCTCATCCAGGAAAACACAACTAGACATCATATGATATCGAACACATAACCAAGTTTCATCAAGATCGGATCAAAGTCCACGGAGTTATGCTCTGGACAGATAGACAGACAGACAGACAGACAGACAGACAGACACACAGACATAACGAATATAGTGGTCACTCTGGCTGGTGCTCGTGAACCAAAAAGCAGATGGAACTTGTGTAGAAAAATAAAAGAATCTTCAGAAATTTCAACCCCACCAGCACAGCCAGTAATCTTGCCCAAGAGAATTTGAATTACCAGAGACAAATTAATTATTTTCTCCGTTGAGGTGCACTAGGTGTGTAAAACAAGCAGGTGATGCAGAACAGAAGATTTCCAAACATCAGAAACAAGTAAAAAAAAAGATAAAATATCATACCCCTTTTGTTTTAGTAATTTTGCTGTTCGGAGTTAAAGGGATAGCCCATATTTACAGAGACATGACAGAAGTAAATAGACACCATGATTTTTAAAGAATTTATTTATTTAACATTTGAAGAACATTTGATCCATTTTTATACATACACTAGTATTTGGTAACTTGTCATTTGCAGATTTAAACGCTTTTAATCTTTCAGACAAAGAACTAACAAGTTCCGAAATTTTCTCGTGCGGGATTTCTGCCCAGGCTTCACGCAAAAGGTTTAGCAATTCTGCCTGTGATGTTGGTTTCCTGGACTTTTGCCGTGCAGCTCAATCCAATATGGCCCAGAGGTGTTCAATGGGATTCATGTCACGTGACTGACTTGGCCATGGAAGTCGCTTGATCCCATTTCTGTCCTGCCATTCTTTGGTCTTTTTTGTAGTATGGCATGGAGCTCCATCTTCCATGAACAGAGTGTTGTTGACCATCTGACCAGTAGAGAAGAAGGGGAGAAGTCCATCCTCAAGGATAGAAATGTATATTGTGGAGTTGATGTTGCCAACACACTCTACAAGCTCTGACCAACCAGCACCCCAGATTTCTTCCCACACGATCACTGAAAAACCACCGTGTTTGACAGTTGGCTGCAATCGGTTCAAAGAGAACTCTTGACTGGGAAGTCTCGAGACCCATACACATCCACTATCAGAAAATTGAGCAAATTAGGACTCATCTGAAAAAAATACAGTTTGTCAAAACTCCAAGTGTCTGGTGGCCATCTCGTCAGCCCACTTCTTTCTCCTTTGAATGTTGGTTGGTCTAAGAAGAGGTTTTCTCTGAGCTGATCTCCCATAGTAGCCCAGTTGATGAATGTACCGCACAGCAGTTCTTGAGCTAACTTGGACCTCCTCTGCAAATCTGCTGCCTTGCAACAGGGAGTTTTCTCAATGGACCGCTTCACAGCTCGAAGACACCTTTCTGAGGGCCCAGATCGACCAGAACGGGAAGCCGTGGATTCTTTGCCTTCGCTGTTGACTTGCACAATCACCTGATTGACCATAGAAAGTGGAATGCCAAGGCTCTGAGCTATCTGATGCTGGCTGACTCCACATTCCAAATGGCCAACAATTCGTCCTCTTTGAAAATCGCAAAGATCGTGTGCTCCCTGGGTTTGAGGCATCGTTAATTGTCATTAAAAGACCCAGGAACTCGTTTTTGCAAAGAAATAGTCGAATATTAATCAAAATCACTGAGTAAAAATGCGTTATACAGATGAAATGAAGAAATTTAAGGTGTCTATTTACTTCTGTCATGTCTCTGAATGTACAACTAAAATGGCCGCCAGTCTACCAGTCGGCCATCTTTGATCAGATCGCAAAAACAGTGAGGTGCACGTGTATGCCATTATGTATTGTGTTTGTGCTAAGTTTGATCAAAATCGGACCATGCATATCCGAGAAATGGTTGAGGACGTGTTCAACATTGGGTTTTTTTTTTACAACTAAAATTGCCGCTAGTCGGCCATCTTGGATCTGAACCCAAAAAAAAATGACGTGCATATGTATACCATCACCGCATCACGTGTCGTCTTTTTGCCAAGTCAGAGTAAAATCGGTCCATACATGTCAGATATGCCAAATTATTTTTTTCCTCCAACCTTTAAAATCTTTATTTAATTTAAATTTAATCATATATTTGAACATTGTAGAACACAAATCACTTCTTTCACACTCTCAGAACCCTTCTGTTTAGCAGTACTGTACTTGGACAAAATATTACTGCATTTTACGTCATCACGTCCAATCAAATAGAGTATGACGCTTGCAGACCCCACCTACGTTCTTGTTCCTCATGGTGACACGGGGTAATGTGTTTTATAAACTCTCTAGTTGTTTTAGTTTTAGTCGTTCAGGCATCCGCTTTTATTTTCTACATTTTCTGTGCTATCGTTTTAGACAAACTTTTGTGCCAAATGCAATCCATATGTTCAATTATATGACACAGAAAGAGTTTGATACACAATGTGTACTCATGTAGATGCAGCCTCATCTCTGCTGTCATAATTCGTAAGATTTTTTTTTTTAAATTGCATTTCCAGTGGATGTCAAGTTTCTGTTTTACAACACGGACAACAAATTATCTTCACTGCTCAACGCAGCATGCGGCTGCTGGTTTACATCATGTATAGGAGCATGATGCAATACCCTTTATAAACCAGTATTTGACCATAGCACCAGCACACAATTTTTCTGCCTTTTGAAAGGTAGAGTGGGATCTTTAACATCCACAAGCGAATATCATCAGATGTGGGATGGGGGCAGCCGCGGCTCAATGTCCCCTCCGAAGGATGGTGTACTTGTTGATGGACGCCCAGCTTGCGAAGCACCAGGATGATAGTTTATAGTCGAGCTGGGAACCAAAGGTAGACAACTCAAAAGCAAGGAAGCTAACTTGATCCGAGCTATCCTATCAACCCAGTTAATAAGATGATGGACCAAATAGGCCCTTCATCTTTGTGAATTTATTTCATGAAATCCAAAATTATACAATTCATTAAATATACATCAAAGTTAAAATCATTCGAAGTGACTCACAATTCATGTTATTACAAAACTTAAAGTGCAGCAAAGTTTTTTTTTTTTTTAAATTTTATTTTATCCTGGTTATCACAGCATGGTAATCTCATTCCTCCATAACAACACACCTGCGAGGCTCTGGATTTACTCTGAACTTTTAATGAGATGCACACCCAGAACACAGCTAGCTCGGTGTGAAGCCAATTTTAATTATCTGTGGCATGACACCAAAAGGAAAGTCCTTACAAAATTTAACTGTTTACTCACAGAGGGCAAAGGTTTCCCTGAAATGGCAACATGCTTTTTCATTTCATGTTTTGACGTTTTCATGTTTTGGCAACACGTTTCCATTTCATGTTTTGACAAATAATGTCATGGTGCTTCTTCGAAGACGTACCTGTTTTGCAGCAATGTGTGTTACTTTGTGCAACCTTAGTTTCAGTCCGTCATGTGGTTATAGCAGCACAAGATGATGGAAATCGAATCGGGGAGGAAACTTCAATCTGTGTAATCTCTTCTTTCTGAATAATTAGGTTATGATGAGAAACAAGACGTATTATTGTTTTTGGAATGATGCCGTCATCATTGAATGAAGCTGAAGATGGAGTCGATATAGCATGTGGGGACGATGTAAAATCCAGGCTCATGGAAGAGCGAGGTGAAGAGGGTACAAGTAAACACACCGACAATGTGGCAGTGGGCCAACGCATGAACGCAACACAGGGATGAATGAACAGGAAGAGGAGAGACAGGGAAGGAAACTGCAAATAGATGGGACGAGGGAAGGGAAGGTTAATGAGGAGAGAAAAGATCATGTGGAGGGATGGAGGATGACCTGATATGGTGGTGCACTGCCACCTTGAAGACCTTGAAAGAAAAGTGGGATTGAACAGACTGAGGAAGGAGGCTTCAAAAACAGGAAAAAGGTGTAACAAAGGAGTGGAGGTGAGGCAGTAAGCCTGTATTTTTGGAAGCAATGGATAGAATCAACAGAATGTTAATCAAAGTAATGCTCAGTATCATGGGAAGCAAGGAGAAGCTGATGTTTTCAGCATTAACATTCGTTGGAGCAAAACAAAGGGTTAACGCTCCTTTTGCTCTGAAGATGCTTCCCACGGTGGTTATCATTCCTCAACATTATGATTCCATCCATTATTCTACCTGTTCACTGACACAAATGGACACTTGTCTTCATGGGCTCTACACCGGTTCTTCACTTCATATTTTGGAGTTTCACGAGGAGGGGATTGCTGTACATGTATGGCTTGGAGGGATTGAGGGATGAAAAAGCAGAGGAAGCAAGACCTGAGGAGAGGTGGTAGAAAACTACAAAGCTACCAACCCGTCTGTGATGACAGAGAAGCGGGCTCTGTGCTTATTACCCTGTGCGCAACGTGAAATGTGGGATTACGCAATTGGTTCACCCCATCTGTCTCTCTGTCTCCAGATGTCGATCTACGATTGAGGAACTACTTAATTTCAATTGAAGTTTATATTTTGAATACTGCAGAACACGAATTGGAACATGATCGGGAGCATGAACATGCAGTTTAACAGTACTTTGACTCTGAATTTGGCAAATTGTACGGAATCTCGTCTTTGCAGATGACTTCACATTATGCGATGACTCCACATTTACCGTGCATGCGCAGAGAGTAAGATAATTATTTTTAAATCAAATAACTAACCAATTACAGCAATGGAGTATCAGGAGGAACAAACAGACAGATGGAGTCATCAGGAGGAACCTGGATAGAATTCGGGTTTCGGCTGCTGCTCCTCTACCCTCAAACCCACCCAGGTGCAGCCGAGTGAACCCCCACAAAAAACTATTTGCAAGATTCACCTCTCCATGTCTGCCTGTCTGGCAGTCAAACAAAATTGAGAACCATTCCAAACAGGAAACTTACTGTTTAATTTGAGGGATGTCATCAACTACACAAACAACATGTACGAAGAACTAATTTATCGTGTTAAATAAGGCGGTGGAAAAGATAGTGCATCAACAACGGTACACTTCATTACAGCCTTTTTAGTCAGTTCCGAAGGAAGTGACTTATGGGGGTCCATGTCTGTCGACCCGTCCGTCCGTCCGTCTGTCCACAATCAATCTTTCGAACATTATTCTGCACCCTGTGGTCAGAATGACTTGAAACTCGGAGGGATGATACTTGGGGAGATGCCGCAGAACCTCCCGCAATAAAATTTCAGATTTGTCACCAATTGACTTAGTTAATTAGTGTAATCAATTAATCTTCAAAGTCCTAAAACTCGTAGACTATTCATAGTTTTTGCTTCTGGTTTGGTATAATGTTTCTATGGAACAATGTCTACAGCTGCTTGCCTGAGCGATTTTTCCGAATTTTTGTCCAGGAGGCAAGATAATGAGTCTTAATGAGTATGAAGTTCATTTGCACCAATTAACCTTCAAAGTCCTAAAACTCCAAGAGTATTGGTAGTTTTTGCTTTTTGTATGGTATAATGCTTCTATGGACTATGGAACGATGTCTACACCTTATCGCGGCATTTTTTTTCTTCTGAATTTTTTCCCAGGAAGAAAGATAATGAGTAAGAAGTTCATTAGGGTTGGAATAAAAACAATGAATGTTAGTGAATATATCCAATATCGATGAAATCGGAACTGACCAGGGCTCACGGGCTGTATTTTTTTCTACAGCCTTTAAAACATTTATTTTATTTCCATTGAATGAAATACGTGAACACTGAAGAACACAAATCCCTTGGTGTCACAAAACCCTCCAGTTTTGCAGTTCTTGGACAAGATTTTATACCATTTTACGGCATATTGACCAATCATATTTGCCGCTTGACCAATCAAATTGGTCAATCAATTTGGGGGATAACATTAGAGTGATTAATCAAATTTGGGCAATAATCGAGATTCAGACACAATCACGGCTCATGGGAAATATAGATCATGTTTGGAAACACAAAGCAGGAGTTTAAAAGACCCTTGCCATGTCCTTTTGTCAAGACTGCTTGGGGTAAGGTGTTTTACGAACTCTCGATTTCTTCTTTGTTGGAGATGCCAAGGAATCCAAAGGAGAGAGAGACAGAGACAGAGACAGAGAAGAGATGCTAAGTGGGAAAATCAGCACAAAGGAGGGAGCATTACTCCATTCAGCAATGGGCAAAGGCCACATGCATAAGCTATGAGAAATTCATATTTGCCAAGGAAGGACTTTGATGGATGCCAAGTCTGTTGCTGGCTTTGAAGGTGGACTTTGATATATGGTTGGCCCAGTTGAGGTCATAGCTAATGGTGAGGCACAGAAGTTTCTTTCTTGGGACTTATCTATTGGTCCAATTAATTCATAACAAACTATGCGCCAGTTGTTGAACTGCTGCATGTACTGTTTTGGTCTGGGACTGACATATTTTACCTGGACGACCAAAGTTGAGCATAGTTTCACTACTTTAAAGATCCTGGTTGTGGAGAGCTCTGTTCTTGCTCTCTTCGATCCAAACCTGCCCACATACATCTTGACAGATGCGTCTGACTACAGATGTTAACTAAGCTGCACCCTGAGATTACTGAGCGCACAGTGGCTTCTGTATCTCTCACACTGTCTCCTGTCAAAAGGAAATACTCGACAGTTGATAAGGAAGCTGTAGCCTGTGTCTGGGCTGTGGGAAAGTTGAGGACATACCTCTGCAGACGCCATTTCACTCTTTGAAATGTCCTCCAAGCACTGACCACACTGTTAACCACAAAAAGCATCGGTTTTGCCGGAATGCGAATGTGGCTGCAGATGGAGAGTCTTGTGCAATCCATTATATCATGCGTGTCGTGTCAACTGAGTAACAAAACCATGAAGACTTTTCCTACTCTGCTTCAGCCAGCCGAACTGCTTGAGGGACCCTGGCACAAGGTGACAATGGGAATTGTTGGACCATTCAAACATGGTGCTGGGGACTGCCGCTATGCCATCACCTGGTTGACTATTGCAGTAAGTAGCCTGTGGTGACATTCAGTTCAAGTGTCACCACAGAGGTCGTTACTGCTTTTGTCTCGGCAGTTTTCAGTCGAGAAGGAAATCCTGACCGGGTTTTTACCGAAATTGGCCTGCAATTCATGTCCACTGCCTTCTCTCAGTTCTAGGGAGAGAGAGAGAGGTAGAGAGAGGTAGAGAGAACGAGAACTAGAACTCATTCCATTGTCTACTACCCTCAAGCTAACAGTGCTGTGGAACGGTTTAACAGGGCACTGAAGGGGAGTATACAGAATGTGGAATGAGAAGAGAAACGTTGGAAACCTGCGGTAGCCGAATTCCTGCAGAATCATCGGACAGCACCACACACCACTACCGGTGTATCGCCATTCGAGTTGCTTCACAAAAGGAAGATGCGCACCAAGCTGAACGTTTTTCCGGTCGTCGGTGATTCCGAACTGCACCTGAACGTGAGGGACACTGCCATCAAAAGGCAGAGAAAAAGCAAAGAGTGCACCGACCAAAGAAGAGGAGCAAAGATTACGACATTTAAACAAGGGGATCATGCGCGAGTAAAGAAACTCTTGCGTGTGAGTACAAGGACTTCAAAATACACCGACCATAGGTAGATTCGGGAGAAAATTGTGCTTAGAGTTGTGAAAAAAATGGAACGCATCGCCACCTGGCCCTCTATCCAGAACTGGCACTAATGCCGACCAAAGAGGGAAATGAAATCGATGAAACAGTCGCCAGTCTAGTGTGAAGTAAAAGGGTTAGAAGACCACCTACCTGGCTGAAAGACTTTGAGAGTTAGAATGAAACATTGACAGTTATGGTACTTGGCATAAGTTGAGAACAAGCGAAGTAAATATTCAATGTTCATGAAGAAATACAATTCCGTTCCTTACATTTAATATCGTTATCGGTAATTGTAGGAAATGCTCTCCAACATATTGCTAATTAATAAATTCCATACATTGATGGAGTTAATGTGTTAAGGTACCATGTGATGGATTTTTGTTATATCAGTTGCTTTCCTTATCATTTCAAAGTTCAATTCTGCGTTTCTGAAATGGCTTCAAGAAAATGGGGATAATGTTGTGTCCTGTCGTTACATTGACGATGTAAATGCTCATGTGATTTTGGATGTGAGAGGGTGCTCGTACAGAGGGTGGACAATGGAGCGGAGGAGAGAGAGAATATGGCGGTGATTGAGTAAAGGCTGTTTATCGCACACCTGTGGTTCGGATCTGATTTCTTACAAACACAACAATGCTGAGCATGTGCTGTCCTGTTTCCTCAGTTTGTTCATTTGTGGTGCACAAAAGATGCCACGAGTTTGTGACCTTCTGCTGTCCGGGGGCTGACCGAGGACCCGATTCAGACGTGAGTCCATGTTTTTTCAAAGCACCATCACCGGAGGTCACACCTGTTGCTCCAATCTAACTTTATTTCTCTTAATAACTCGTAGCAGCCTATGTTATGCGGCTCGTATCTTTGTTCGCTCTTCACTCGTACCCATTCATAAATAGTGAAAACGAGCGATGGTTTTGTTGCACCTTGTATCAAAACCAGGTAAAGCCATCCTGCTGCCTTGAATGGATTTATGTTATCCATCAGCTGAGAACTTCAATGAGATTATTAATAACTAGCAGGATCCGCAGAATTCACACAATGTAAGATGCGCCTTCAAGTCTTCACCCCCCCCCCACTCCCACCCCCAAGTCCTTAACCTCTGCCTCCAAACCCCAATTCCTCCACCTTCTCCTCCCAATCCTAAGGCTTCAAACCTTGAATCCTCTCCCCAAGCAAGCCTTCAAATCCCCTCACCACAACTCCCCCCCCATCGAAATTCCTCAGCCCCCTCCACAGTGTTGTTATTTGGGCAGTGTATAGGGGCAGAATCGCTGCCTCGACTACTCAAAAAATTAAAAAATATCCTGGGTTTGAAGCAAAAACATCCCCACTACCTCTACACATACAGTATATAATACATCATGGTTATAAAGCTCAGATATATTCCATTTGTACTGCCCATAGGCTGATACCCAAGGGACTGAAGCCTAAGGACTGAAGGCTGAGGCCTGTAACTGTTGTGGCCTTCACAAGGCCTGTGATGCCTATCGGCTCCAATCCTTCAATATTTGATGATCCTTTTAATAGTCGCTTTGGTCGTTTTACACTGAAGAGAAAATTTATAAGGGAGGGCATGGTGATTGTGAATATGACAGCTCAGAAGATGTCTGGCTTTGCTTATCACCCAAATGGCAGCCGTATGATTTTTAAGTTTAGAATTGTGGGTGGAGTCAGGCAAGCTATCCAACCAATGGGTGGAAATTAGCAATACACACTGACAAACGGACAAATAACTGTATTATTATATAGATTATCTGCTCTAATACTTACTACTGCTACTTCAACAGCCCCAATTTTTTTCAACTTATTGGGGAATCACCTAGAAAATGTTTTTCCCCATGTCTTTCGTGAACCAGCTGGCCCAGGCTTGACATTCCACCGAAGGTGATTATTGAAGATTTTAAAGTTAATTTCTTTATGGTGCTAGCTATAACTCGCCGACTCTTCACAAAAGACATAGTGAGATGTTTAACATCCACCAGCGACGAGTTCTGACAGAAGGATCCTCCGGCATAACATCCTTCCGATGGACGGCATAAACATTGATGTCTCACCTTGCATGGGAAACACCGGGGTGACAGTTTAGAGCTTGGTGAAGATTCAAACCCAGGTTAGACAGCTCAAAGGTGAATGCACATACCTGTAAGACATCCAGCCAGGACATTGCTAATTATCTACGGCTCAATTATTTTTCCCATGCCATCCCTACAAACGTAGTATGATTGTACTCCATGCCCAGACAAAAAATGCTACAGTTAGAACTATTGTATATGAGAGTTGTACTCTCATATAATACAGTAGTCTGCACAGAATTACTACAGGAAAGGAATGGTATTTTTGCTTGGGGAATTGTTTTAGGAAATTAAAAGGTTTTGAAAAAGCCGGGCAGCCAAAATAAAATTCCTCCATTTTTGGGCCTTAAGGCCTAAGTAACATTGTTGCTCTACGGTTAGGATACGGCGGCGTGCCGACCCCCCCCCCTGAATTGACAGAAACGTGCGGTGGCCGCAGAGTTTCTGAGGTGGCCTCAGGGTGGCCCTATGCCGATATGGCTATCTTTTACAGGCCGTAGGGGTTGCCATGGAATTATAGCGGCGGAGTTATAACTTTTTTCATTTCTACGTTGGCCGTAGCAATTCGACAAGCCGTAGCCGTGGACGTAGATGTGTTCCACGTCGACCATAGGGCGTACGGTGGCTTTGCGTTATATGGTGCGGCTGCCGTAGGCTCTTATCAAGGAAAAATGAATTTTGCCAACCCCCCAAAAATTACGGCGGCCACACTATTCCACGGTCACCGTACAGTGACCTTGCGGTCTGTGTGACTACCTGCGGGCAACGCAGGGTCGACGCACGGTTCCCTACGCCCGCCGTGCGTCCTACGTACGGCCTCCGTGGCAGTCTGCGTCACCGTGCGTCCACCGTGCGCTACCGCTACAGATTGGAGTATAGTTGTTTGCCTATACAGTGGTGGGCACAAAAGCGATAATAAATAACAGATAATTATCGAAGTTTACTTTTTCTATCGGACTATTATCGGAAGTTAACTACCATTTATCGTTATCGGACCAGTTAACTTCCGATAACTGATTTTTTAGTCCCATAATGTCCGTTATTTTTTTGTCCGAGCATTTTTTTCGTTTCTGGGTCGCATTTCGCCGTTCCGGGTCGCATGTCTTGGTGTGTTTGTAAGTTCGTGCGTCTCATTTTTTAATCAACGGTGCCTTCCTGTTGTGTGTGCAGCTTAGTTTGTGTTGTGTGCACAGCTGTATATAACCTGGTCCACACTATATGACAGAAATGAGATATGATATACATATGAAAAAGAACTGGTATATATACCACTCGTTACCGTCCGTCTGCCGCACGTTCGCCTTAGGGCCCCCCCTGCGGTCGCCTTGCGGGCACCTTGAGGCTACCTTGCGACTGCTCTGAAAATTCAATGGCCCCGCAGGGACGCCCTAAGCTCACCGTGCGACATCAAATCAAAGACCGTACGGCACCCCACGTTTTCGGTCTCACACAATTTCTAAATACGCCGTGCGCCCCCGAAAAATAAAACATATGTGACTGCTACATGTGTGGACCGTGGAAATACTGCGGCCGCCCTATAATTGCTAGTGGCCGTAGATTTTGTAGAACCCTATGGCCGCCGAGCAAATGTGACTTAGGCTAAGCATGACATTCATTTGTAGCAAACTCTATTATTCCCTTCTCTGAAAATCTTGATCATTTGTTTTCGAGATCTACTGTTTACAGGACTAACTGACTTGCCTTGTAAATTTCCAGACCGAGGAACTACGCCAACCATGTCAAGGTTTTGGATTTATTCCCACTATTAGAATCAATCTCTTGCTGGGGAGCACTTTGTCTGATTCTGGGGCAGCTTATGAAATATAAGATTCCTGCCAAGTACAGTGTGGTGTTGTTTCCATCAATGCAGCGATGATTACTTGATGAGCCATTTGAAGCCCAATATACTCTGATGTTGAGAGGTTTATTACTTTTCAGGTGTATTGAGAAGGACGGTGATATAAAATGGAAGGTTTCCTTCTACAGTGGTTTAGCTCATACTGGTATAACTTTGGAATCCAAGGTAATGGTCATCTTCCATTTTGTCCATATTTTAAAAAAGACAAAATCTAGACTTGTGGGAGAGTGGGGTGAGTAAAAAGGCATCAAACTGCCAGAGGACTGGTACTGCATTTGGACACAAGCAAGGGAATGTACAAACATGAAAAGAGGAGACATAGAATGAGAGGAAGCTCAACCTTCAAGTAAGAGGGTTGGGTTAGCTGAGGTTTTCTAAATTTTTCTCAATGTGAGCATTACATATTTTAACAAACTGTTAAAAGCTCATACTACAAGGCCAGATGGTCTTGGAGGGAAAATAATTGATTCCAGGGCTAGCTAGAGTAAGCTATGATGAGCGGCTGAAGGAACAGAACTTCATACATGAGAAATGATGTGGTTACAAGGGATTTGATTGAGATGTTTAAGAAATGAAGGTATAGACAAAATAAGTGCAGAAGAGCTTTTCAGTGGAATAGACAGTGATAGGACCAGAGACCATCGCCTGAAATAAAGAAGAGGAGAGTTAGGACTGAAATAAGTCAGGGGTCTTTCTTTCAGTCAGAGAGTAGTCAATGCATGGAATGGCTCCCAAAAAGGTAGTGGCACAGAAAGAGTAGATATCTTAAATATTGAATTAAAGTGGTACACGAAGCATGGAGATGGGTGGGCACAGGTAAGCATTCATCATAACCAACAATTTAACAAACCAAATACATTTACCTGTATTGTGAATATTCAAACTGTGTAAAATAACAAGTGAACTTAATTTGTAACGGTGTTGAAACAATCTTAACAAATGGATGCACATCAATACATCCATTGTTGTCTCAGTTCATAATGAGCATATGATTGCAACCATTAAAAAAAACAGCTCAAATGAGTTAAGATCCTCGTCCTCTTAATGATGACGTCATAAAAACGAATATGATGTCATTGTGATGTATCAGGTTTGCGATAATTAGCTGTGCTAATGCCCGGCTTGATTCCGCAAACAAAATTCAAACAGCTTGCTAGTTTCGGGGATAATGGTTAGGCGATTTCCATTAGCGGCGATATTATGATGTCAACTTTTTTCTAGGAAGAATTTCAAAAATGGATGGTTACTGCGTGCGTGGCTTTCTGCATTACATGGCAAGTTTCACGAAGATCCGATGAAAACTCTGGGTGTGAAACAAAAAATGTCAAAAAATAGGAATGCTCATAAAAAAATTGATATGACGTCATAGTGATGTATCATATGTGGTAATCATTTCTGCTAATGCCCTGTTCGATTCCCGCAAACAGAATTCAAAAGCTTGCCTAGTCTGAGATAATTTTTTAGGCGATTCCATTAGCGAGATATTTGACGTCATAACTTTTTTTCTAGGAGAATTTTCAAAATCGGAGATGGTTCTGTCTGCGCAGGTTTTTTACATATATAGTCAATTTCAGGAAGTTTCGATGAAACTGTAGGCTGTGAAACAAAAAAGTCCACAAGAAGAAGATGAAGAACAACAACGTGAGTAAGACTTAGAGATCCTCCACGAGGACTAAAAACATACATAATAAGCTCTGTAATGGCAGTTAAAATGTCCTTATCCACAGATTTGCATAGATACAAAAACATAAAAAGGGACAAGAGGAAAAACACAAGCTCATTCTGTAAAAAAACATTCTCAGAGCTTGAGAAACAAGTAAAAAAGACATAAAATGTCATAGCCCCCCCATTGTTTTAGTAAATTTGCTGTATGGAGTTAAAGGGCTTGCCATTTTTATGTCTAACTAAAATGGCTGCCAGTGTACCAGTCGGCCATCTTTGATCAGATCACAAAATAAAATGAGGGACACATGTGTGCCATCATGCACTGTGCTTGTGCCAAGTTTGAACAAAATTGGACCATTGTGGTCTGAGAAATTGTTGGAGAAACATTTAAGTAACAAAATGGCCGCCAGTCGGCCATCTTGGATCTGATGTCGATAAAAAAATGAC